>JAKGUB010000198.1:0-545434 GCA_026261675.1 Hippocampus mohnikei
TACATGGTCATTTTTTCGCTAAAATGCCTTACTATATATGGTCGTATTTTTCGCTAAATACCCTTAGTATACATGGTCGTTTTTCGGCTAAAACCGCTTTACTATACATGGTCGTTTTTTTCGGCCAAAAACGCCTTACTATATTATACATGGTCGTTTTTCGCCAAAAACGCCTTACTATATATACATGGTCGTTTTTTTTCGGCTAAAAATGCCTTACTATACATGGTCTTTTTTTGCCCCCAAAACGACCGTGTATAGCAGTGTTTCTCAAATAGTGGCGCGTTTGACCTCAGCTTTTTTTTTTACTGTCCTCGAATAAAGTGCAATTGCACCTCAACTACATTAGGGGGCAGTGACACTCTCATTGGCAGAATGTGCGCAGGGAGCATTCGCTCGGTGGTTTGTTTGCACTGAGCATGAGTGCTTTGCACATGGCACAGAGGATGAGAACACGAAGTCCACAGGCGGAGAGAGACTAAGGTAAGAGACAAACGCAAGTACTGTATCCCGAAAGCTAAGACGAAGCGTATGTAGCGCTTGGCTTCACTGTGACCACGGTGGGAGACGAAAGACCCATGTCTAATTACTATGTCTAAAAATGTTGGCAGCGGACAGCATGAAGCCAAATAAATTAAGGTGTCACTTAAAGACATTACACCCCAATCAACCTGATAAGCCGCTTGAGTTTTTTTCAGCGAAAACGTGCCGAATATTGCCAATAATCATCCCGTTTTGTGACTGCTAGTCGTAGTCATTCATCCAGACATCATCTTTGATTTAAAAAAATAAGCCCAAATTATTTTATATATTTTTGTTGTTTTAATATTGTTCTTCCGAGATAATGTTGGTGATTCGTTTGAATGCATTATTAGTTTTTCATTTCACATGATTTTATTTTTCAGTATCGAATAGTTTGACACGGCCAGTCAAAAACTATTTTGATGGGGGTGTGGGGGGCGCGAGATGTTTTCCTCTTCCTAGGGGGGGGCATGACAGAAAATATTTGAGAACCACTGATGTAACGGAACCTGTAAGGTGAGATGCTTCCCCTTGAACCTATTCATCTCCTGCTGTCTTTTTTTTCCTGCCAATCAGTCTTCCAGCGGGTTTTGTTGCGCCTCCCCACCACCCGTAGGCAGATGGCCTTGACCGAGGTGAGTCACCAGCGAAGAAGCCCCCTGATCTGGCTGACATCTTTGTCACAGTCAAGGGCACTTTTAACAGGACCCAACCGGCTGAGCGGTGACTCAAGGTGCAAACAGTTTAGCCCCAGATTGAGACATGTAATCATACACCAGCAGCTCCGGTGTTTTTGTCTTTTTATCTCTATTTCTAACACGCCCCTATGTGCACAAAGACTACAAAAGCGGAGGACTGCAGACCACAGCATACAACAGGATCTGAAGCTTGCTCGCCTTCTTACAATTTCATCAAAGTGTAAATGTCTCGGGTCATAAGAATCATGTACATATGCAGAGCATCAAATAATCTTAGTCTCAAAATGATAAATGCTCTTCGCTGCAAATGACTGACTACCGGTAACTGACTTTGCAACGCTGACACTTTTGCACGTTTCCCACCACATTGTTCCAAAATCAGCATGGCACTCCACTTTTCTACTTTGAACCGCACATTAAGTTCGGAAAACTGGTGCAGTCGAGCCAACGCTCAACTCCACCAAACTGAAAAATACAAATTCAGAAGGACCTTGGGGTGGATTTAAAATGATTGACACAAACACTGATCACTGTGTTTTGTTCGGCCTGTTGTGGGCGTCAAAGTGACATGGAAAAATATGGATGCAAAATCAATAGCGGCGCTTTCAAAATGCTTGTCAGGGTGAAGTGAAGTTCCCTCTTTAACAATTTTGTCTCGACTGTGTGGGGCAGCGCCACCCTTGACGCCTGGAAGTTCCTAACAACGGCAGAACGAGCCGTACTGGTTTGAAAAAATGTCCAGCTCATCCGAGTGATTGGAATTGTTATTGGCCGATCACGCTCATGGAGGATCGCATCAGGGAAGGCGGATTAACATCCTGACCGGAACACCCTCAAGTGATCCCTCCAGTAGTCAACAGATGGCAATTCTAAGTCTATTTCATGGCAGAATGATGCTACGAGGGTGGGCCAGTGGTTAGCGCGTCGACCTCACAGTGCAGAGGTTCTCAATTCCAGCTCCGGCCTCTCTGTGTGGAGTTTGCATGTTGGCCTGCGTGGGTTTTCTCCGGGTACTCCAGTTTCCTCCCACATTGCAAAAACATGCATGGCAGGCTGACTGAACACTCAAAACTGTCCCGGGGTGTGAGTGTGAGCGCGGATGGTTGTTCGTCTCTGTGTGCCCTGCGATTGGCTGGCAACCGGTTCAGGGTGTGCCCCGCCTAATGCCCAAAGACGGCTGGGATAGGCTCCCTTGTGAGGATAAAGCGGATCGGAAAATGGATGGATGGATGATGCTATGTCACCCAAGGAAAAAAAAAAATCCCTTTTCCTCCTTTCTTTTCATATGGAGCTCACTGATGTGGGAATTCCCCCTTTTCAAGCACAAGAAGGTACCGTGAGTGTCATTGCGCCTCACCTACGCTGGCTCTCTCAAAGCAGGTGCTGACAATCAGAACGTGAACAATCAAATGCATTATAAGTGGAACACGCGACGTCAGGAGTACAAAGAGAGGGTTTGATCGCGCACTCTTACCTACGCATGAAAAACAGACAGACGTCACAGGCTTGGCAATAACAACCTCGTGACGCAACCCGATCCTTCTACCGCGTATTCATTCCACTCTAATTCCTGTTACTTACAGTCTAACCGCCCCCCCCAAAAGAAAAAACCCAATGAAGTAATCGACCAGACAAGGTCAAAGTTGAACTGGTCAAACGGCGAACCAGCGCGTTGAAAATTGTATCCGTTGTTCACCTGCCTGCTCTGTGATTGCCAATGTCTTTTTTTTTTTTTTTTTTAATCGTGGGGAAACCAGCGCGAGCTCTGTATTGCTCGAGGTGATGTAATTCCAGTGAACGACAAGTCTTCTTTATTTCTGCTTTGAAATATTCAGTGGTGAATCACTACAAAGAGGACAAGTTGCTTCACGCCATTGCCCGTGGGTGGGTTGGGCTCCCTTATTAAGGAAACATCACCTCAGGGCTAAGATTTGTTCACGGCAAAAAAAATAATAATTAAAAAGCGATCTGCAATATTGCACTTTTCTTTGTAATTCACTTTTTATTTGATGACCCTTTTAGTTCACATGAATTTAAATCACACTTTGATATGCTCGTGTGCTGTTCAAATATCGCGGATGGTTTGGTTCTGATGAATCAATGTTAAGAAAACAACGAGGTCATCATGTGTCTCATGTCGCAAAAAAAAAAAAAACGCTGAACATTTTGTGCGACTTTCGATCACAGTTGAGGTTGTTTCACCGTAGTTTTTCACGGCACTATTTCCGGTTAGTTGATCTGCCTTTCTACGATGTCTGCATTGAAAAAAAGAGCAAAGGTAAATTGTATTTTGACACGCCCCCAGCGCACCTGACAATTTTACGACAGAAAGTCATCTAGGATGTAGCCCCAGCTACAAGCGGGTCCAAGTCGTGGCGTGGCGCAGGCGGCGTAATGCGATTTTAGTGGATTTTGAGCGAGGCAAATGTATTTTGCGCGCGCCACTCTCGTGGGTGGACGCCAGCAGATCCTGCCGCGATATCCACCGTGGGCCTCTCGTGTGGTGACTTTAAAGCAATGGTTCTCAATTATTTTCTGTCATACCCCCCTAGGAAGAGGTAAACATCTCACGCCCCCTGCCCCATCAAAATATTTTTGGACTGATCATGTCAAACCATACGATACTGAAAACTAAAATCACATAAAATCAATAACTAATAATGCATTCAAACTAATCACCAACATTATCTCAGGAGCACACTATTAAAACAACTTTAACCAGCAAAACAAAAACATCAAATAATTTGTGCTGATTTTTTTAATCAAAGATGATGTCTGGATTAATGGCTACGAGTAGCAGTCACAAAACGGGATGATTGTTGGCAATATTCGGCACGTTTTCGCTGAAAAAAACTCAAGCGGCTTATAAGGGTGATGGGGTGTAATGTCTTTAAGTGACGCCTTAATTTATTTGGTTTCATGCTGTCCGCTGCCAACATTTTTAGACATAGTAATTAGACACGGGTCTTTCGTCTCCCACCGTAGTCACAGTGAAGCCAAGCGCTACATACGCTTCGTCTTAGCTTTCGGGATACAGTACTTGCGTTTGTCTCTTACCTTAGTCTCTCTCCGCCTGTGGACTTCGTGTTCTCATCCTCCGTGCCATGTGCAAAGCACTCATGCTCACTGCAAACAAACCACCGAGCGAATGCTCCCTGCGCACACTCTGCCAATGAGAGCGTCACTGCCCCTTAATGTAGTTGAGGTGCAATTGCACTTTATTCGAGGACAGTCACAAAAAAAAAAAGCCGAGGTCAAACGTGCTCCCCTTGACAGAGTCTCAACCCGAAAATGATAACAATAACTAAAAAAGCTGTATGACAATGCAGGTACATGCCTCCTTTTGTGAAAAATAAATGGTGGCTTATTGGAGACAATGTGTAAACTTTTGTTTCGAGTGTCCTGGTCGCTGCAGTCGGTTCGGCCGATGGACAAACAAGCAATGCAACGTGGACAGCTACTGCCACCTGTTGGCCAATGCTCCAATCGCACTGTCTTTCAAAAATTGCTTGTTTAATTCTTCTTGCTTGAATTGGCTTGAAAAGGTCAAGCATGTCAGATTTCAGAGGCGTTTTATTTTGAAAGGGAACATCCGATCTGAATGAGAGTAGTCTGGATTGGTAGGTGAGGTGTCATAGTATGCCCTCGTCTTTTTGATTGATGATAGCCAATTTTTTTTTAAATATCAGGTCAAATTGATGCCGAATTACCATTGCCTTTTTTTCCATCTCAACATGAGAACGCTTCTTGGGGCTGTTTTGTTTTTTTTTAATCCCTGGGCGAAGCTATCGTTGCCTGACAGACAAGAAATTACTTCATCACATTTTTTAAAATTCAAACCACTGACGTGCATGCCTTAGTTTGGTAAGCTTTTATTTTGAAGGTGGCCAACGCCGCTCGTTGGCGGTACTTTACCGTAACGCACTTTATTCACAATCGCTGTGGCGGCTGACTTGACTTCAATTTTGCGAGTGGAGGCTGGCTGCCTTGACCGCAGTCTCATTTTGTGCTCTATTTCCACAATTCAACTGAGCCCGCATCCACGACTCCTCATCCGAAGCATATCAATCGGAATTCATTGCGGATTTGACCAAAATAGCGGGAAACTGGCTACATTCGGTTTAATTGCAAAGCCTGTGCCGAAAAAAAACGAACGTCTCTTCAATTGTCTGTACCGACTTATGATATACTGTACTTTCTAATTTGTAAATGTGTAGATTCAATTGATATGTTACAGTCACGTGGGTATTTTCGAGTCGCTACATTTCTTCCCTCTCAAAAGAACACGTTTTAAGCCTCACGTGACAAAACGGCAGGTGCACTTTGTGCCATGTTTATCAGTTCTAATTGATAAGAGGCGTCAACGTTGGCGTAAAAGACACATCATTTCAAAGCATTGTAAAACGTCATTCATTCGTCACGCTCTCCCAAGAGAAAAAGATCCAGAGGAATGAAAAAGGACTAAAATGTGATTTTTCTTCATAACATTTATTTACATTCACATAGATTTTGTAAATATCTCGAAACCGAACACACAGAGGCAACGTATGGCAAGCAAGCTACCGGGCAGTGAAATTAATGACACGGAATGTGATCGCCTTAACAGAAATAAAGATTCTCGTCACTGGCGCTTTTTCAATCGAGAAACGTTTACACGTTTCAATATTATTGTGGCATGTCACGTTGGAATTGACTAGTTGAGTGTTGCGGTGTTACATATCACTCACGTCACATGAGAAAACACATTTATTCGGCCTATTTGTGTTGTGCTGGAAGTGCTGTGCTGAGCAAATGACCACAACTGTCCCACCTCAGCAAAATGTCGGTAAAAATGTCAGTAATCTTAACTGTCGCGTCCCGGCAGAGGGCGGTCGGTGTTCAGGAGTTTCAAAAGGCAGCGATAAAACAGCAACTTTCCAGGGGTTGAAACCAAGACCAAGTCACACCTTTGTACACTGCTTCACAATATTTTAAGAGGAACAGTTGGTAGCAAAAAAAAAAAAACGGACCCCTGACTCTTATTCAGGAATGGGGCTTTAGTACGAAATATGTAAATATATCCACGTAATTTGCGTCTCTTTCGAAAAAAAAACCGGGGCTACTGTCCCTTTAAGGGTTATGTCGCTGGGCAACTCGATGTAGGACGAGTGGCCGTGCGCCTTCCTGCCTGAGCTCCGGCTGCCATCCTCATCATGGCCTCCACACCGCCGCCGCAAGCGAGGATGAAGCGAACAGCCCGCGACCCTTCCCTTCCCGACGCGGAGACGGACGCGAAGCCGAAACAGAGGCACCGGTAGAGGCGAGCCGCGCCGGGGAGAGCCGCCTCACAGCCAATGCCACCCCGGTCTCCCCCATGCCTTCTGCTTCAAGCCAAGTACGGCTACTCGATAAAGGAGGGTGCGACCGCGGGCGGTGGCAGAAACATGACAACAAATAGGGATTATTCCGTTAATCTGTCGGTGCAGCAAGTGCTGAGTCTATGGGTGCAAGGGACGACGTTGCAGCACTTCACAGGTATGCATGCCGGCCGGACGAGAGGTGCCATCCGTGATTCAGCCGTGGACGCGCGAGTGTCATTCAAAGCGGCGTAAGGTGATATTTGTGCTCACGTGCCTACCCACGACCACGCATTACTCTCATAGAGGAGCGAATGACGCCCGGTCAGGCAGCGGGCTCCACGAGAAATGTCATTTCTGGCCAATTTGGATTTTTTTGGGTGACGTGGGTGCACCCTTCTGTGGACTGAATGATGTGCACCCCCCCCCCCCCCCTTTGTCTAGCTTGCCATGAGCGAGAAGGCTTGAAAAATCGATACCTTTCTCAGTGTCATTTTCACTGCTTTCATTGTGCATCAATTCATATCCTGGAAGCTTACGATCAAGCCAAGACAGTCGTTGCTTGCCACGAAACTGTCAGGTGAAGTTTCAAAAGACTCAATAGTCTGTCCTGCCAGTATCAAATGTAAAAAAGAAAGAAATGGGAAATTTGAGTATTGCTACTTTCCCCGTACAAACTGGCTTCACTAAAATTAATAAATTAGAGATATGTCCCGGTAAGCGGTCAATAAATGTCTAATAAATACAAATATACTCTTATTTAAAAAGAAAAAAAAGATCCATCCATCCATCCATCTTGTGCAGCATTTGTCCTCACAAGGGTGACGCCTGAGCTGCAGCCTGTCCCAACTGACTTGGTGTACAGTTTTGCGACATGCCACTAACGAGTTATTCAAAGATATGTGTGGTTCTAAAATTGGGTACACATGTTAATTGCTATCTCACGAAAGAGCATTTGATTAAAAATAATTATAATAAATTAAAATCTGTTTTAGTGAATCAACAGAGCATTTTACTTTGCAAACGGGTTTCACCAAAATTACAGCACGCCAGATTCCGCTCTGCATTCGGGAAACGAGGATTTTTCTCACACAAATGTTTCGTTGAACTTCTCTGTGTAGAATATTTAAAAAAGCGGACATGTGGTAATTTCCGACTGCAGCACTGCGACCTTTCGAGCCGCTTGCGTCGCATCCTGCGCGTTGAGCAACGCGTCGGGCATGAGCGAAAAAGAGGTAGTCGGGGGATGCTGAGTCGGCAGGAAGCTTGAGCGCTTGTCGAGCTGCGTGGAAGCAGAAGCACAACACAGGGGAGTAGAATATGGCCACCTCCATCCGGCCTCAGTTGGACGCCTGTGCAACCAGATCGAGATGAAGGATCCCGATGGAGCATGACAGATTGCCTCTTGCTATACATCTTGGAACCGCCGTCTGATTTGTACTTGTTCTCTCCGTCCCGTCTCGGACGTTGGCCTCCTGTCTGGCTGAGTTGAGTCGAGCTGTCGCATGGGACAAAGAGTCACTTGTGCATCCGTGCAGGACAGCCCACATCTCTCTGCTCGGCCCGACCGCCAATTGCCGGATCAATAAATATAGCCGTAGTGGCTCGGGAAACTAGAACAGTTAGGTTTAACGGATATGCAAAAAAAAATTGCACTTTGGGCTTGAACTCTGGTACCCTCACTGTTACCGTTGCTAATGCTAATCTGAATTTAAATGGACACTTGCATGTGTTTTGGGGCTCGTCGATCATCATGGTTTATTATTCCCCCCCCTGTCAGAGATGTGGTACTGGGTGTTCCTGTGGTGCCTCTTCTCCTCACTCTTCGTCCACGGGGTGGTGGGGCTGCTCATGTTCGTCATGCTGCAACGCCACAAGAGGGGCCGTCTCATCACCGTCGTGCTGGTCAGCGTGGGTTTCCTGGCCTCGCTCTCCGGAGGCGTCATCACCAGTAAGTTGTCGTCGTGAGCATTATTTTCTGTGCTCCGTTCCTCCCCCGTATGACCTCGGCAGTCTTTAGCATCCGTTCAGCGCGGGGATGACAGTTGATGGTATTTGCCCGCTTACGTCAGCCACAGGTGCAGCTGACATGGGCAGAGGCGCAGCTGCTTGTGATAGTCATTCGGTTTTTAGACCGCCTCGGCATTTTGGGGTGGTTTGTTCACACCAAACAAACTAGGACTAATGAAAACTATTAGTTTTAATTTTTCCACGTCTGATTTAAAAAGCGACTTGACACTTCCTAGTTCAGAAGATAAAATAACGGAGTTGGTTCAATTCAGTCATGTTTACTATTACAGTTGTAGTACGTAGTCGTAGTCTTGAAATAATCAAAAATGAGCATTACTATTTTAGATTATTGCATTCATCCGTTCTCGTGGTGGTGTGCCAAGATTTGCTCTCTCTCCCTCTCCGTTTACCTTTTCAGACGCACTGCATTGTCTCTGACGGCTGAATCAAAATGCGTAGTTGTTCACCGAAAGATTCACTCGCCGCCACTGATCCAAGCTCGGCTCCTAAAATAGACCAGACAATATATTATTAATGTTTCGCCATAAGGAAGTGCTGACTATTCACCGTCTGCACCTACATACTCGTAATGTGCATGTACACTCAGCAGAATGTCAAATGGGAAAAGGTAACTAAAGCAGAGGTGAAGAAAATGGTCTTATTTAGATCCAACTGGAATTCCGCGGTGGAGGTCCGTGTTGAGGTCGGCGAGAGACCCAATTCCAGACCACTTCTGCATTTGAACGCGGTTGTGTAGACCTTCTATCGTCACTTTTTAAGTCATGTTTGCGCTCGTATCGACAGATCAGAATTCCCAACAACTGACAAAATCGGTTATTAGCCACGTCCCGAACGAAGATGCATATCGTAAACTTGAGCTGGAATGTAAATGCGATCACCTTTGTCGGCAACTGCCTTTAATTGGTTCCTGCTCGTGGCGCCTTTTCTCGCCACCAGGCGCGGCGATAGCGGGTGTGTACCGCGTGGCGGGGAAGGACATGGCACCGCTGGAGGCTCTGCTTCTCGGTGTGGGCCAGACCAGCCTCTCCGTCATCATCTCCTTCTCACGCATCCTGGCCACACTATGAAACAAAGGTAAATCTTGAAGGACGCAGACTTTATGAACGGCAGCCAATCAGGAGACTTTAAATTTGCCCTCTGGACCGTTTGGAACTGGGTTCCAAAAGTCTCAGTTTTGTTACTGCGAGCGCACTTTGTTTGCGAAATTCAGAGGGAACTCGATTTGGCGCAAGACAAACACGCCGCCCGCCATCCTCAGCTTGTGGACTGAAAGCCATGTTGGGGGTGTTTCCGGAGGTAACGTTGTGCCAACGGGCTTCTCTGGGATGTCCCGCATGCCTTTAGTGGACAGTGACCCTTGAGGGGGTCCTCTTATTCGGGATTAATGGGAAACTGTCAAAGCATCAAAACTACTGTGGCTTGCCCTTTTTCAACTCCGCTTGTTGAACAAAAAGTTGAGCGCTGATGACCCAAACAGCTGTTAGCAGCTATAACGTATTCCTCATCCCCACCAAGGTTTTACGCCACTGTTCACAGATTCTCGTTGTCATTCCTCTTCCGTACACAACTCCAATGCTGCATTCTCCGAATCGCAGCGAGCAGGAAAGCGAGGGATGAATTCGGCAAACACGAAAACAAGTGTCAGTGCCAAAAATTGCTTGGGGATGGAAAGTTTGGGAGCAACGCTACAGCTGTCTGCTCATCACTTTTTACAGTGCAGACATTACGGTGGGTTGCGTGCGCGTTTTTATTTATGTATTTATTTATTGTTGACAACGAAAATACCTTTGATTTAAAAAAATGAACTGCCTTGGGAACAAACGCAAAAAGGAACATGTTGAGTTTGGGAAATTGTGGGAATTTTCAAAAGTTGGAAACTACGCCTTTGCAGTCCTTACTCTTAAGTTTGCTGTTTGACAGTCGGCTCCGAACCGCTCTGACGGCGACTACCTAGTTTGTTTGAGAGTCCTCAGCCTAAGCCCTTCTGCTGCCGTTCTCTCGTTTTTTTTTTTTTACTTTTCTTTTTCAAAAACCCATGTCCCTTAATTAAGATCTAAAGGTTTGATTTGTCAAATCCCGAACAAGCTAGCTCGTCACGTTTCATCCCAGACGCGAAGGGGGCAGCGTGATCCCACGGCAGTGTCAAAGAAAGATGCTAACTTCCTTAGCTTTAGCTGAAGTGAAACTACGGTAATTCAAATATGTATTGACACCACTCGCTCTTGCTGCTTGTTCTTGAACACACAAAGGACGGGTGAATTGACGCTGGCTTATTCAGGGGGTTTACAAATGAACTCTTGAACTTTGCATTTTGCACTGAATTTACTCTTGCCTTCTTTTAGGGAGTGATAGCATCCTTTTTTTTCTCCAGTCTTGAGATGATGCTTGAAAGATGTTTTTGAATGATACCGTTTTAGCTCAAGTAGGCGAAATAACAGTTCGTGTCACTGGATTAAAAAAAAAAGATTTTTTAAAGGTTAACTGGTTTCCTAATTAATTTACTGCTGCCCTAAAATTTAAAAAGGCACATGGCACCAAACCCAAAAGTATAAAGTAGATGGGTGTTTATGCCAAAGTATCACTGATATACAGTACTAGCTTTATTTCTTCTGTCTTATTTCAGTGATGTAATTGGGGTTTTTTTTGTGGGGGGGTGAACTGCTGCTTCAAGATTGGTACCAAAATGTCATGACTGATATGAGTCAGTGTTTTAGATACTTTTTTGGGTGTGCCTTTCGTAAACACCACCCATTCAGAAGAGTTATGTAACTGACATGGCTCACCTTCACTACCAGTGTAGGACACAAGAGGGCGTCATCGCACTGAATTGAAAGAACTGAAGTGTGGCGATGACAAATGAGACGTTTTCTCTGTCATTGTTTGCCATGAATTCAAAACTGTAAAAATATAATTGGAAAGCCTAATCAAACCCGCCATTTGAATCGACAGCGTCTTTTTTCCTAATTATTTCAAGGACCAATGTCGAGTTGCGAGTGACTCACCTGCTGTGTTGGCACAGAATTTTTAATCTATTTCTTTTTCCGTGTGCAAATTTCCTCATATATGGGTGAGTTTTAACGGTGCTGTTGCAGTGCGCATGATTGCTACCAACAAGGTTCTATTTATTTATGTGCTGTGTTTGAATCCCAAGAGGTAATTAGCAGTTTTAAACGGTGCCCTCTAGCAGTGTTTCCACAACCTTTATTGAGCCAAGGCACTTATTTGACTATGTTGGAAGAATGTCACTGCACACCGCCATCCAAATGTGCCACAGCAAGTCTATTTACAAAAATAAGGATGATCTCGTCTCGGCGTGAGAGCTGTGATACGCAAAGCTCTTATTTTGTTGTATGAATGGCAACAGGGTTGGATGCGCAGGTTAAGTCTACCTACTGCCATCTAGTGGAAGACCATTTACAATAGTCTGCCTGTCACTTAGGGAACAATTAACCTGACCAAATCAACCCCTATGGTCTCTCAGAGCACAGTGTTTGGGAATCACTGGCCCAAAGAAAAAACATTGATTCGGAGCCATGCGGGGTTGCATATAATGTGCTTTTGTGGCAAAGGTGCGAGCCAATGCCTCCGCCCTGAGCTGCACGTGCAGGAGGGCGATGTTGCCCCATAGTATTATGATGAAGAGCGCGCACACATGCATTCACGCTGTGCCGGGGGCAAATGTGAATCTCCTTATTTTCCTGGTGAACCTTCTGCAGTTTTGAAAAACAGTCGTAGTTGTGTGTTTGTCTCTCCTGCAATATCTTAAGGAGACACCCAGAAATAATAAATCATTTCTAAGTATTGAACCATGCTGTTGCAATGCTGCACGGTGCCCACCTCTGTCCCCCCACCCATCAGCCAACAAAACGCCCCCCAGATGCCACATTAGCCCGTTTCCGTGAGACGAGTGCTCTGTCTTTACCCGCCGCGATTGCATGTGCCGTGCGCTGACATGTGAATGGACTCCGGACAATCGTAACGAGAGACTATGTTGGCCGAAACCCAAAGTGGCACTTGTAGATCATGTACAATGGGGTTTTTTTAAATCAACATTTTGTACCAGCCAAGCAACTGATATTTATAACAATGGCTTATTTCTGGACAAATTGCTCCTTGTAAATATCAACTCTTAGTTGAAATAAAAATCTTTTTCAAATACAAAACTGTGTCGAGCGGTGTTTTATTTTTGTGGAACTAGTCACACAATCAAGTATGATATTTGTCCAGTGGTGCCTTGAGATACAAGTGACTTGATGTACAAGTTTGTTTGTTTTTTAGATTTTGTCAGATACAGACACTCCCCGAGTTACGAACATCCGAGTTACAAACAAACGGTACATACGAACATTTTCACGGGTCTGTCGAAAAAAAAAAAAAGTTAGATTTTGTATTGCGCGCCTTTTTCCGAGTGCCGAATGGGGCGGAGGAGGACGGCGGAGGAGGACGGCAGAGGCGACGGCGGCGGCGACGTTCGAAGGCGGCCGCGGGGAGAGGCGTGGGGGGCGGGCGTGTGATGGTGGAACGGGCGGGGAGGCTCCGGCGCGCCGGTCGTCTACTCTCCCCCGCTGAAGCCGCTGCTAGTTTACCGGGCAGCTAACCCTCGAGCCCTGAAGAATGTGACGAAAAGCTCTCTCCCCGTTATATGGATGTCAATATAAGCCTTAAACATACATTCCAGACAAAATATAGCACTGAAGCAACTTACGAACGAATTCACCTTATGAACAATCGTCCGGAACGTAACTCGTTCGTAACCTGGGGAGCGTCTGTAGTGAAAATTTTTCAAAAAAGACGCTTCAAGCTGTTGATTGCCACACCCGGTTGAAATTATCTGTCAAACTAAATATAAAAACCAAGAATTTCATATTCTGTATTTATACCAACCGCAAACTTTTGCCTCATGACAATCCATTTCACCAAATGCTATCAAAGAATGCAAAATGCTGTAGACAGGCTAATGAATAGCATCAGGTTTTTGTCTTTTTTTTATTACAATATCATAAGAGTGCTATGTTCATTGTCAACACATTACTGTACGCACATATTTTGAGGGGTTTGTGAATCTTAAACGGAATAGGGCACCACGATACGATGTGGACATTGAAGCTTCGGTTCTCCTCCAATAAAACCTCTTCTAGTCCGATGATTGAGTAAATATGCCGAGCGACCTTTTAACATGTCTAATACACGTAGATTAACTCGGCAAATTTGATTGACGCATTCCATTAACGCAAACTCAGCATTACAGTATATGCAGGAGCAACTAAAGCACTCTGAAGCTTCCTCCAAAGCACGTTTAAAAAATAGTTTCTCAGCTTGATGCTACAATCCACCCACTAAGTTAAATTGCTATTTTTTAAATGTAACTTGACATCGAAGGGACATAAAAACAAAAGGCCATTGGTACTCTTATTTGTTCCAACGCTTGAGTCTTCTTTCTTTCTATCTCCTTTAGCTCGATTAGAAGGGGATCGACCGTAGCTCCTCTTTCTCACCTAAATACTACTTTTCCTCATGAATGGCTACAAGACTTTTCCTACCCGTTCGCTTGTGAATACCCCCAACTTTTCGGTCTCAACTCTTTCCTCCCCAAAAAGCACAGGCCACAATCCTGGTCAAAAGCGGTCGCGCTTGAGTGACGTCACAATTAACACGCGAGGGAGAAGACCTGCTTGGTGTCGCCGTCGTCCTCCTGGTGCGCGCACGTGTCCGAGTACTCCACGTCCAGAACCATACAGAGCAGACGGTTGATCTCGTCATCGGGGACACGCTCCAGTTGGCTCACGCGATCTATCTATAAATAAATTTTAAAAAACGGGTTTGTGTTCGGCCAACACACCCAAAGTGCGAGCAGCTTTGGCGCAGGTTGCCGGCGACGGGCTGCTGCTGCTCGTTGCACGGCGGCGTGGTCGGCAGGTTTTTCACTCTTCCGGCCGTTGCACTTGCACGCGCCGTCCACCTGTCAATCACAACACGGCAAACGCACAAAAACACATGGAAGGCACGCACGATGTAAACATGATTTTTTTCTTCCATTAAAAAAAAACGTAATAAATAACAATTTGCAAACAACTTTCACCTTGTCCGATTGTGATTCTTTTCCTCGAATAAACATTGGGCAATAGCTTAGTATGATGCTGTTTTCTTCCAAAAGGCTGAGGTGCAAAACGTTTTCGTTTCCGAATGCACCGGCTGGGTCCTCCAAAGGCCGCATTTTCGTCACTTCCGGACGGAGCCTGCAAGTTTGGACCCAGCCGCTGTGCTCTGTCAGTGTCAGGTGGGCGGTCCTAGTGCGCATGCTCAATAATGGAAGCGACAACAAGCCCCCCCCCCATGCCTTGCCAGCAGCTGTCACCCTGTCAAAACAAAGGCCGTGTCTCAGCCATCCATCCTACTCACCATCTCATTCATATTTCTCTGATCTTATTTCCATCTGGAACCTGACATGCACATGATACTATCATTTTTCCTCGGCCACGTCCAAGTGTGTTTTCAACGATAGTAGTTGACTGCGTGAGAGGCAGGGTGCATCCTGGACCCGGTAGCCAGCCAATCATACCGCACCTACGAGTAGACATATAACCACGCAGCTTTTTGTTGGCACCTCTGAGGCTGACGTGCAGACATGAACCCAACCATTTTCATCAGGCCCCGACCCCTTGGCTCCTAAATTAGCTCTACGTGCCCACCCGCCTCCAAAGCAGAGCATTTTTAGACAAAAAGAAAAGTTGTGCTTTGTCTTCGTCGGGCGAAAGGAAATTGGATGTTTTTATTTGGTGGCATGAGACTAAAAAAAAAAAAAAAAATCCCAATACGTGATCAACATTGTGATGACAGGCGGACGGGGCCTCCCATTCCCCTCCCTAAACATTTTGATTGTACCCCAGACTCCATGGCTGAACGAAACACAATTGCTAACCACGCACAATTGTTTTGTCTTGTAACTTTTGACATTTTGTTGCTATTCCAGCCGTGGGGTGAACTTTCTCAGACAGGATATGATTTATTTTACTTTCTTTCCCTTTTCTTTCTTGGGCATCCAAACCTTCCGCAATGCGACGTGATGACATTACAGCGCCGAGAAACTGACGAGGATTTGAATGAATGCGATTGAATTTAATTCGCACATCTGAGGACTAACTCTTTATAAATAATAATAATAATATAATATTTTTTTGTCTTTAACCTATGCAACTGGACGTCTGGCTTGCACTCAAACTATGCTGGCGGTAGTTTCTTAATCAGCAATAATCTGGGATTGATAATATGCATCCTAAATCTGATCACACCGAATCTGCTTTACAGCCGCTCTGCTGCTTTGCATCTTTGCATATTCAAATTATAAAGTAGAGGAGCTAGACTTGATGGTATCGCCCCCCCACACACACACACACACACGTACACATCTCACTCTTACTGACCGCTGGGCCACTCGCTGCTATTGTCTTATTATTTCCGTCTCAGGAAATACTCAAAAGTTTAGCATGAGTGCAGACAAGGGGACTGCATGCCTGCTTTGGACGAAAACACCCCGTCAACAATGACTGGAAGCAGGCCAAGTCTTTTGACCCAGCAGATCACTTCACATTATTGACTTTGCCTTTGTGCTCTGTGGTTTGATTCCAGTCGCTCAACATGTACAGTATATAAAAAGCAGACAACAGACAAACAGTCCACGAGGTCGGGCTCCATCTGAGACCCGGCCCCGCTGTCAGAGCAGCGCCGGCTGTCTGGACCTCGCTCTGATCTCTGTGTCTGCGTTTACTTTGGGAGCAAACCTCCATCCCGGCCCTCCCGGCCTGGAATGTCCGACACATTTTCCCGCAGTGACAGCAACACAATGAGATCGGAGTAAAGCTGGAGAGGAGTGATCAAATGAAGGCCAAACACGGACTTGTTTTCCTTTGCTCCAAATTTAGATCGGACAATTTTGGTCTATTGAGTAGGGTATTCGGTCTGATTGATATAATGAAAGGTTCTGGCAGTCAACGGGTTACTCCTTTATCGATGACTCGCGAGCTGCAATCACGTGCAAAGAGACAGTGAGACCAACATCATTAAGTGATGATTAAAAACAAATACTCACTGTTTCCAGGATGAGAGCGAAACGGAGACATTTATTGACCACTTGTTAACCACAGAGATGGAAGGTCATTTGGAATCCGCATTAACCCAGTGATGTTCATTATCAGATACACTGACCTACATTTACTCCCTAAATTGTAATTTGTTCCATGAAATTGTGTTGATTTATTCCCAGCGGACACATAAAACCATCTCTGATTAAAATTTGCCGTTGACCAATGTGATTGATCGTTTCTGCAATTGAATTTCTGCATAGTCATGAAGTTACGAGGTGAATTAAGTTGACTAAAGTCCACGCCAAGTCCCAGGTACTAGCCAGAGATGTCTTTTTTAAATTTATTTTTGTATTGTGGGAAGAAATAAGAGTAACCACGGTGATAATCGTTCGTATTTCATCAATTGCGTCGCTGTGTTGGTGATCGACGGTAAAAGCGTTTTAACATGTTGTTCTCAACAACGGCCACTAGAGGTCAGCATCTCCTCTTTCACCAATGATGCTGGCTGTGCGCCCCTAAGCGAAGAGCACCGCGATGAATTCAGCCTCCGGCAATTGTCGGACGGAGAAGCCTCAAGCCATCACTCACTTTGACAGTCAATATCCGTTGCAAGCAGGTGATGATCTCCTCTAAATCGAGACATTAGTCACATGACATTCACCTGAGGCACGGAAGGTGTCGCGGGCTGCTCTCATCTGGAGCTGCACAGCACTGACACCAACGAGATAAACTCGAGATGAAAGTGATGGCTTGCTGCTGTTTTTAAATAGAATTTAGAACCAACTCCATGCTTTGGACAATGAGCTGTTTTATGGAGTCGGATGAACCCTTGCATAATTCCATCCATTTTCTGAAATGCTTTACTTGTGTTAAGGGTCATGTTGGGATTGCAACACACCCAGGGTGGTTTCCACTTGGTCACAAGACATTTATCTGATCAGTGCTTTGAGAACGGATTCCATGGCAGCAGCATGAAAGTCAACTATGTGAACCACTAAATTAACAATGCCGCCTTAAAAAAATAATAATAAATAAATAAATGGCAGTGTTTCCGATGGCGTGCCAATGACAAAAAAAAATCCAGGCCTCTCTCACGTGAGCTGTCAATGCAGTGATGAAAACACAATAAATAAATAAAAATCTATAATGATGCTTAACTACCGTCAATAACAAAATACTATAAGTCCTGAATGCTTGCGCTTTAACTTTGAGTCTCTTACTTGTCAGACTTGGGTAAAAATGCTGGAGAAGTGCCCTTTGTGTCTCGAGAATGGATTGCTTTTCCTTTTGTTCCCCTCCCTGTCAAACGCTTCCATTTCCCTTTTCGAGGGATGAAAGTACCGCGATTCTGTGATAAGAATCTTCGATCTGAGTCACGGAGGGTGCTGCAGACACATTTTAACATTGGAGCGATAAGACTGGCCTCGTGTCAGAGCTCAGATAGCATCACGCCGCCTTCAGAGAGTTGTGGACTACTTTAAAAGTTACGGGTCCAGAGGATTTCCTCCTTAGCGCACTCTGCTGCGCTCTTACATAATGTGTTTGTGTCAGTTGTAACTGTGAGGCGTCTGGGGCTTTCTTGATCCAGATGAGTTGTGATGTTGAGGGGGCGGGGACAACTTCTTGTTCATCAATAATGGATTCACAGTGCACACGTCAAAAGTCGACGTACTCCACTAGAACAGTTATATAATGCTTAGATGTCAGGCTAAATGCGACGGAAAGGCACGCTGGCCTTTTTCAAAACGGGCGAGACAATGACGGCTCTGTATTCGGCCCCCCGCAGACCTGGCTGCCCCCGATCCCGACGTTCCTGCCCTGCCTGGGCCCTGACATTTTGATGGAGTACACCGGGGTCTGTGGCGGTAACAAGCCACCGCTGAGACGTCGCCGCTCATTTGAGCAGCGGCAGCCGTCCCGCGGCTTTCGGTGAACCAGCTGATGGATACGGCGGGCACTTTCATCTCAGCCGTTGCTTTCACTCTGCTCGCTGGCAACGGTGACCTTTCCTCAAACGCTTAGCTGAGTCCTAGTGAGCAAGAATGTGACAATGATGGCCGGCAGAGTCTACAGGTCGCTGAGCAAAGGGCCCCGAAGGCAGGTGTAGGATTACGTAATAAAACTTAACACAGTTTTAGCTTCGAAAGTAGTGGTTCATCGCTAATAGCCATTAAATAAGGCATAGTAACATTGTGCCGCAACATGCCGGGCAACACTGCAGGCTACTGGAAGAGACGCAGCGCAATTAAGTAGTAAGAAGGAGAGACAGACATGGTCCTCAAGTGAGTTCCGGTGTTGTGATGACAAAACAGAGGGAATAGACTGTCCAGTATCAGCCCGTGA
This sequence comes from Hippocampus mohnikei, assembly GCA_026261675.1. Lineage (NCBI taxonomy): Eukaryota > Metazoa > Chordata > Actinopteri > Syngnathiformes > Syngnathidae > Hippocampus > Hippocampus mohnikei. Next base: position 19,012 of record JAKGUB010000198.1, read on the forward strand.
GTATATGAGTTAAATAGCAGTTGAAGGTTTGTAATTACTGTAACATCCATTCTAATATCCGGTACGGTAATATTAAGATAGCGGACAAAATGATATGATTTGAGTGTTTAAATCGAATGGACAAAGTGTAATTCCATTTTGTTTACTCTGATAGTTTAAACAGTCAACTTTAACTGGGAGTGACTAAAGACAGCTTGAAGCAAACACGCTTGGCCCTTATTTGGGGGGAACTGTGCCAGCAAATGAGCAAAAACACCCGGCTGTCCTAAGCGGCCTTCTTAAACTCGTTTATGGGGAAGCAGTTTATTTGAAAAGCGATCATTAGTTTCTTAATGATTGTTGCAGCACGACAAAAACAACGTCGCCGCCTCTTCCCATCCATTTTCTGCTGTGCGGCACTTTTGAGGCCTTTCCCCTGATGTCCTTTAAAAACAGCACAAACTTTGCCTTGCAACAGAGCAATGCAATTGGTTTAGGTCGTTGCACCTGCTGGCGAATTAAAAGTATTGCAATTGTCAAGATGTAATCAGGAATGTGCAAATCTGTGTCGTTTACTACGTTGCACTGCAAATAAGATAAAGAGAACTGCAGTTTTCCTGTTGGGCAGCCAAAGCCCACTTGGAATCATTGATCGATACTGGACGGAATCTATAGATTAAGGCATCATCTCGATTTGTAAACCAACTTTGTACATCGGTGAAGGTCTTTTTTTTTTTCTACCCAGAGATAGGATGCGAGTGTGGGTGGCAAGATAGTGGGGTAAAAATAAAGAGCAAACAGAATGAGTCACCCTCCCCTCAATCCCAGTCTGGTTATAAATAAATCCACGTAGACGCGCGCACATGCATACGCTTCCACACGCGTGGATGACATTACATAAGCCTGCGTGGGAGGTGTGACGCGAGCCATGTATAATTCATGGACGTGGGACTGAACTCAGGGGGTAGGTCTTGTACCACAGCAAGCCCCTAAAGTCATCACTTCATATTCTGGGGTGGGATTTTCATCGCCGTTCTGGAGTGTTCAATCTGTGAGGTGGAGTGGGGAAGTGTGAGGTTCCAGGTCGTCCGGAAACTTGACGGCACTGAGCTGTCTAACTTTCAATTGATTTCAAACATGCGCTCGGTGCATTAATGGATCGATGTCGGCAGCAAATATTTGCTTGCAAAGTAAAAGTAATGCATTGTAATGAGTTTTCTCTGCTGCTAGCAAGACAAGTCTCGGGGAGAGAACAATACTGCAGCAGGTGCGTGGTCAAGTATGTTCCCCTTTTGTCCACAGGGGGCGCAATCGTGTTTTGAAGAATGTCCATAATGTTCTTATGTGGGATAACTTGGCATGTACATATGTAAATAGTGAAATGTACAGGCAACGCAGAACGGTGGTAATGTGGATTTGTTATGGGTAAAAAGTTTCAATGGTTAGTTTTAAGACTAATGATTTCATAATTCTTTTATCGATGGAAGCACGATGAACGAGTGGTTAGCATGTTCCTCAAAACTCCGCCATGCTTGTGTTTTCTCTAGCTTCCTCTCACATTCCAGAAACCTCCATATTAAGTTATTTAATGACACTAAATTTCTCATAGGTGTGAATGTGCCCTTTGATTGGTTTGCAACCGGTCCAGAGTGAACCTTACCTCTTGCCCTCAGTCAGCTGGGGAAGGCTCCGGTTCACCCGTCACTCTTTGAGGAGAAGCACTAAAGAAAACACATGGGCGGGTGAGACAATGCTGCCAAACAGAGGGGGAACGCTGCAACAATTTAAATTCAAATTATGTACATAACCAACACAGATGTGATGGTCAACCCATAAAGACCATGAATAATATCAACGTTCTACAACTCACTTATTTGTGTTTTCTTTTGCAGCACCCAAGAACAAGGAGGCATGGCACACAGAGACATGTCATGGTATGCAGTGGCTGCAGGAGGCTTTTTCTTTTTCCTCAAAGATGGCCTCGGGTCTTCTCTCAGCCTCGGGTGGTGCACCGCCATGATATTCCCCAGAGCCTGAGCACACAAGGACAAGAGAAGGTTATTAAGTACTACGTGTAACTCATAAATCAGCTGATGGATGAAGCGCCAGGGGATCGACTTCCGAGTCCTCCTCTCCTCTACTCCCGGACTAGTATGGTATTTTTCCAACAAACCCAGTGTTGTTTTTTTTTTCTTTTTCCTCTTGCTTCCCTCCTCCTTTTTTCTTTTTCCAGATGAAGGTCTTAAAAGTAGAAACAATGCAGCTGACTAAATTTTTCCTTGTGCCCCCCCCCCCATTCCTGCAAATGTTTTCCAGGCATTTCAAGTATAAACAAGCAGATAGAGTTGATGCTTATATGAAGACTTGACATTAACGGATTTAATGGACTGTGATGAAACTCTCTGGACGCTTCATTAGGAACACCCTGAGAATCTAATAACGCAAGAGTGACAGTGTGTGTGTATGTAGGTATGTATCAATCTATCTATCTATCTATCTATCTATCTATCTATCTATCTATGTATATATACTTATATATACAGGAATATCGCTCTATCCATATTTTTATTGCAGCCTCGTTGACACGCTCATCTAATTTTGTGTTTTATTATGAAGATGCACTTTTTTTTAAATGCACCTCTCAGCTCTGTAAAACTCCAAAACATCAAGACCATCGCTGTGCACATGAAATACAACTTGATCCCCCCCCCCCCCTCAATTGGACTCAAATGATTTCCTTTTTGCTCCTTCCACTCATTTCAAAATGGCGTGCCAACAGGCTCTTGTCACATAAGCACTTTCCCTTATTAGCAAAGCCAGGCCTTTGCAACAGCAGGAATTTTCCTCCCCGTGGTCACATCACTGGAAATGTTGACACTGAATCGGGCTGCTCTTAAAAAGCAAAACAAAACAAAACAGTGCTTGGTTGAAAATTCAACTCACACTTCAAGCACATGTATGTTTGGTTCTTTTTCGACTCTAAATTGTCCCTGGTTGTGAATCTGAGTGTGATTGGTTTATTTATACATGCTCCGCAGTTGGCTGGTAATCAGTCCAATGGTGTATCCTGGCTCTTTCCCGCAGTCAGCTGGGTACAGCTCCAGCTCACCTGTCACCCGAATGAGGAAAAGCGCCATAGAACATGAATAGATGGATGTGGGTCAACTGAGGACGCTGAAATAAAGGCACTACATTTTTTCCTAAAAGCATATTTTGAATGTCTGGAGTAAACCACTTGGGTAAAATGGAATTACCTTAGCTCCATTTTTTCCGAGACACAGTATACTGCATTTAAGTATGGCATTGGGGGGCGGGGGGGTAATTTTCTTTGTGTTGGGCACTTGATTCTTCCATTTGGTCTCGTCATTAAAGCGCTTCCATTTCTGCTCGACTCATTCGAGCACGACGACTGAAGGTGCTCTCAACGTGCATTCGGATCGTGTAGCTTTCAATGCTAAACCGGAGATTGACACAATTGTCATCTTTTAAAAGACACTGAGATCAGGTTTGTTGAGACAGTCTCCCCCCGTTCAGCCAAGCCTATCTCATGTGAAAAACAACTGCATAAATCGGTGTAACGTTTTCAGCCATTTAAAGCTTGACTGCCTCAATGGCAGCCACGTTTTCAACCTCGGCTTTTTAATTGGGAATATGCTTCAACACAATATCTTTCCATCATCTACCCTCTTAGTCATCTTACATACCGCGCCATCCGCCATTTACCATCCTGCGACGATTTAAGCATCCAAGCTATGCTAAAATCCATCCGCCATAATCCATAATTTTTGCAATATCACTTTCTTCTTTATAAATGCCTGAGCATCAAAATGTGTGTGCGCGCGTGTGTGTGCGCATGTGTGTGTGTGTGTGTGTTTGAGAAGGATTGACCCGGGGGAGGAGTCTGAACATTACCAAGGCAACAGCCTCAGTTATGTAACATCATATGATGTTGTGGAAACAAGGCATCCAGCAATGTGTTCCCCACAGCGTGGACGAAAAAAAAAAAAAAAACAATTGGCTGTAACGCTTCAGTTCAATTTAAACCTGCAATCAGTTTCAGTGTTGTTCCTCTCATTAGCTCATAGAATCATTCTTTATGACGACAGATTGCAATAAGAACAGTCGACGTTGCCTCGCAAATCCACGATAATCATCAGAAAGAGTAGCATTGATTGGACTTTTTTTTTAAATTAATTGCAGTGTCTTGCGGCTGTTCTTGCTTTGTTTTACATCAGGTGTTTACTGCCGTTCTCGAGGAAACGGACGGATATAAAGAACTCCACCTTAGCAGCGCCAGACTTTATCCAAACGCCCAACTATGCGCCAAGAGAATCAGGACACAAGCATTCTGCGTGGAATACTGTGTTTGAGTGGTGATTAACCCGTTGAGGGACTGCGGTTACTACAGTGGACAGCAGATTTGGTTTTTTGTTTTTACAAAAATTGCCAGAACCTTAATGAAGACTGCATACATGAACATGATCACAAGTGCCTTCCCTCCGCACAAGCGGCCGTTTGTTCTGCTCGGCAGCTGTGCTTACGTTGTTCGGGATATTATTAGCATGACTGTCATTCACTTGATTGTGATGCAGCAGAAAGTCCCCCGTCTTTAAAAATGACTTCACGCTGATGATATGACCGCATTGACACCAGGCTTATTCAAGTTCAGGAGTTTTTGGGTCAACAGAATGTTTTCCATGATTCGACTCTGGGAAGAAAGGAAAATATGTGAACCGCCCGACATCTTTTCCTCTGCAAGTGGGCCAGCAGATTTGCAGTACTGTCTTTACAAAATAATATGTTTGTTGTTGTTGTTGTTATTAACCTGCAACAAGAAGTTCGAGCAAAGCTCTGATCTCACCCAAAACTTTCAAGTTCAAACCGCAGACATGCATAACGTCAGCATTTCGCCCAACAGCTAAGAAGTAAGCAACTAAACGCAATAAACTCACTGACAGTGAGATAGTTAATATAACAATGAGCTTTTGTCTACCTATTGTCTTCGCAGTCGATAAACTGCAGTTATCCAACTCTGCAACCATAACAATTTTTGGAGTGTACCAAAAAATACTGTACAGTCAAAATGCTTTCAAAAATAGTCACCTTGGACGTCCGACTAAGCTATGTTCACCACGCTAAAACTTTCTCCTCACAAAAGTTAATGCATTCGCTCAACCCAAATGTGTTCTAGTATTACAAAATTGTGGTTCAATTCGTCTTTTTCCGCATTATACGCTGCACTCTTCTCACCCCCTCCTTGCGGTGCTTTTTCTTCCCGCACTGTAAATGATAAAACAATCGCCGTTATGATGTGGGCGTGCAGACGGCATGAGGGTGGGGGAGGGAAAAAAGAAGAAAAAAAAAGAAGAAACATTTGTCATCAGTGACAAACCTCTGCAACAACCGTTGTCGGTTTAGATGATTGTATTTGATTGCATCTGAGATAGGCCGAGTCACACTCATAAAGTCATTGACGTCCCTCGTTAGGACTTGCAGAATGAAATCAGCATCCATGTGTGGATCTCAGAGTACAAAGACGGCCTTGTTCGAACACTCGTAAAATATCAAAATAAAAAGTTTCTCCATTCAAATGAGCTATTTTCAAGTCGTTCTAGCTGAAGCAGGTGAGTCATAAAGTGCAAAGTGAGCCAGGAGTCCCACTCTGCAGTCTGCAGGAAGCCTGTAATGCGACAGTGGGTGGCTGTCACACAATCACTTATGAATGGTAACGCCTTACTGCAGTACCCTTGCTTTGCATTTGTATTTTTCACAACTTGGTACCATCAATGCTATTAAACTAAATAAATAAATAAGTCTCAAATGATCTTTATTTGAACAATATTGTCTCATCATGTTACATGTAGCCCAAACTCTTCACTTGAATCATCAAGTGTTATGACACATAAACTAGAACCCGCCGCTAAATGAAAGAAAGCATGGTGCCTCGGTGAAATATAGTTACAATATGAACGCCCATTTCACAAGAGCCCATACTGTTGAGCAAAAAATAACCTGACCTTTACGATTCTGTGATGTGTCATAGCCGGGCCAACTCATGGTGGGCATAAAGCAAGGAATACGGGCAGATGAAAATAAAAACATTACGTCATGATGCCAAAAAAGGGGGTAGAGGGGAGTGGGGGGAGCACAGCGGTCCAGTGTTCAGTCCTGGCCTGCACTCGTTTTCTATTTGGGGAGGTTTGTGTGGATGAGGTAGCGTTTGCATGTCCTCCCAAAGTTTGCCAGGTCAATTCGTTGTTGTGTTACAAAATGTCATTATTTTGGGGTTTGGATTCATACACGCCCGCCTCGCTTTAGAGAGGTCGACAGTTTCACATTAAATCACGTGTGCCGCAATTAAGAGCACCCCTGATGTTAATGCTTTTTGCATCCCCAACAAAACTGCACCGAATATTCTCAAATAATGCAGTCAGCTCTTTTGCTCATTCTGCAGGTTTTAACCCTATGTTGCATACGGGTTACTTACAGTAACCACAACTTTAACTCATATTGGTTATTCAAGTTACCAGTTTTAGTTTTTAAATCCACCGCGAGATGTCACTAGCGTGCGCAACAGCGGGAGGAAAAGGTGAAAGAGGGTCCACAAAATGTTGAATAATTTCTATCCGTGAGATGAAAAGGTCCAAATACCCTATTGTACTTGTGCAGAAGAGTATATAGAACATATAGAACACAATAAATAACAGTTTCTATGTGTTACCTATCAGTACTGCCATGCTTTTTAGCAAGGTAATTGTAGTGACCATTATGCACACAAGTACCCCCCTATTATGTATTTTTTTCCCAAAATTGTGAATTTATTATATTTGGCCATAATCTACCCTAAATTTAAAAACAAACCACAATTGAATAACTCCTGCAGAAGCCATGCAACATAGGGTTAAACGGGGTTGAGGTCTGGGGACTGAGGTGGCCATGGGAGGAGCTTGGGAGGAGGGTATGCTTCTGCAAGAAAGATTTTTAAAAATTTCAGGCTTTTAATCAGGGTTGTGAGTAATTATAGAGGACTCTATCTGTCTATCTGGTCATAGAAATTGAGCATGTTCATTTAAAACTCGAAACCAGGGGTGCCCAACCTTTTTTGATCAAAGATCTACTTTTCGTTCAACCAACCTGCCGCGATTGACCCATTTACTACACAGGCACACACTGATGAGCAACAGCCATAACGGCCCCTACGACGAACGAAACAGAAATATAAAGTAGACACAAAAGTTTGTGAGTTTGTGAAAAGCAAATCCCTGCCTACCTTAGTAGAGACTTGACGCGGAGGCATGGGACGCACTTTTGCAGCGTGTTAACAATCGTAGTTCACGTGTACTATTTTAAAATGCTTCTCCCAGTACTCCAGATTCCCATTTTTGCCAGTGCGCTCAGTGAACTGTACATGAAACATACCATGAATGAGTATAACAATAAAAGATACAGTACAGCGCAACAGCATTGATCGCGAGCTGCAACTGATGACCGCTAACAACTTCTGGTGATGCAGGTCACGCACCACAGTAGGTTAAAGGTGGCCTGCTTTTTTTACTTTATTTTTAATACTTTTTGTGAAAGTGAGACTGATAGGATGCTAAACGTGCAGTGTGCACTAACACAAAATTATATCATGTTAATAACACGCACAAACATACTATTTTTGGGGGGGGTACCCCACTGCACCTCGCTACCGGCCGATCGCGATCGACGTATTGGGCATCGCTGCACTAAACGATACAAAAGGACTGAATATTGACTTTGAAATCCATACGAGATGCCCTAGTTTAATCTTATGGCGGAAGCACACCTAGACAACTCAGGCGCACCGTTGCTATTTTGTTTTCTTTCACGAGTCAAACGCCATTATTAAACGCGAGTGCTTGTTTGCGAGCGACGGCAAGTATTTCCCTCCAGACAATCCAGGCAGAAAGGCCCGCCGTCGGTTCCCTGCTGCGGGTTAGTGCATGGGAAAGCCCGGGCGGTGGTGGCGGAGGGGCACAACGTGACCTGACAACAAGGAACCTCCGGGAAAACCGTCAATCCTAAACTATGCGCCGAGAGAGAGAGAGAGAGAGAGAGAGAGAGAGAGAGAGAGAGAGAGGACGAGGCACCGCCAAGGGGGTGTACGTACAACGACATGTCACTGTGGTGAAACGCTAGGACGATAGACACGCGCTTCTATGGATCATATGTAACGTTTCTTGTGTCTTTCACCTAATCTGAGACAGAAAGAAACATGGATGAGCATTAGCTTGGGCAAATGAGCCCAAGTCGTCACGGGCGCTGCGGCCATCACGAACCTCCCGCTGGCTCCGGCGGACACCCCGTGGCTGGGAGGCGGAGAAGGGACCCCCCGGTGACGTCAGTGGGCCTGTCTGTTTCCTGCAATAGAAAGTGAGGGGAGAAGGTGAAGGCAGAAATCCGGAGCTGAACAACCTCTTTCGTCGCTTTAAAGGTACGTTACAAAGGCCATTAGCTAAACAACTCCCGCGAGTATCAAGAAACCAACTCGGGGTGAGCTTGTTTTATTTTCCTGCGTGTGTTGCGCTCCCATCCGTGAGGGACGCTGATCTAGTGGGTTTCTACGCTCTCGTTGCAAGTCGCTTTACTCCTTAAAAGCTACTTTCGTTCGTGATCTCATCATGCGTGTCACCCACATTTAAAGTTATCGTGGAAGCGAGGCTGTTCAGGGTTTCCCGGACGACACGGCGGATGTAATTTACTAGCGCGCAGTTGACCATTACAGCAACTTCACTCTTTATTGTGTTCGGTTGCTTTTTTGCCCAATTGTAGGTAAGCCCCTCGCTATTTCCCCACGATCTGCGTGCATGTGCGGGGCTGCCTATGCCGATGTTGTGCTCAGCGTGCAATGCGCACCGTGGTTTTGTTGTCTGAAGGGAAGTGTTCCATTTCGCTGTTGCAGAGCGACGACGAGGGGTTTTCCCAGGCTCCTCCCTCTCTTGCAGGGCGTTCACGTGTTGCAACAAAATGCGCGTTTTGCCCATGCATCGCGCTGGTTCGCCTCATCCTCACCCCCATGCTGGATTTTAGCAGAAAAAGAAAAAACAAACTGTATTCCCCCCAACTTCCTTTGAAACGAGATTCGTCCCAAATTGACGCGCACGCTCATCCATCGCAGTGCGCACAATTGCACATGGCCTTATTTTACATAATGGATACGATGGGACCACGGGTATGCGTGGAAATGTCTCATTAGTAAGGTGTTTTCCCAAACACGAGCGTTCGGCCATTGCAGCAGTGGTGGTGTTTTTCCTCGGGTTCGCATCGGGGTGTTTCCTCAAACACACGCCCGGAGGAGAGAGAGACAGAGAGAGAGAGAGAGAGAGAGAGAGAGAGAGAGAGAGAGAGGGTAAGACAGCCTTGCAGACAGAAAGACTGACAGGCGTGCACGTCTCTCTCCTCCGCCTCGCCAACGTCGTCGAACCTGCTGTGGAGAATCCCAAGAGTGCGTCCAGGTGAGAGGCTCGTCGCGTGGCATGCATGGTGGCGGCACTTCTCAATAAACGTGGCCGCATGCAGACAGATGATGCAGCCAACAGTGTTGTTCTCCTCCGATGATGTCATTGCTCTAGCGCCACATGTAGCAAGTGTATGGAGGAAAAAGCATCCACTTGTAGTAAGTGTTATGTAATAACGGCGGAGGGCAAACAAAGGATTGGTCCAAAAGCAATGCCGCTCACTGCAATGTGCAGGTGTTGATATGACTTGATCGGGGCAGCAACATGCCGTTTATCAGTGTTCTTTTTCTTACAATTTGATATCCCTGTATTTCTTTTGCCACGATACTTCTTGTGCAGGCATGCGTGGCATCCCATTTTTGCAGCTCTATGGGCTTAACATGCAAATTTTTCTTTTCTGCCATTTATATCCATTATTCCCCCCCCCCATGTGAATTTGCAGGAAACCTTACCCTTTTTACGTACCTTCATTTTCTCGTATTTTCAAGTTGTATCCAACTTCAACGGGGCCACACATGTGATGATGGTTGTCCTCTGAGTCACCCCTGAGCATCCGTTCCTGTAGAGCTCATAGAGCTTTTATTGTCCGCATCTTTCATCAGTTGCAGAGCAGCAACACACATGTCAATCAGCCCCCCCCCCCAAAAAAAAACAACCTTGGAAGGGCAGGTTGCATCTGATGCATATACAAGGTGGTCGACTCGCACCTCGATGTGACAGTGGCCCGAGCGACACTGCGCGCTACCACAGAGGACCACTGAGAAGCTGGGCACCTGTTTGAGGACGAACCTCAATCAGCAGCTCTGTCCTAAGACCAGCACACAGCTGCCAAGTGACAGACTACAAGGCCAGCATAGTGTAGCCTTTCTGCTCAACTCATTCGGACTTGTGTTTTTGTTTTTTTTTTGTTGCAGATGTATGCGGACGACTTCGCCACAGGTCGCAACTGCTCTCAAGCTCCGACGGTAGCGCCCAGTTTTCCCAAGATGCTCTTGTGAACTGAGGAGGAAAGATGCCGCGCACCAAGCAGAACAACCCCAAAAATCTAAAAGGTGAGTTTGCAGCCATTGGGAATTTCGGAAATGTCTCCCTGCCTTGTGGAGCAGTATACATGAAATTAGTCAAATGTACGGTTTTGTTTTTTTTAAATAGTATACTGGATTTGTGTAATTATTGGGTTCAATATTAAAGGGAAAAAGCTGATGGAAATGTTTTTCTATTACCGTAGTAATATCTGATAACTTCACTAATGATGACTTCCATCGTGTTATTTGGGGGGGGGCACTTTTGACATTGTCGTCACTTGTTGCTGTTTTTAGGGGGGCAGCATGGCATGCAAAATATTGCCACTGGCGATATTTTTCAGCTGCGCTAGTAGGCTAACTCCCCATCAATGACATCATGTTATGTTGCTCTTTGACTGAATTAGAATTAGAACTCGATCAAACTTCATTCACAGCACTCTGGATGGTTTGCAAGCAAGTTGCGCTATTTCGCCGTGTTGAATCCAAAATCGATGTCACACAATCTACCAAGTTCTTGACGGTCATTCCATGAATTTGGGCCCGTTTCTTTGTCGCCAGGTTAATGTGCTGTTTGACTCTCCGGTTGGGCATCGTTTCTTGCTTCCTCTGCACTTTAGTGCTCCATTTAAATGAGACGTCACCGTCTTCAGGGCCACACCCTGCTGGTTGTTATCGTTATGTAACAATGTATGGGGAGTATAAATCTGATGATCCCACGCAGCGGCAGTATCATACGCCAAAGATATGGCTGATGGAGCATATGGAAGTGTCAGCAGCTTGCCACCCCATTGGCTGAAAGGCCTCGCGTGTTATGTTGTGAACTGACAGATTCATGTGTCAACAGACGTTTGCAGTTCGCAGATCTGGGAATTTGTAGCGTTTACACGCTGGGTGTGAAAGTATGCGCCGTCGCCGTTCCCCAACAGCGGATCTGCGCGGCAAATTTCCCTATGCCTCGGAGCACCTCTTGTTGATTTGCCCTACGCGCAGACACTTGGTCAAAACAATGGAAACGATGATGATGTAGAGCGGCACCAGACGAAGGAATTGGCGGCCCACTTGCGCTTGATGTTATTTTAATGTCAGCTTGTCCTGTGTTTTCGAACGCAAGAGGCGGGGACACGACGGCTGCCAGAGTGTCTTGTCATTTTTGCATTTGGTGGTGATTCATCTGGACGCAGAAAGATGTTTATTTGACAGTCGTTTGATCAAGACGGACCCCTCCAGATTCTGAAACTCAAGGATACCTTTGATTCTTTTATCCCTTTAGTCGTAAATGTCAATATATTGGAACTCTGAATATGTGCGGTGGAAACCCAACAATGCCGGGGAACACCCATGTTTAATTCCTCCCCATTGAACACTTAGGGGAGACTATTTTTTCCCCCTCTTTCTTGTTGCTTCTTTTTAACATGCATCACAGATTTCTATTTTCTTCCTGGGCTCCATTTGAAGGCCTTACCTTCATGAAGCAGGAAATGCTCATGGTAAGGCACGTGCATAAACGACATTTTCTGATCCGCTTATCCTCACACGGGTTGAGGGACTTGCTAGAGCCTATCCCTGCGTCTTCTGGCAGTAGGTGGTGTACACCCTAAACTGGTCGCCAGCCAATCGCAGGGCACACATCGACAAACAACCATCTGCGCTCACACTCACACCTATGGATAACTTTGTGTTCCATTAACATGCCACGCATGTTTTTAGAATGTGGGAGGAAACCGGAGTACCCGGAGAAAACCCACACAGGCACGGGGAGAGCATGCAATCTCACACAGGGGCCTGGAATCGAACCCTGCACCTGTGCACTGTGAGGCAGATGTGCTAACAAAGTCGCCCACAGGGCCGCCCCGTGCACAAATTCATCTGTGAAAAATGTCTTTAAATGTTTTGAAAACATTATTTGGGAGGGAGAAGGTTGACCGGTGGAAAAGAACCACCCGTGTGTGTGTGTGTGTGTGTGTGTGTGTCTGTATACTGTATACATCCTTTTTTTAAATCATCTGATATTTGACTTTAGACACTTCATCCCGCCTGGATTTTTCTTGAATTAGACATAAATGCAAGGGAATGTCTAATTAGAACAACGAGCCATTTCTATAATATCCATGGAGAGGCATGAGATTCTTACTGGAAGCACAAAAAAACCCCAAAAAACATCCTGACTCATTTGGGAATTTAAACCAGCAAACGCAGCACACAACTAAACGTGACCCGAATTGCTGTGAGGTTGCAGCAGCTCTTCCTTGGTCAGTTCCTTGTCCTCCCCCCCTCCCCCCGCACACACTTTTTCCGGGTATGTATAAATCGCCGCCACCTCCCACTACATCTCAGCGGCCCCGACTTCCAGTCTAGCAATGGTCGCTCCACCACTGAGTGAGCATGTCAGTTCCTAGTTAGAAGACAAGTCCTGCTGGGTCTTAGGGCTGGCAAGTGGTTTCGTAAACCACAGGGGTCACACCATCGACCCGACCACCTGAATTAAAAGTTGCCCTTCTACGAAAAAACAAATCGTCTTATGACAGCTCTTTCCTACTTGGAACCTATCTGCTGCAGATCCGCGTCACTGAGAAAGTTATGCAACAGCTGCTCTTTTCGTTTCATTAGGCAATAACTTCTGGTTGGTGTGTGTGTGTTGTTTTGGATTGTAAACAAGCATTTTTCATTCTTTGGTTGACCTCGAGGTAGCAGGCCATTGGCCCTGGCGCAAGATTTGCGTAGATCACGCACTTTGAGTTACTGACCCGTCGGTGCACGACTGGCAGATCGGATGGAAGGTTTGTGTGTGTTGTTTATGATGAATCCTGTGGTTACTTTAGCGAGAGCGTTCCTGGCTGTATTTCTGACTAAATCATAATAAGCCATCGCACACTGTAAACACCAGTCAGGGAGGGAATTGTCCACCGAGTTTGACGGTGCGTTCTTATGTTTCGTTTTTGCTTTCCTAAGGAAGGAAAATGCTCGTCACAGGCAACAAAAGGATTCTTTTAGAATACGTAGCAAGAGAGAGAGAGAGAGAGAGAGAGAGAGAGAGTCATTCACGGAGCAGTTCAACAATGCAAAGATGAACAACTAGAGCGGCTTCAAAATCACACAGCCTGATTAATAGTACGGATTGTAGTTGTACGGTATTATTGTTTGCTATTCATTTCTTTTTGATGAGAATGATATGCTTCAACATACTACTTTCAAATTTGGGAATAATAGGTTAGTCATTTGGCAAAAAAGGAAAAAAAAGGAATTTAATGCATTGTCTTTTTTTGTGCACTGTTTTTAAAGTGAGTCATTGTCACACTCATTTTAGTGAAAACAATTCAGTACAATTTTTGTTTTATTAAAAAAAAATATATTTTTTTTCTTTGAAAGACTCACATGCAAAATGGGTCGAAGTCATTAAAATATATATATATATATATATATATATATATATATATATATATATATATATATATATATATTTTTTTTTTTTTTTTTTTTAAATGACTTCGACCCATTTTGCATGTGAGTCTTTCAAAGAATTTCACAAGTCAATCAGCAGATGTAACAAAGCTTCCATTTTCATAGCAACTCCATGTTACTATCCATGTTCCCTGCTGGGTGTACTTTTCCTCTATGACGTACTTTGCGGGTAACAATGCAGAAATTTCGGAACTCCTGCAGCCCCCCCCCCCCCCGTCTCTCTCCTTTCTTGTGTTTACTTTTGTCAAACAGCTGGTCTCCAAGCAGCTCAAGCCAAACACCCAGTGGTTTCCCCCCTTGGACAGAATCTCTTTATTTTCTCTCTCTCTCTCTCTCTCTCTCTCTCTCTCTGGACATTAGCAGTGACACTTAGCTCATGGCTGGCAGGCAAACATTAAGCGGCTGAAATAAGTGTTCCACCCCCCCAAAAAAAAGACAAGCACAACAATCACTCAGACCCTTCAACGAAATTCCAGTTTACTTAAAGTGACACACTCTACCAAATTGGCCTGCAATCTTTATTTTAATTTCATTTGATTTGTTTTTCATTTCTATGTGGATTAGCGGGAGGAAATTTGGAAGATTTCTTGACTGCAAAACATTAGCATGCGCGGACCTGAATATGGCGTATGTGCCGCACGTCTCGGCGCCCCGAGTTTGTTGACCTGGTCTGGCAACAATTTAAACGGCTATAAACGTCTTTGTTGTTGTGATTGTGGTTTGCGGTGGATTACAGCTGTGCAGCGTCGTAATGAGAGGCGGTTTTCATAGGTTGGTCAGCACAAATAAATACATAAATAAATAAGGATGAATAAATAAAAATTACATCTCACATTGAGATCGCACCGCTCAGTAGGATGCAGGGAAGTTGTTCCGCAACTGCAAACTCCAATCACAATTGTAGTCATGCCGCATTAGCATTATTGCGATATTATCAGCTTTGTAAAGAAACGCGTCTATTTGTAAAGGGACCATTTCCATTGTGTGCATTTCTTCCAGCAGAACTGACCCCGCCCCCTTTTTAAAAAATTACTTTTTTTTGGGGGGGGGGGGGTGACAGCTGTCACAAAAGAAGAAATGATCTTCTGGACGGGCAAAGGGTCGAACTGCCCTGTGTGATTACGAACGGGCCTTCTGATTACAGTATCTGATTTCACGACAAATTCAATGCCTTCATTTGATCTAGTGAGCAGAGTCATGCGTGTATGAAATGAAACAGTTGCTTTAACCGACAGGTTCACAACTGCCTGCAGACCAAGTAGTAGACAGAGGATTCATGCAAAGTTCGTTTTAGGGATGTGATCCTTAAAAAAAAATTAAAAAAAGCAGACGCCTCCAGTCACATTCTGACTTGAGCCCTGCGACCCAAATGCCGGTGGACATGTGGTGGTTCAGGTCAGCTTGGGTGGTCTGTGTTTTCCTAGTCTTGAATGCTCCTCTCATTCTGGAAAAAGTCTTAAGTTAGGACCCGCACCATCTCTGGCTGGTGGTTGTCGTCACAAACGTTGGGGAGGCAGGTGGATGTGGACACTGCTTTTGATTTTTTTTTTTTTTTTTGCAAGCTGAAGCTGAATGAAGGATAGAAAATGTAATATTTTGTTTGAGTCGCACATTTTGGAAAGCATTTTCAAGTGAAGGCAGAACGTAATTTTTGACTCGACTGACGCCACGTGAAACTTCAAAACATCGACTCTGCGGTGTTTGCCGTGTGTCTGTGCAATATTTGTTTTTTTGTCTACAGCCCGAGTGGCCTGAATTGTTTATGGAACGAAACGTGCGTTCCGCTCGGCATATCAAAAGCGTCTTCTCGCCCGACAGGTCGGGCCCCGGCTTTGGCGGGGGAGCGCGCCGCATGATGAATGCTCAACAACTGTTGAGAAAGGGGCTGTATTTAAACAAGGTGGAAAAATGTTCACCGTGTGGAGCCAAACGCACACAGACGCTGAAAAGTATTTATGGAGGCAAATTGCGTTTAACTTTACGGATCTGATTACGCTTAATGCGAAGAGCCATGATTTACTTTTACTGTGGAATCTTGAATGCTTTCCATGGTGGCAACTATCTTGAAAACAGGGCAGATTTTCACCGATAAGGTTCTGGCTCAGTAATTTTCAGCAACTTCTGCTGTTAATGATTAACGTTTTGCTGACCGTGGCTAAATCAGCATTTACGCGGAACATCTGAAGGTGAACCGCAGCCCATTATGGGATTTTTTTTTTTTAGATAAAAATGCTTTTATTATTCAAAAAGAAAAACATTTGGGTGAAATTATCAACATAAAACGCTCTACAAATGGTGCAGGCAATGTTTTTTTTTAATCGCATCTTCTGACATTCGCAAGTGTAAAAATAAGTTCACGATACAATGATCACAACCCCCCCAATAAACCACGATTTTAATTGTTAGTTTTTTAAAATGTGTTATGCTGATTATGATCCTCCTATCATTGGAAAACTCAAGCTTGGGGGGGTTGCCCCTTGTTTAAGGAAACGCAGACAAAGATCTCTCCAGCAAGCTACCGTTGTATTCATTTATTTTACCAGGAAGTCCTTATGGATTAGCTTCTGCCTCCACTTAGCCAATCTAAAATGTAACGATACAATTAATCATTTTGTAGTTTTCCTCATGCTTATTGTTGATGCTGTTCCTTATTTGATGATAATTGCCCCTGAAATGTTTTTGTTGAACTTGCGCGACATGCTAACATATCACATGATCATAGTTAGAATTTATGAATTTGCTCAATTGCCAAATTGAACAACTTCGGCGGCATTCAACTGAATTTTAACCACCGCGATTCATCAAATTTGTCATGTGATGGCCTGACAGTTTGCTGCTCAGGCCACAGCTGCCCGTTTTTGAGGCCAATTGTAAAGAGGCAAACTTTAATCTGCTCTTCTTTTTTTCTTTTTAACTCATCAAATTAGGCCATTCGAGCAAATAAGCAAATATTAGGTCAATGCCCTCAGCGCGGGAAGTGAAAGAGTTAACATCCTGGCTTCGTTGAATGGATTTTTGCTTGTTGGGTCACGCTCAGGCAGCCAAACCAGTGTTTCCGTTCGGGCCCTTCAAATTACCGCGTGCGAAACGCAGCGAGATTCACACAAAAGGGAAGTTCTCTCCCAGAGGCAGGAATAAACCTGCGTTTTAGCAACAGTAACTACAACAGTCGGTCAGAAACCAGTTTGGGGGAAGTCTGCTCTGAGCGGAGGTAGAACCCTCACAAAAGCTTTCACTTTGACTGAGGCGCAGGGCGAGGGCAGGGAGGCTGGAATTTAGACGGCCATACTTATGAGGACATGAAACTGAGCGCGGTGGAAAAAATTACAATTAAAAAAAAAAAGTGAAGGCTGCCGCTCTGAAATGGGGTTTCTTGTCCCTTCATTCTCGCAAAGTACTTTGCAGCCACAGCTCATGGACTTCGTACGCGGAACGACATCCATTTCTGATTGATGAAATGATGATTGTTGTGGAATGGCTTTTAGCTCAAAGCCCCGCCCCTCGCGATTTTATTTATTTTGTCAAATAATTCTGACTTGCAAATGGGAGTTCCCGACCAGCCCCGAGCGTAACTTGGCGACGCAGGTGAGCGAGAGAACACCTGGTGACATCTGGTTTCGAGGAAACTCATTTGTCACTTTTCCACTTGGCACATATTTGGAATAGCTGGGCAAGTTTTCATTCCTTCGTGTGCGCTCACTTGAGCTCGGCTGACTATTTGTACCTCACTGCCAGCCACAACATTCGTGGCTTCCGTTCTCGCCGAAATGTCGAAATCTCCGAGATACGGCGAGGCCATGAGAATGCGAGGCGAGGGTGTTACTGTTACCACATGATGCTTCAAATAAAACCACTAATGTCCAGATCATTATTTTTCATTACGCGACCAACAATTTCTCTTGATTGAATTCCATCTGGGCCACCTTATTGACGTTGTCTTCCGCCTGCCACTCCTGCGCAACTTGAACGATTGTTTATTTATCGAACTCTGGTGACCAATACCAAATCCAAACCACATTCCTGCTCGAGCATTTCAGGTATTGCATATGTGTTTGCCGAGTTTGTAAATGGAGGCTTATTTTATTTTTTTAAGCATTATTCAAGAAGGAGCGAGTTTGTCCTCTCAGGCATTAATGGAGTGAGATGACCTGTCAGGTCAGCGTGTGTGTATATGTGTCCTTGGCTTCCTCGTGGGTGAGTAACAAAGCACTTCAGCTCATTCAGTCAAATTATTAGGCTTAAACTTTTCAAAGTGAAGCATTAGTGAAGGGCTCAGGGTGAGCTCAGTCAAATTGGAGCTAACGAACAGTGACCTTCTCATTCTTGTTAGTCTCGAATGCCTCAGTTTGCACACGCATGCACCTTCTCCCCCCCCCCACACACCCCAGGTGATCTGCTCCCGCCTGGAGAGCCACTTCCTGGAAACTCAGTTGAGCCGCATTGATGTTGGCAACTGGGAAAGGTGAGCGCGAGCGTAGGAGTTGGAATGATGAGGGGAAAATCGAGTTCGGAGCCAAACAGGATTTGTCCGCGCTGACGTCAGCAAAGCGGCCGAGAGTAGTGGAAGAAAATCTCCCCGCGGTGCCATGCCGGCCGGGGACTGGATGTCGCGTTATTTGGAGATGTGCGCACGACGCATTGGAGGCTCACACACACTTGCGCTCACACACACTCGCGCTCACACTGTATGTCACCTCCAGAGAAATGCCCCGAGAGAAACTTTGTCTGTTCGATTGATGCGGCTAAATACAGGTGGTCATTTTTGTTGTGATTGCGGGGAAAATGTGAGCCGAATTGGATAGAGGTTTAAAAAAAAAAGTTTCAAATTGCCCCCCCCTCCCAAAAAAAAATAAAGTGCAGTAAAGCTAGCACCGGAAACCCTTAAAAGGGTGATTGTGTGGGGGCGCATGTGTGTGTATACAGAGCTGGCATTGCTTAATGGCTTGCACAAGCAAAGCCCAATGAAGGGGTTGCCAGGGAAACAGAGCAGCATGAGTCTCGGGCTGCAGGTGCTGTTCCTTGTGTCCTACTGCTGGAACCTCCTACGAGTCGGGGAGGCGAGAGTGAGGGCTTAAAAGATGAGTTAAGGCGTTATGGGTGAGGGTGGGTGGGGGGGGGGGCGCAATGAGCGAAAATGAGTTCTAGGCAAATTGTGGCAATATTGTCATACCGCATTCAAAACGTGGTGACTGTTTGAGATGCGTATGCACGGGCGCGTGCAAAGCCAGAACATTTCCACGGACTCATCGGATGATGTGTTTGGTGTTGCGGCAAGAGATCAAGAAACGCTCATGGAGGCAACAACAATATTGTCAATTCAGGATACAAAGGCCGGCCCGGAGCGGCGCAGTTGAGGTCTGGGCTTTGGCCGAGGCTGCTCTGGAACAATTTCTGAATGTGGCCGTGTCAAGTTCAGACGGGAGGGGGAAAACCACCGTATTCCCGCTTTTATCCCGTCAACCACAGCGGGAGTGACAAGCCCAGAAGTACATTCAGACATTCCCAGTTGGTTCAGACACACGCCTGGCTGTGAATCCCCTTTTTCTGTCCTAGCACGCATCATACGTTGATTCATCAGGCTGTGCATTTTACACAAGAGTGTTACAGTCTACGTTGCCATGGCACAGTTTACGATGGTAATCCCGAATCTGGTTTCCATCGCGAGTCGTGCAGGTGGAGTGGCCCCAGCTTTGCCAGCTACCTAAATAATGATCTCATACCAGCCCGACAGACAATTACTTCAACAGAGAAGACCGGAGAGCAGTGAAAGAATTCTTTGCATTCGTTTGTGGACTAGGAGGCGACAATAGTTTTGGTTTTATTGACGTTCAACCCCCTTTATTTTGATGACACGCAGCTAGACGTCATAAAAATGGGACTCCCCACTTGCTCCACTTTTCACGATGCTGCAAAAATCTATTGACGGGCTCACGGACAAAAAAAAACAACTTGCGCCTAGTTGTTGTCGTTCTGCTATGACTTTCCCGACGAGAGCAAAGTGCCCTTGCGCAAGGCACAACTTTAGAATGCATTTAAAAAATGAAAATGCATTGCGAGGCCCCCGCATGTCCATTCACAAACTCTTTGTTGTGATTATTTCCTCTCTCTTTGTGTAGGCTGGCTGCCATCAGAAGGAAATCTGTTGTTTCGTCTGTGCAATTGGTGTGTTATTGACTGAACGAGGAGGTGGAGGAGTGGGAGGGAGTGAATGTCTGTGTGTGTGTGTGTGTGTGTGTGTGTGTGTGTGTGTGTGTGTGTGTGTGTGTGTGTGTGTGTGTGTGTGTGTGTGTGTGTGTGTGCCACCAAGGGTCAGTATCAGTGCTAAGCGACGGGAGGGGGTGAGGAGAGTCTGGGGTTGTCCAGACCTAGCTGAATCGAGCAGGTCGATAGTGGACCACTGGAAACCCCCGGAGAGAACAAAAGTTAACCAGGATTGCGGAGTAGGGTCAGAGAGGTTGGGTCAATATTTGAAAGACATACTCGCAGTCAGCACAGGCACATTTAGAGCGAGGTCAAAGAGGCGCAGTCGTCATCTTAGCCACTCAGGGGTGGCGACGGCAGTGATGCTGGCCAGTCAGGTGGGCGAACGTGATGTATTGTCTGACAATGGCTTTACGATGGGAAACTTGTGCTCTTTTACCCCCCCTTGTCTGGTCGAGTGATCACCCCAAAGATCCAGTACACACTTTCCAATAGCAAGTTTGATTTATTTTTCGTGTGTGGGGCGGGGGCAAACTCACTTCAATTAATGAGGTTAGCGTTTTAACTTTAGAAGCAGTGTTATTATGCACTACGCTTATTCTAATTCAGTCTGTGGACTGCTGAACTGTACCCTGTATGATCAAAATGTGTAGATGTAGAATTTGTTTTAACCCTTTCGTGCACCCTGTAACCTGATAACATGATCGGCTGTCCACTGTAGTGACCGCTGTCCCTCAAAGGGTTAAAAATACCACGGGGATTTAAAAAAATTAATCTTGCACACAAGAAAAACTAACACGAAAAAAAAAACCCTAATCAAAACTAACAATGTTCCCCTAAAGATGAAGTAAAACGAACTACATTTGAAAAACAAAACGAAAGAACTGGAATTCCAAAACCAGAATAACCCCACTGAAGCCGATTTATTCCAAGTCGCATTTCTGGCGTGTCGGCCGAGAGTGGAAACCTCAAAGAGGGCACTTTGCGAGCAATGCAGAGCTTCTGCAGCCACGTATAAAGACAACTGTCCGCCGCCTCTGTCAACAGCCAAGAAAAACAAGTGCACGTGAGGGAACCAAAAAGGGGGTAGATGACGACGACGGGGGGGGATGCAGCGTCAAAAGGTATCACAGAGTCGGCGAATGATGTCAGACAAAGGCGCAAAAACGGATACTGCCTATCATCTTCGGAACGGCAACTTACAGTCGGAGGTTTATGGGTGATGCAAAAAAAAGGACAAAAGCTAAAAAAAAAAAAAAAAGTTGCACACCATTGGTCATCTCTTCCTTCAGCTGCTACAAATGTGAGGGGAAGGCTCTTGGGGATTTCAAGTTGCCAGTTTGTCCGGGAAATAAGTTCTGACTCACACACACACACACACACACACACGCACACGCACACACGCACACACCTAAAGGTTGTTTGGAAATAGTAAACGCTTTCCATTTGAAAACAATGAACCCAAGACCGGACTGCATCATTTGATCACGCGCACCTCTCGCTAGCCACTTCATTTAAGCAATCAAGCTAATTGCGCTGATGGCTCTGGAAAAGGGAACTCCCCGGACATACCGCAACAATTGAACCCAAGCTTTTATGCAAGCCGTAAGCTGCAAGCTCAGACTTTTTGCGTCAGTGCATTTTGTGTGCGATAGCAGTCGCAGGATTTGGCGCAATCCTAATAGTAAGGCGCATGCTTTCCCCCAATTGTCCTCGAGTCACATTGCGAAATTCTCAAGATATGTGGTCACAGCGTTAATTTCTATTTCCGTTCACGTAAGCAACGGGAAAGGGGCAAAAGATTTGAAACACAACTCAGATGCTCCCCCCCATGAAAGGGGATTCCTCCAAATCACAAACAGCATACACAAACACGGAAAGGGAAGTTGCATCGTTGCTCGCATACACAAGTGCGATGCAGAACTTGTTCAATGAAATCCAGGCATCATTTTGAACCACGCGGTTTTGTCGTCGTCTCCGCTGGGCACGACACGAACAGGGGCCGGGGTTTAAGTGTCATTATTACTTTGTGCAGGCGTTTGCCACCGCGATGTCGTGAATGACACTTGCGCTAATGTCGGGGGGTGGGGGGGCAACCAGTGATTCATCGAATTAGCCAAAAGAGACCCAGATTCTTCTGATGGCAACACTGAAGGAGTTGCAGGAAGTTCTGGAGGTTTAGAACATGTGACAACAATCTCCTATTTCCGTTACGTCTCCCCTGTTGGCTTAGGTTGTCCAAATGGAAGCCTCGCCTGATGCTGAGAAACCTCACCGTCACGTAAACTGCTGTCCTGTGTTGATGTGGGAGGCGGTCCATTCCACCTCCTACACTCTTGTCTGACTCTATAGATAATTTGTCTTTCAATTTCTTCCTCTAATTCTTTCTTGTATTAGTCCCAGCGCGCTCATTGCGCCCCCCCCCCTCCACCCTCTCCGACCAGCATTCCTCGCTTGCCTGACACGAGAGGGATCAATGCGCAGGGATAGATGAGTATTTATAGCCGCCGCGAGGGCGTGGGAGGTTGTGGGCAACAAGTAGGTTAGTGGCTAATCTGATGTTGACAGTGGGTGAGAGCGAGTTATTCATATTTGAGGAAATTTACATTTTATTTTGACAGCTTCCCTCCACAGCTTGGGGAAGTCTGCAAACAGGCAGGCAGGGCTTTCCCTCATTTTTGGGAAGTGATTAAAAAAAAAAAAGGGTCAAGGAGAGGAGAGGAGGAGAGGGCTGAGGAGGAACACAAAGGCAGGCAGGCAGGCAGGCAGGCAGGCAGGGAGGAGAAAGAAGTGTGCTTTGCTGTGGTGACAGTAGGCAGAAGTGAGGAGTGAAATCTCGGCTCAGACGCACAGCTGCGTATTAGTGAGTGTTTGTCTCTTGTGGCAGACGGCATCCAGACGCTCGGCTCTCTTGCGGCATTTTAGCTCCTCTCCTTGATTTACAAGTTGTTGTTTTTTTGACGATATCCATTCTTTTGGCGGAACGACAGAGCAGGCCCGGGAATGTCAAGAAATTATCGGTCCAGGAAATGGTCAGGAATGTCAGGTGTTCGCCCTGCGTGAGCACGTTTGACTTTGCGAGGGAACGCCGGCCAACTTGCCCGTCAGTCGCTGTCGAGGAGCCGCCAGACGACTTTGGCGCGCCGCTGAACAACAGGTATCGTGAGGAACTTCTCTCTGTGCGGCTCGTCATCAGTGAGTGTTCCTTTCTTACGATTTCTTCTCTCAGTTTGGCGTCAGGCGCTTTATGCGCAGCATCGCAGCCATTTAGCTGATGAATATGCTGCAATTGGTCATTCCCCCCCCCTCATCTTTTGCTGTAGTTTGCGATTTTACGAGTTCTTGGACTTGTTGTGGTTAAGTCCTCACTGTTGTTTTCAATTTTTCATCTTTATAAAGAGTTGCTTTTTTTTAATGTATCAAAACTGCTACACAAACAAAATGTTATTGTTACAATTTGTAAAAATATTTTACCCGCAGATTGTAATTTTTTTTTTTTAATGAGTAATCCAAACTTAATCAACATTTGTGATATTTGTTTTCCACTTCAGCTGTACATTTAGGTCCGTGCCGTCGAGTATTTGGACTCAAACGGGTAATCCAAAAGTACATCACGAAATGTCAACGTTTATGAAGCGTCTTCTCTTGTTGAGAAACCATGACATTCATCAGACAGGAAATGAGCCCTCCTCGCGCGTCCTTCCTCTTGCCTCATCCCCCCCCGCCCTGTAGCAATAATGTCAGCCGGCGGGCTGACGGCTACGGCCGCTCGCTAACCCGTCTGGGTCTCTGCGGCGCGTTCCTCTCGTCCCAGGCCGGGCAGCTGCGGCTGACGTACGACGTGAGCGGGGAGGACGGGATAAGCCCGCGCGCTGCAGCGGCTAGAGATGAGCTGTCGGCATTATGCAACAGCTCGGTCCAGAGATAGAGCAGATCCGAACTTAGACGCTTCTGACTTTGTCCATATTCCATGAGGTCATGAGGCTGACTTAGCAACTCCCTGCTGAGTGGCTTAATATCAGAATAGACCTCGATTGTACAATTGAGGGAGGTAAGATTAAGTCAAACAAAAGACTCATGGCTGACACTTGTCAACCCCCGCCCAAACGGAATTAATTTGCGTTCTCATCACGGTATTGTCAAAGGCATGATACTGTATCAGCACATCTGATGTGAGGGGACCCAAGGAGAAGAGCGGTCAGCGGAGCGCAGGAGGCAGGATGCGAGACGTTGAGGTGAGGGGTGGGAGGAATGGAACAAGGTGGAAAATGAGGGCTCTATGAAAATGAGCAAAAGAGTGGGAGGCAAAAAGAAGACGGTGAGGGAACGCCATGTCTCTCTCTGGGCTCGACGCCGCCGTTATGTAACGTTACCTCATGCCCACTGGCAACGGCAGAGTCGCTGCAGAGGTGGGCGGGAGCATCAACACTGAGGAAGATGAGGTACCCAAGAGGAACATAGCAAAGGTCAAGATTGTTTTGTTTTTTTGTTTTCCCCTACTTTACCGGGCTCACCCGAGCCAATGTGGCGTCCTCGGCGAGATTTGAAATGGTGGCCCCCTCAACGAATTACATTCACTTACAAAAGAAGTCGATTTTAAAACGTTTTTTCTTTCATTGGCATTAATTTATAACATCGCATACTTGAAAATATAAAATGGAGCATTTGCTTCATTTCATGACGTCATTTTGTTCCCTGTCAAACAAATCCTGCCAGTGACCAACCAGCAACAACTTGACCTCTCATCCCCCCATTTTCCCTCCTCCCTTTTGTTTTTTTTGTTTGCTTCCCCGTGCGCAGGACAGTTTTGGTCATTTTGACATGTTGCCAATGTTGTCTCGGGTCACATCAATACATTCACCCCCCCCCCCACAATGAGTGAGCACGATGCCAATGAGCCAGAAAAAGAAAATCTCTTACCTTCTTGCCAGCTTGTGCGATGGCATCCCCAGAGACACAAACCGGGGGGGGTAGCCTACGAGCAGTGCCGGGAAAACCTGGCGGGGTCTGTTGAGCCGCCTGCGGGTGTCTGTAGACAGGATGACAGCAGCACCGTCATGAAACATAGGACGGGCTAACCATGCATTGCAACAAAGTCACTTCAAAGTGTCCGTGTGTTTTGCCTCTTCGCAAAATAGTCTGTCAGCTTTCTTGTCAGTGAAAAGTTTGTTGGTTCAATGGACAAGGGAGTATTTTGAAGGATCGTTTGGCCATATGTTCTGAAAACATTGCCGCTCAAGTTGCACTTGATTTGCTTGGGAGGGGGCGGCGGTGGGAGATGTTGATGTAATCGTGATGTCATCGGAGTTGTTGTTGGTTGAGGCCGTTATCGGTAACATGAAGCTACGTTACAAACTGGGAGCGTTAATGCAGAACAGAGGGATGAAGTATGGCGCTGGTTACTCAGAGCGTCGGATTTTTCCCCGTTATACGTGCGCTTGCTTCGTTCTTTCCATTGATTTGGCCCATTCAAGCCATACTAATCAATACTTTTCAATGACACGGTCGACATGACAGTCAAATCTTAACTACTGTCCTAAAATGAGCACATACTTTTTTTTTTCTCGTACAAATGTCTTTTTCAGTCGACGGAAGGAGAAGGAATAAAAGGACATTTGCTTGGAATTAAACTGTGGGCGGGGTTTGCGCTGTTGACGCGTCGCACGTTTCCGCACTTGTCGTCATCGTAACAGCCGACGGACCAAAGTTTGATGGTTGAGAGCGTCTCATTTTGTAATCTAAACACTGGGGGAGGAGGAAGCGGAGGTGGCGGCGGCGGCTTGGGGGAGAAGCTGGGGGGCCAAGATGCCGGAGATTGAACCTGAGCAGGATCTGACGTCGGCTTTGTAACTTGATCAATGACCTCGCAACATTTAGATCCTTATTTCCTGTGTAGCCTCATTACCTTGTCTTATTCTCACCGCCGCTGAGCCTCATAAGCCCCCGATCTAATTAAGAGTTCTCTCGCTGTCGCTGAAATAGTACTTTTCTTCCATTGCGAAGATGGCACGGCGATTAGATTCCCAGATCAGAGGCGGATCTGACAAACGGAGAAATCGCTTCGCCGTTGACCGACAGCGCGTCGCTCGGATCGTACGCCGTTATGGCGACGCTTCGGAATTATGCATCCGTCACTGACAAACTACCGTCATCCACTATTGGCCCGCGGTTGCCAGGTTTCAAAGTGTGCTTTGAGATTTCACTTTGGAGAACAGTCAGACTCCAATGGACAAATGAGGTGCGTTTTTTTTTCCCCTTCAGGAAATGTACAAAAATGTTCCAATTTCCTTGTCGGAATAGTTTCTGTCTATTCTCCGCGCAATATTCCAGTATTCTTGAACTCAAGGCGTTTGTGTGCAACCCCCCCAAGAGAAATTTGGCTTTTGATGGTCCGTTTGTTGGTGATGCAAAAGCTGCATGACCGCAAAAAGGGCCCGAAGCAGGGTCCAATGGAGAACCCATCATTTTGTATTTTTTTTAAATCAAAACGGCAGCATTCTGTGAACGTCCTGAACAGGACACGGTCGGGCACTGACACATTTTCCGACAACAGTTAACGGGACTTCGGCAGAGGTCGGTTGGGCTCTCCGCTGAGTTGTCTCAGCAGACATTTTAACCGGGTGGCTAGCCAGTAGTTAAATGCATTCTTTCCCCTGCATTGGCTCAGGTTAGCAGTTCCCCGCAGGAGTTTGGTCTGCGTGCCACTTGGTGCTTTTCTTATGTGTGTTATTAGGCAAGTTTATTTTTGGAAAGCCACCAGTCACACAGCATCTCAAGCTGCGCACACTCGCTGTTGAGGCTTTCGGATTTGCAAAAGCAAGTCCGACCAGAGACTGTTTTTGTTTTTTTTGGGTACCTGGCAAGACCCCAACAAGTGTGCTCATACAATTAACGCAGATGTTCCCATTGCACTTTTTCTGCTCCTTGCGAAAGGCTGCAGAAATTCCTTTTATTGTAAACTCTGAGTCACCGTTTGTTTTGTACTTTCTGTTTGCCAACAAAAACTTGATGTTCTTGCTTGGACCAACATAATTACAGAGCGAAATGTTGCTCCTGACATTTTTTTTTCTTTTTTTTCCGTGAACTTGGATTTCCGAGCAATGATATGGCAAAACACCAATGTTGTTTTGACGCTAGGCTGAGAAAATGTTTGTGAAGCCCTTCTTGCGGGCTGCTTGTGAAACTAATCTGAAAATAAAGCGAAGGGTTCTTCCTCTTTTTTTGGGAGACACTCGGCATAGTTGTGGGAGTTCAACGGCAGAGGTCTATGACTGACTTGGGCTCAGACTAACACAATATTGCAACACCATTCCAAGTCCAACCTTGTCATTGGCTACTCCAGCTTTAACGGGAAGGTCAATGTGACACGCAGCAAAAGCAAAAACAAAAAACAAAAGATTTCCAAACCATTAAAGGGAAACGAACGAGCACCATACAGTACTTGTTACTTTGAAATATGGTCCTTGTACTTTACCTTTAAAAGCTAATGGCCAGCCATCAAAAAGTGACCTAATGGGCTTTTCCGTTTGTATTTTCAGTCTTCCCTGAGTCAACTCTTTCCACACCATTTTGCATTTCCATGACCAGTTTAGACGCGGAAAGCTGTGCCAAGTTGTTTTCAGGACACGCTTCATCTGTCGTCGGGCCAAAGCGCACACAGAGACGGACGGACGGGTGTGTGACGTCTCGCCTACTTTGGGAAGCGTTTTCTTCTTTTCCTTTTTTCTTCAAGCAACGATAGAGTAGCCAGAGAGAAAAAACAAATTTTAATTAAAATATTTTTAACTGGGTGGCCATACACCTAATATAGTCTATTTAACCCTTTAAGGGACAGCGGTTACTACAGTGGACAGCGTATCATGTTATCAGTTTACAGGGTGCATTAAAGGCTTAAGAAAAAAATAAAATATGGTTTTGTATAATACTGTCGTATTTCAACAAAATATTTGAAAAACCTCTCACTGGCGGACTGCTGTTGATACCTCTCTGAAGGCGTACCTAATGAAGTGGCCAATGAGCGTCAATTTTAAAACGGGCTTTTTAAGCGAGCGGTTAGAGGATATTTCAAAGAAACCCCTGTTTTTTTTTAGGTGGGACAAAATGCACAAAGTGGGGACTAGAGTGACCAAGTCATAATAAAAAAAAAGGGAAGAGACAACTTGCCAGCCTCCTCATACCCACTGAGTCAACTGTTGGGCAACCGGCATTTGGCGGGGAACATTAAGTCCCGCCCTCGTCGGGACAAACAAGGCGGGAGGGAGGCCAAGCGAAAGGATACCCTGGAGGGTGCCAAAGCCGGTTTTAGTGACGTCACTTGGCCTGCTATGTTCAAGCAAACCCCTCCCTCATTCCAATCCCTCCCCCTTTCACCTCATGCACCTCCTCGCTCCACCTCCTCTTTTCCGAGGCCTTACAGGAATTCCCCTCCTCGTCACATTATTCTGAGGAAGCCGCTGGCAACGCCCCAAAACCACTGCCGCGCTCCAGCTGATAGGGCGGAAACACAGCTGTGACTGTTTTGACAGAGAAGCATGTATGGACTGACTTTTCTTGGTCACGAACAAAAGGACACACTCGATTGTTTATTTCCACGACACGTGAGCCAAGCGGGCGGTAAGAAACGAACATTTTGTCCTGTTTGTAAAGCGCACGCAGTGTTGTGCAAGGTCCGATTTGCTGTAGGTTGTCGCATTTCAGCTTTGCTTCCGTCCTGAACGTACAGCGCGGGTGTCGCTGCCCTTACCGAGGAACATGTCGGCTCACTCAAACCGAGATGACAGCGACTGCGGTGACGCTTTTACCAGCCGCGATTGTTCAGCGCTCAACAGTCAAGCGTGAGGCATCCTGCGTACTTTTCAAAGTTTCATTTTCCGTTTTGCTCTTCAGATCTCGTGTTGGGTCTGATAGGAATTGTAGCGTTTGCTTGATTGATTGAAATGTGGTGGTGTGCTTTAAGCAACAGGAAGCAACCCCTCCTCCCCCCGCAGTCCATTTGTGAAGTGTAGTTTACCTTGAAGGTGGACAAGCTGACTGACTTGCATAATTCCAAAAAACAACACCAAAAAAAAATCTGTAATGTCCTGCAAGACATTTTGTCAACCTGGTCTGATGTGGCAACACAACCCCGCCTCCCCCCCCCTCACCTCATTCCTTATCATACGTACAAAGCTGACTGTACGTGCACAATTTGTTTTCGCGCTGAAGCACACTGACACATGCTTCCTGTCAACGCATCGCTTGGCGACGCGCTGGCCGTCACTCGCTGATCTCAGTGAAGGGGAATCGCCAATGTCGTCTGTTATTTTGCCGTCACTGAGCACAACCTAGCGGGAACTCGAAATTCTCACCGGATGGGATCCGATGCACAGTTTGTTTCAGGGCCTTGTTCTAACCTGTTGCAAAAAAGAAAGTGGGTGTTTGTGCGCGGATGTATTCTTCTCTGAAACCAAACTGAGAAAGTGTTCTCTACGTCAGACATTTTTGCTAATTTATAGATGAATGCTGGATGCTATCTCGGTGATTGCAGATTTACATTGTTGGTCAGACAATCATCGAATCATGGTAGAAATCAATTCAATTCATTTTCATGCAAGGCGCTCTCAAATTCCCCGCGTCACATGCACGGCCAACTACATCATCCGCAAAGGAAGATCTTGCAGTTTTTACCTGCCAATATCACGCATGTAACCGGTTCAGAACCCTGATGTAACCCATTGACTCTGTTTCTGTTCCCGCAATCTCAAGCACGGCTTACTTGGGCATACTGCGCCGCTGACTGGCCTGATGTTGATGCAATTTAGGGATGCCGCAGTGATTGGCTGGGAAAAGACTACTCGCATGGCGCAGAAAGGCACAAATGTCCCGTTTCGCCCAATGCTCGACTTGCCCTTGGCACGAAAATCCGGCTCCATATCTCTTACGTTTGATGAAAAATGATCTTTGCGTCACGTCTAAGAACGGAGATTAGAGTGGTTTTGTCAAAAGCCAACACACGACTTGATGTAGTCATCTCCAAACAGACGGCAAACAGTCTTTCATCCCTTAATCATTCCGTCACTCCTTTTTGTGTCCGGTAGATTAAGCAATGAGTCATTCCAGCTCCCACCCGACCAAGATAATGTGAAAAATTCCAAGATACACCGACTGATGATGATGATGGACTACAACGTAATGGGACACTCCTGCTCCGGGTTGGGATTTCCTTCGCTCCCCATCATTGTTTGACCGCAGTCACGGAGAGAGAAGACTTCATCAGTCTGAAGCTCTACTCTCAGATTGATTTATTACCGTCCCGAGCATGGGGAGTCTCTCTCTTTTTTTTTTTTCTCAGGCATGTCTGCAAAGATAAAGAATTTGTCTGGAGCTGACGGAAACTGTTATGGCCTCTTATTGCGTGGGTCAGCAGCTGAGGGCTGCAAAACTGGCTGGGTCTTCTCCACACGCGACAGGAAGAAAGCGGAGATATAAATCAGCAGACTTCCTTTCAAGTTGGCAAAGGATTTTGCATAGCTCGCACATCTGGTGGCGGAAGAGGGAAGACGGGAAAGATATTCGTACTTCAAGAATCAATGCAATCAACGGTCACCAACGGGTATGACGAGCGCACACAAAAAGCAAAGCAACAGATCATAAGGTGTTTTGACTGACGCTAAATAGTATCGGGCGCGATTCTGGGAAGCTGGACCCAACTTTGAAGACGCTTGAAGCTTGGAACCGAGTGTGAGGTGCACCTGCACACTTGTCTTGGTTCTGTCAATGCCCTTGACCGTTCAAAGAAAGCAGCCTCCGCGAGAGCGTGTGTGCCACCGTGTGTGCATTTCGCACAAAGCCGGGCGTGGACAGAATTCCGGTGAAGGTGCTCGAGTTACATAATCCCTCCTCTGCGCTGTGACAAGGAAGAAGGGGGCAGCTGTCGGCTACCATCCCGTCATCTTCATCCCGCTTCTTCTCTGTTGAATTTGGATGCTGCAGTGTGTATCCGCCCTCAAGATCTCTTCCATCCCGATTTTGAAACCGCAGCCTCCCCCGTTGCGTCGTGTGTTGCAGACGCATACACACACACCCAGGCTGTCAGTCCAAACAGAAAAATGCCGTTCACCTTTGACTCGCCCCCTTTTTTTTTTTGCACATGGACCATCTGCTCACACTCTCTGTTTCAAGAGCACACAGATATGGCGTGGCGTCGTGCATACTAATGATATCACAACCGCGCAGATGCTGCTGTTATATCAAAACAACTAGAGCGTGTATCTTTGATGCTAGCAGGGGGAGCAGCAGCTTGACGGAGAAAAAGCAGCCTGAGACGAGTAAACATTGTGCATATGGAGTCTTTGCGCCGCCTTGAGAAGCTGCCACTATGTGGCTGATGGCGTCCGTTCGGCGTGGTGAGGCCTAACGGTGCAGACTGTTGAGCAAAATGTGTATTTTGAGGGCCGCGAGGCGGGAAGGCTTGTTGGGCCTGGTGTTCGGTTGTTGGCCCGCAGGCTGAGGTAAACAATGCCCAAGAAATAGACTTGTGATGCTCCAGGAGGAGCATTTTTTGGGGGGGCGAGGTCTGTGCAGCCATCCGCCCCCCCCCCGTTCTGAGCCATCACATCGGTACGTTTCTCAACTTTGTACATATTAGCATCCCGTTCCGCTGTGCGGCCTCCCTCGAGCCACAGCCGGCAGGTAGCAGGTCACACCAAGTGGACACTGGAAGTCAAGCCCGCATCTGCACGAGGTCCTCGCTCCGGCCTTTGGGGCGCTACTAATTCACACACTCTGCCCCCCCAATCTCAGTCAGCACAGCACGGTCATGTCGGGAGGTGTTCCGCGAAGGATTCAATATGTGAGGTTGTCATGACAAGATGGAGGCAGCCGCGCTCGCTGGCCTGCCTCGGCCAAATCATCGCCTGGCTTTCATGACGCATGATTCAAAAACCTGCCAACACCTTCCACCGTCCCGTTGCCTTTGACTGAGTGTAATCGAGGCTTTCTGTTGTCCACGAGATACGATATGATCAATGTCATGCGTCCCTTTTGACTGAGCTTTGAAAATTGCCGTTTTGGCACGAAGAAAACGTTCGGTAATGTTTCGTATCTTAACCAAAAGGGTCGGCCTTCTCTGTCTCCTGTTCTATTGTGATCGAAATGGGTCGATTGTTCTCACCCTGCCTAAAAATCTGGACGCCTTCCATTAGTTGCTCTGGTTTTCATCAGAGGCAACGCTGCAACGTTGACGTTCTCCCTTTTTCTTGCGGCTGCATGCTTTGCAGATGGCAAGATGAATGTCTCAAAGCCCCCGTCGTGAAATAGTTGACCATCATGGAGACCACTCCGGCAAACCCAAGCGCAGATAATGAGGGAAATTTGAACCGTATAATCATTCCCTTCTGTCTTAACAACTTGGCCTGCGTGGATGGAATCTTTTGTCCTTATTAAGGGTGAGGGATGAAGGGACTGCAGCCTTGTCCCTTTCGACTCATTGTTTCCTGCGTTCTGAGCATGACTTCATTGGATGCCTTTCAGCATGAGGCATTGTTTGTGGTTAGTTATGTAAAGAGAGCAATCGGATTCTTACACCGGCGCAAATACGCCGTGCGTTGGGCGGTAATCACCGATGTCACGGTTTGGCGGTGCGGTCTCACCCGAGACGTTCGGTAATGAGGCGAGCTGTTCAAACAATGAAGAGCCAAATCACCTTCACCGCGATCCAAGCAAAAATTGCACCGGCCATCATCGTTGACTTGAGGAAGCCTTGCAGCCTGATGGCAACTCACCCGAGGGAAGCTTCGAGAGTGCCCGCTTTGTGGAATAGCACGGCCGGGGCTCCGGAATCCACAATCTCTGTGGAGCATTTGAATACATTCCTGTCTTTGACAGACAGATGCACGAAAACAAATGCGCTGCCCTCTGTTGCTGTGTTTCTGCTGGCAGGGCGCCTTTGTTTTGCTCCGCAGCAGCTCGGGATGGGAACACATTATGTAATCCGTGGCATGTGCTTGGGGTAGGAGAGCGACGGAGATGGGGTGTGACTTGTAACACACACAATGACATAATCCACTGACCTCTTGCACCAGCCACTCATATCCTCCTCACTGCGGATTCCCGGCATGGAATTACTGTGATTTTGGCAACGACGGAAGAACATCCTTTTTTTTTTTGTCCTCCAATAACATTTGTGGCGCTCTAAAATGAAATTGCTGCAATTGGTCCTCTGGGACTCGAATCATGATGTCATATATAGAGCAGAAAAGCCATGATGGATTTATGTTTCCATTCAGTTTCACGGTCATGGGAGGAAAGCTCCTACTTTTCCCCTAATATATGAATAAGAAGCATAGTCTTTGGTAAAATCCGGATGATCTGAAATGTGCTCCCCCGCGCCCCCTGCATAGAGCCACCAAGTAATATTTGCAGCTTTCCTATTACCTCATCTGAACCCTTTCATGCACCCTGTAACCTGATAGCATGATAAGCTGTCCACTCTAGTAACCGCTGTGCCTGAAAGGGTTAAAACATCCAACCATCAGTTTCCTACGTTGCCTGTCCTCATTTGGATCGTGGGTGAACCGTGTATGCCAGCTGACTTTGGGCGAGAGACGGGGTACACCCGAGACGGGGTACACCCCCCCTGTGGTATGCTAAACAGTCACTCAATTATATGTTCAAACTTTGCCTAATATCACAGTGACATTTTTGGCAGTACATTTTTAAAAAGAAAGTCAACTCAAAAAATGTCTTGACAAAATAGCATACTATTTTCCTTTTCTTTCTGGCCCCTAAACACGGCAGTCTGTTTAATATTGGATCTGTGGAATAGGAATATGTCTTTTTTTCCCCCATCTAAAGCTGTCCAAACGTACAGAATTCCAGCAGTAAGACATACTGATTGATGAACTTGGACTGATTATCCTTGTGTTGAATCATGTTACAGACCAAACCAGTAACTGTATGATTATCCTTTGTGCACTACTTGGAAAGCTAAGTATTTTTATAGGTGGTAAAAAATAAAAAAATTAAAAAAAGGTATAATAGACAAAAAAGCTTTCACACTCGCATTCACACCTTGAGGCATTTCAGCGTTTTTTGCTTTTTTCCCCCAATTAAACTAACATGCATGTGTTTGGGTGTGGGAGGAAGCTGCGGTAGCAGGGGAAAAATGCACTAAGCACATTTTATCGAAACATGTTTCTAAATTCAAACCTGACGGGCTTTTAGTAGCCTGCCTCCTGTCTCCGCCGGCTGCCTGTGAGAAAAGAAGCGCACACACACCGGTTCACCAGAAATCCTCTGAGAAGTTCTGGCGCATTCTAGTTCGAGCATCGTCCAGCGTCTGGAGTCGCGGCGTGCCATTTTTAATGTCGTGTTTGAAATCCTAACCTGTACCTAACGCATATCCGCGTTGTTTTTAAAACGTGTGGCTATACGGTCGCATTACGCAAGCGCTGCCTCAACGATGACTGTAGTTTCCATCATGGAACGGTGCACTCTCTCGGCTATGGAAGAATATCTGTTTTTCATTTAACAGACATCATCCCGCATGGGCCGTGTGGGAGGAATCCCTCGTAACATTATTTGCATGCTGCCATCCGTTCACAGTTGCGTACGGTACGTGGGCATGTACGTGCTGGCGCTTGCCGCCTGCTGAAAATGCACCTTTTCTTGTGTTGCAGATAAAATCGAGGAGGCCCAGAAAGAGCTGAAAGAACCCACGGGCTCAAGGAAAGGTAAGAGACCTTTCTTTTTGAGGTTGTTATATCAAGGACAAATAAGGTTTCAACGAGTGACCGGTCGACTACCCTCACAATCATTTGTAAAGTGGTTTACGAGCGTGCCAAACAAATGTAAAAAATATCCAATAATCTTATAAATCCTACAATATATTATTATTTATATACTATATTTAATGTGTGCTAATGCAAAGACAGCACTAATTATAATTATTATTATATATTGTTATTTTTTTGGTGAGTGTCACCTGACCAACTTCTGAGTCATGGAAAAGAAAGAAGAAAAAAAAAAATCCAAGTCACTTGCAGGTCATGAGAGCCTTGATGGACTTATCGTTCTTAACAAGACTGGGAACAGCTTGTGTGGAGAAGCTAAGTGGACAAGCTATAAATAACTACTTATATTATTGTCCACGCGTGCCAGCCAAACGGTGACGACACTTTTTCTGTGACGTGCACTTTTAGTACATGACGCGTCCGACTTCTTACAATCGAAAACCTGATTAGAGCCAGTCTCTGAGCATTGAATGTGTCATTAAATCAACATTTATTTTGGCTTTTATTTGAGCTTTTTTTTATTTACTTTTTATGTAATGCTGTATGCTTTTCAATGAATTAGCAAGGACAGGGCGTTCCCCTTTTTTTTATTATGCCAAATACCCGGGAGAAACGAAATACCTTTGAAATGCGGCAAACTGTGACAGGTCACGATGAGGTTTATGTAACTACATGCTGAGTCACTTTTTCAAAGGCGACAAAATGATGATCGAGAGCCTAGCGTGCCGATTTGTACCGATGAGCCTTTTGTCATTATTTGTAAAAAAAAAAGCTCAATACTGGAATAGAATGAAGTGGGGTTAAAAAAAATTAAAAAAAACCTCCATCTGCACAGGAATTATGTTTGTCCTCGACACAAGTGAAAGTTTAAAAGACTGCTACAAGCTTTTTGACTTTTTAAGCATGGAATGTAAAACGTATGACGATGTTTCCCATTTAGTTTTACGTCAGCTGCACAATTAATAGCTAATTTAAAAAGGCAACTCCCAGTTTGGATGCTGGCTGTTAGCTTTCGAATGGTAATTATGCTAACTGTACAATCAGCTGCCTCTCCAAAACACTCTGGAGTGCACTTACGAACAGATGAATGGACAAATTAACTTGCCCTATGCAAATCTATTTGTTATTACAATTACCCGTACACGCTATTGTGTTTTGGAGGAAAGGCATATTTGTTTGTCAAGTGAGAACACTAACGATGTTAATTAAAAAGAATGGACTCAATGGAGCAAAATGCTCGGACGCGCAAACCACTTAAAACACCAGTACGCGTTGATAGACACCAGTAAAGTTGCAGTGTTAAGTAAAGTGATATACGCACCCAAAGGGCCATGTGACACATCGATGATGTGACCGGGAATTTGCTTTCATGTCTTCGAAAAACATTAATGTTGACAGCCCTGGTTTCGATTAACTGGAGCAAAACAGTTTACCCATCGGAACAGTTCATATCTTGTGTTGTCCTCAATTCAGGAATGCTCTCAAATGGGAGATGAAAAAAAATAAAGTGATTGCAAGTGTGCAAACACTATCTCACTTTCATTTATTTATTTATTGGAGTGGAGTAATTCACTCGCCTGGTTTAGTCTTTAGTTTGCCTAAAGGCAGCTGGGGTACATTCCGGCTGCCAGTGACTGAAAACGCATGGGGTAATGGTGCTTTATTGTGCCAAAAGGACCACAGATATTGAAAACGTTTGTCTGATGGTTTCTTTCCTGGTTTGTCCACAGGCATATCTGAAAGCAATCGACGAATTGAAGATAACATCAAAGGTTTGAAGAGGAAAAAGGTTGTGGCAGAGAACAAGCAAAAGAAAATTCCCAAATCCCCTGTGAAGAAACCACCGCAGCTGAAAACTCCCGAAACTGTCGAAGGAGGAAGCCCCAAGGAGAACAGACCTTGCTCCCCCGCTTCCGGCAGTCCCTCCCATCATCCCTCAACATTACTGAGCGAGGAAGGAGAATCACAAGATGCTCAACCTGTTGAACCATCCCCTGACAAAGGGGACTCTGTCACTGACCATGAAAGGCTAACGCAAGAGAACGCCAAGTCAATGCTGCCGTCCCACGGACCAACCAATGATGATGACGGTTCTCTAAAAGCGGCTCCACCCAAGGACGGTAATACCCAAGCCCGCAGCTTTGATAAGGATCCTTACCACACCAGTGCCCCGCTCGATGTCCTACTGAAGGCGATGGAGCCAGACATGCTTACACTTACTGACAGGAAACAGACCTTCCAAGTCACGGCCGCTACGGAACCGACTTCTAACCTTCAATCTCAAGCCACGAGTGAATTGTCCAGCATGACGGCTGTTAACATCGGTCTTCATCCTCACTCGTCTCCTTTGCAGACGTATTATATCGACAAACAGGGTAATTTCATTGGCATTGCAGCACCATTGCCGGAAGGTGTACAGGCATCAACACAGGGTGACGCTTTGCAGTCGTTATCTTTTGCAAATCAACATTTTATTCCTGTTGTATCTAATCCGGAAAAGCCCAGAATTCACATGAGTTTTAATACTGGACTGTCTACGATCACTCATGCGCCGGTTCCTCGGGCTCAAGTGCTTTGCCAAAAAGCCAACCCCCAATTGTGCACACCTGCCAGTCGCTCTCAGCAAGTGTGCCCAGCACCATTCAGGTCCCAGTTACACCCGGAAACAACCATGTTCAGATTACAACTTTAATGAACTTTGGGTCGGAGCAGGTTTCCAAGGACCAAAAGCAGAAGAAGCCGGGAAAATATGTTTGTGAATACTGCAACCGGGCGTGTGCAAAACCCAGCGTGCTGCTCAAACATATCAGGTCTCACACCGGCGAAAGACCATACCCTTGCGTAACTTGCGGTTTTTCCTTCAAAACCAAGAGCAACTTGTACAAGCACAAGAAATCACACGCTCATGCGATCAAACTCGGTCTCATTGCGCGCTCCGAATCGGGAGGGGCACTGCAATCACACGATTCTGACAAAGCCCTCGGAACACATTCAGAGGTAGATGAGAGCGGAGACAGTGACGACGACGGAAGCACCGTCGATCTGGATCCGGAATCATCGCAAAGTAGTGCAGCAGCCTTGTCAGAAAACAGCCTCCAAAGCGTTGGTACAAACCAAGCAAGCTACGGAGAAATGGACTCAACGGCTGTGTTCGACTCAATGAAACCGGCTCTCGCCCAAAGAGGTCAGGAGCACAAAGTGACAGCTGTGCTCCCAAAAGTTGTTGTCTATCCAGTTAACGTTTCACCTCTGAGGGCAGATAGCCCTCGAGTTACCGGCGCCGCACCTGAACAAGCTGCTTCGCAAAGGCAACGAGAGTTTCCAAATGTTAATCTGAGATCGAACATCACGGCCCTGTCGTCTCTGAAAGAGGTAGTGAGTACAAGTCCCTCACTAGATACGGTGAGCGAAGATGAAGACCAACAGTGCAAGTCTCCACTCTTAAGTGGGCACGCTCAGCTCCAGAGGCAACAAGCGACAGACTTTTCTCAGCAGCAACAAGCCAAGTGTCTCCTTAGTCCTCGTAGTTTGGGAAGTACAGATTCTGGCTACTTCTCTCGCTCCGAAAGTGCTGACCAGGCAATGAGTCCACCGAGTCCATTTGTAAAGATAACGCCACCAGCTGAAATGGACGTCTCCAAAAAGGATAGTTCGCATCTCCCTCCTGTTGTTTCGACGGTAATGCACGTCGCAGTGGAGCATTTGTCACAAGCAAAAGAGGGACAGATGCGCCCCCCGTTGGAAACAAAAGCCCTTTCTCTTGAGGAAAGAATTTCAAAGCTGATATCAGACAATGAGGCGGTGGTGGACAACAAGCAACTGGACAGCGTTAAACCAAGGCGAACATCTCTGTCAAGGAGAGGAAGCATCGACTCTCCAAAATCCTATATATTTAAAGATTCCTTTCAGTTTGACCTGAAACCAATTGGAAGGAGGTCAAGTTCAAGTTCCGACATCCCCAAGTCTCCGTTCACACCCACAGACAAATCGAAGCCAGTTTTCCTTCTCTCTGTACCTTCTCAATACTCAATGGATTGTTTGCCCATCACAAGGAGCAACTCGATGCCTACTACGCCAGGGCACTCCGCTCTTTCGCTCAATATTGCCCACCTGCCCCACCCTTTGCGAATTTCTCATTCGTTTGATGAGAAAAGTTCAATCAATGATGATGTATTTTCATCTGCGCCATCAACCCCCAATCCGGCAATACATTCTCGCACCTTGGTCAGACAAGCCGCAGTGGAGGATTTTTCTACCAGTGAGGGGCAGAGACTTCCTACCGTTCGCTCGATGGATGACGGATATCACGGCGCAAATAATAGCATGGAACTGATGCAGAGAAGTCGATCTTTTGAGCACAGTCAGGACAGACAAAGAAAACTTCAGCAAAATAAAGGCACGATGTATGAGTGTGAAACTTGTCGAAACCGGTACAGAAAGTTAGAGAATTTTGAAACGCACAAGAAATTTTACTGCTCAGAACTTCATGGGCCAAAAAACAAGCCCCTCGTCGTGAAAGAAACAGATCAAGATGTCTTTCATGTCAACATGCAAACCAATTTAGTTTCAAGGTCAACAGGCGGCCCAGGATTAGTTGAACAGCAGACATCATTCAGAAAGAGAAGGAAAATGAAAAGCGTAGGCGATGAGGATGATCAATCGCCAACCGACACAAATCCCCCTTGCTCAGTTAGTTTTGATTCCTGTCAGTTACTGAAAAGCTTTGGAAATCCAAAATTTCCCCCGCATACCGTCGTGGTTGACATACAACCCAAAACCAGCCAGCCCAAGCTACCACAAATTCAACTTGTCGCACGCGGTACATGTGCTTCAGATTCAAGACTGTCACCAATCAGAGAGACTCAGATCAGCACCTGTGCTAAAGCAGAAATGCAGAGGCAAAGCTGCGGTACTTCAGTCATTCGACACACCAATTCTCTCAGCAGGCCGAGTTCATTTGAGACCGAATTGACAGATAGGAGTTCTCCGCTGGATAGTCGAGAAAAAGATCCCCCAAACGCCAAAGCAGATGTAAGAGCAGCTGACGTCTACCATGAAAAGTTACCGGACAAAATTACAGAAGCTGATTCCAGTCATCAAAAAATGGATCAATGCACCGATCGTACCGTGGCAGTCACAGGAGAAACCTCTGCTCCTGCCCAACAGTGTCGTCTAGTTCGTCAAAACAACATCCAGGTCCCTGAAATTTTGGTCACCGAAGAGCCCGACAGAGAACACGAAACGCAGCCTTCCGAGCAGGCGGAAAAGCCCGTAGATCAATTCAGCTGGCCACAAAGAAGTGAGAGTTTGTCGAAGCTGCCAGCAGAAAAACTTCCACCCAAAAAGAAACGAATTCGTCTTGCTCAAATGGACCACTCGTCAGGTGACTCCAGCTTGGAGTCGAGCCTCTCGCGAAGCCTGAGCAGAGACAGCACTCTCTCACACTGTTCCAGCATTTCAACATCTTTTGACAGAGAAGAACCGTCGAGGTCAGAGAGTCCTTCAGGAGCCGACTGCGTCAGCAGAATTCCTGATCCACAAGATCAGCCAAAAGTCTTCAGCACACTCGGTGTACCGGCAGTGATGAGGCGTGCAGCATCTGAACAGATCACTTGTACTCAAACCTCGGTAGAAATTTCATGTGACTACCGCAGCAAGTCTTTTGACTGTGGCAATGTCTCTCCCAGAAGAGGTCAATCACCCGTCGGTCATCCTAAAAGTGGACCAATCA
Organism: Hippocampus mohnikei; assembly: GCA_026261675.1. Classification (NCBI taxonomy): domain Eukaryota; kingdom Metazoa; phylum Chordata; class Actinopteri; order Syngnathiformes; family Syngnathidae; genus Hippocampus; species Hippocampus mohnikei. The sequence goes on from JAKGUB010000198.1 coordinate 59,660, forward strand.
CCCAAGGTGCCCAGGTTCCGCTTATTGAAAGGAGGCGGGGGCCGTTAGTTCGCCAAATGTCTCTAAAGATATGCCCAGATAATCAGCAGTCTGTTCGGAAAGCCATCATAAATCTTGACAAAGCTCCGATTACAAATGTAAACTCTGTAAATCCAAACAGAGCCCAAATTCAAATTGTCAACAGATTGAATGTGGCCCAGCCTTTCATCGTCCAGTCTGGAGAATCACCCCTGCAAATAAATGAACAAATGGTCCAAAGTATACATCTGGGGAGCCCTACACAGCAGCCCCAAGTCCATGGCCTTCCTCACCCATGGCATCAAACATCTCGAGTTCAAGTATGCCAAAAGGCACAGAAACCCGTGTGCCAGATTTTAGTCGGAAGTGAGAACACCCTCAACAAACCAGCTGATTTGGAAGACAATAAATGCCTTGTGCCCAAATACCAGCTGCAATGTCCAACACGCAGGCCAGGTCAAACATTTTCATTCTCCGGCACGCAGGAATCTCAGCTAAATTTACCAGTTTTAAAAATGCCCGCTCCCCATCCCATTTTGAGTGTTTCCCAATCATCAGACGTACTCCAGAACATATGTACGAATCAACCATGTCCTTATTCAGACGTTGAGACTAAGTCTGATGTTTTGGCTGTCGAACAGCCAAGAGACTCAAACGTTCAGACCCAGGCAGGTGGTGTTTCGTTGCCACAGATCCTCATAACGCATGAGCTGATGCACACTGCTCCCACTGTCTCAAACAAAAGTACCCTTCGGCCCGCTCATAGCGTAGATGCTGAAACTCATGCTTCACCAAAGGATTGGACTAAAATCGTTAGCCTTCACAATAAAACAGCCGAAAGGCCGTCATCCCTGGGTTCTTTGCACTGCACTCAGAAACTTGCGTCAGTCACTCTTTGCCCGCAACAGGAGCCCATTGCGTCGAGTAAAAGAATGCTGTCACCCGCCAACAGTTTGGATATCTACATGGAAAAGCATCAGAAACGCGCTAAGGATGAAAACGGTGTGGCCTGCCTAACCGACGGCAGGTCGGTCAATTATTTGAACTCCACTTTGTCGGAAGTGACCAGACAGCGGAAACTAACGCTGGTTAGGCAGGTGTGCACAACGGAACCCGTTGACAGTCCAATTGAGACAGAGGCCCCTCCTTTGCCACATGTTAAAACCGATTCAGAGAAGGATCTTGACGATGTGAAGCCAATGTCACCTGACAGTACCAGCCTGGACAAAGGGGTAAGCACGGTTATTCCTCAAGATCCTCGCCCTGTCCTAAATACTACTGCACCTGATCGCCAGGGTGCCTCTATGCCGGCCAGTCACTCCCTCAAGCCTCAAGAGAAAGTGGAAGAACATCGGTGGAATCCCATAAAATCGCCCATAAGACCATCAAGTTTCCATGGCGGCCAAGTGAAACTGCCCACATCTGTTTCCGTGGTTAACACAAAGGACAGTCATCGCCTGTCTTTCCCCAGCCTGAAAACGACCACCACCTTCACGTGGTGCTTCCTGATGAGGAGAAAACAACTTCACACTCTCCAAACTGACCTGAAAACGTCAGCATATGCTGCTTGGACCGTCAACCCAAACAATCCAAACCCACTGGGCTTGCCCACCAAGGTGGTCATGTCTCTCCTCGACTCCAAACAGAGCTCAAAGAAAATCCACTACACCTCGGCGATAAAAACGTCGGGAAAATCGGATATCTTGTCTTACTCTGGCAAGCTGAAAGATGTCATGCCACAGGTAAGAACACGTTTTCAAACAAACCTCTTTTTATCGTATAGTTTCTTAATGCATTGTTTTGTTGGAACACATGAATATATAAAACCAGTAAAACAAAGGCATGCCGTTATAGGTGCCGGTGACCCAGAAGACCAGATCAGCGGAAGCCAAAACCAAAGCGCAAACAGAAACTCATTCCAGCAATGAATCAGACAAGGAGCTGACATCAAAAACAGAGCCAAGACGAATCAAAATCTTTGATGGCGGGTATGGTTTTCGAGTGTTATTTAAGTCCGACATAGTTCTTTGACTCTTATCTCCTGTTCCCTGATGTGTTGCAACCCCACAGATACAAATCTAATGAAGACTATGTTTATGTACGTGGGCGAGGGCGCGGTAAATACATCTGTGAGGAATGCGGGATCCGCTGTAAGAAGCCCAGCATGTTACGCAAACATATTCGTACCCACTCTGACGTTCGGCCGTACCACTGCACCCACTGCAACTTCTCCTTCAAGACCAAAGGTGAGAGCTTTCGGTGTTGTCCGGTATTGTATTTCAAGGCACAAATCCACAAAAAGTATGACATTGAAACAACTTGGCATATACAAAGAATCTACATTAGCATAAATACAATTGAAAGTTTACTTTGCTGTTGTTCCGCATTAAAAAATGAGGTTTCAGCATCGCTTTAATGAACCAAGCGTGATTCTCCGTTCGTTATCAAACTTGCCGACTTCCCACGCAGCGCTGCGGAACAGGACTTTGTCAGAACAACCCACGTCCATTTAAAAATGTCTTTATCTGTTACTCACCCTTTACGTGCGGCTCGCCGGGGACTATTGCCTTACGTAAGTGTATCCTGTGATACAGTTCGACCGCTACCCACCCATAACACCTTTTCTGCTCCCTGCAGGAAATCTCACCAAGCATATGAAGTCCAAGGCGCACAGTAAGAAATGCATGGAGATGGGGGTGTCCAATGGACTCACTGACGATCAAGATGCAGAAGATTCAGGTCCGATTCTGAACCTTAAAACGTGCATTTCAACGTTTTGCGTATTTCACTGTTTTTTAATATTTCACCGTCATAAACATGTCCCGAATTGTATAAGATGTAAAAAAAACAAAAAAAAACAACAACGTCAGGACTGGTGCTCTGTTGCTATGTCAGGGGGCTTTGCTGTGGTCTAATTAGACATTCTAAATGCAGCTTCATCCTCTGTTAACTCCAAGTGCATGTGGGCGGCAAGCACAACATTTACAAAGAGGAAATTGCTGCATCTAATTTTAGAAAAGAAAAAAAAAGGGAAACAAGCTGCCTGAAAGCATTCTATGGTCCCAGTCTCTAAGAGCATATTTGTTTTTCCACCTCTGCAAGTGCTGGAGCTGAGAGGTGCACGACGATCTGAAGGGAAAAATCCCCTACCGCTGCAGGCGCAAGACATCGCCGACTTATTCTCTTACGAGTGCATTTTACTCAAATAAATCGACGAGGGAATTATTTTTAATGACTAACATTGTTCTAGTACCCGATTCATTACAAGAAACGTACTTTTGTATCTTCAGGAGACCGCAGTCAAGTGAGTAGCGCCGACCGCCCAGACTCGGACGACTCCGACGGCCCTGACGAGGAAGAGAACGAGGACAACGATGAGGAAGAGGAGGACAGCCAAGTGGAGTCTGGCCTGTCCACAAACCCTTCCGTGTCCGCCAGCCCGCAGCATATTCCGTCGAAAGACAACGAGGTCCCTCCGAGTGCCCTCCTGGCCCAGATGTCGATCAGCTCCCTGGCGCAGCCGCAAGCTCCTGAACCCCACGCATCAGACTCTGTCCTCATCATGAACCCTTTGTCGCTGAGTAAGCAGTACTCAATCTCTGGCTACTGCCCAAGCTTGGCGCCCCTTTGTAGCTCACTGCCTCCTGTCGCCGCCACCACCGAGTCCAATTTCTCAGATACGGAGTCGGTGCACATGATGAGCCCGGTATCGCCATGCAGGCAGATGTCCATTGACTACCCTGACTGTGAGGTTCCCCCGAGTCCCCCGGTGACAGGGACAGGCTTCAGACCATGCAAGGTGAGGCCCACAATGATGTCATCCTTCTGGGTGACGTTAGCTCCACACAAGTAACTAGTCAGTCTTGTCGTGTTGTCTGTACAACTATTTGTGACACTCACTCGATTCATTCGAGTATTCGTTCGCTTTCTGACACTCAGAAGTGCCCAGGCGCCCATCATTCACATTCGGAAAAATGTTATGCCCTGACTCTGAATCCAATATACTTTCACCTCATTTCCACCAAGCAGTTCCAGTTTGGTTTATTTTTCCATTGTGTGGTTTGGAAATGGTAAACCCGAATCACACTTCAGTTTCTGCCACAAGGTGTGTAGGCGGGATGCCAATAGAAATCTCAGCCATGTCAACAGACACAAACCCAAACAGCTTTGAGTCATTTCTTTCCATCATAATTCTTCCATTTTCCACACTGCTTATCCCTTCAAGGGAACTACGGTGGCCTTAAATTACGCTGTTTTTTGGAGCGGTCCGTTCCAGACCCTCCTGCGATAAGACAAAACTCGGAATAGAGACCAGAGGAAAAACATATTTTTCAATACCCCCCCCCCACACACACACACGTTTTATATACATTTATATACATTTACATTGATTACCACACTTTAAAACACTTAAAACTTTTAAAAAATAGCATTTGCTTCCTGTCAAGAAACGAGGGTGATTGTATAACTTCATTTGGGGGGGTTAAAATTAATTAATAAAGGGGCTTGCTTCCACAGTTCTCCAAAAAGTGTGCTTGCTTCAAACAGTTTGCTACTCCCAGTTGAAGTTTTCTGTAATAATGACACACTCAACAAAAGTGGGTTGAATGGTGGCTATTACAACATCAAAATGTTCAACCAAACCATAAACGTTCCTCTCATGCAAGTTAACGAGCTTAATGCAAAAGGCCACAAACAGGCCTAACTAAATTAGCATAGATGTGATGGCAATTGTAAACCTTTCAACAGTTGCTCGTTTAACACACACAGACACATTCAAGCAGCAAATAGCAAAGCTCATCGGCATATCTTCTCTTTTTGAGGGAACAGTGGCTATTAAACTATAAAAATCTGTTCAAAAATGAAAATATTGCAAACATAGCAGGGGCAAGAATGACGCACCCCACTGTAGCAAGTGTTTACTGTAATGGACTCACATTCTTTTTTTTTGGTTTTCCAATAGGAACCATCATCTGCCACTCATCCTTGGGAAAAAAACGAGTCTGGCATACCAGTTGATCGAAGCACACAGACGTCAACATCACAAAGTCCCACGCGCGCTCCCCTGCAAGGTCTCTCTCAAGCCCCAATAATGGGGACACAGACCCACTTGTTCAGTCACCTGCCTCTGCACTCCCAGCAACCTTTCCGCTCGCCTTATAGTATGGTTCCTGTTGGCGGCATCCAACTGGTGCCTGCCGGACTGGCAGCTTATTCCACCTTTGTGCCAATTCAAGCTGGCCCCGTTCAGCTCACCATCCCGGCCGTGAGCGTCATCCACAGAAACACGAGCCCATCGACGGCGCCCAACTCTTCGCCGCGGCCGGACGGCGTGCTGACCCAGCCGCTTGTGATCCAGGAACCAATCAGCAACGTGGTGCCCTGCTTCCCGATACGTCAAGTGACCGACTTGCAGGGTCAGACCTTGCAGCCGACGCTCAGCCTAATGGGCCTGACCAACACGGGGCTAGCATCCAGCCAAATGCTTCCCCAGCAAGGGGTCGCCCTGCAGGTTTTGGCTGCGAGCCCCACCTCCCAAACCAGCACCACCACACAGACACACATGCCGGGCCTCCAGATAGTGAACATTGCCCTGCCTGCCATCATTCCCTCTCTCAGCCCGCTGCCATGCCGTAGTCCCCTACCGTGGTCGTCCGACAGGCAAGGGAGCCCCGACACTCTGGGGGCCCAATCATCTCAAACGGAAAGTCCCTCAGCTTGCGCGGCCACTCCCCGGCCGGCGTCCTTGCCAGTCAGCACTTCTCCAGAACTGAATTCAGGCAGCGGGCCGGGCACCGTTGCAGAGCTGACACAGACTTTGGAGAAGGCGCAAAGGGAGATATCCTCACAGCAGCATGCAGCCCCACAAAGTCCAGCACATAGTGTGGCATCCCCTAAGCAAGGTGGTGATGATGCGCCTAAGAGAGCGGCACCGGTGGCCAGCTGGCAGAAGGTCATTGATGACTTCAACGAGGTTTCCAGTGATGATGAAGACAGACTGGTCATCGCCACCTGAAAGGCTCTCCCGTTGTTGATTTTGTACGTAATTGTAGTCACTTTAAGACTGAGAACACTTCTTCAGGGGTTTGTTTCTGTACAAATCGCCTTTCAAAGCACAGATGCTGACACTCACATTGTACGTGCAATCATATGGCAATTGTAATGACGACCAATCATTTTATTTTCTATTTTTGTCAGCTCCAGACAATGTTTTTGTACATGTTGTATAAATAATTGTGCCTTTATGGAGTTTCTTGTTTAGGAACCTGTACATAATTTCATCTAAATTAAGTAGTTGCTTGTGTTAATGAAAACACACACACATACACACACGCACGCACACACACACACGTACGCACGCAGGCGCACACAGACACCCACGCACACACACGCACACACCAAGTTAGAAGTGGTATAGCAACGGAGGATATCACTTTTTTTTTTACCATCTTCCATTTGTAAATTTATTGAATTATAATTGTCATACCGGTATGTGTACATTTCTATGGATTATGGGCAATGTTTATCTGTACAAATGTTGTGTTCAACTATTTATTATACTCCATCTAGTGCCCATTCTGACTTTTGGTCCATTGGTATGTGCATTACGGTAGCTTTACTTTGATGTATCAATCTTCTGAACAGTACGAGTAAAAAATTGTTTATAAACACTCAAGTGGTATCCTGTCAGTTGAAAGCCATATTGTGGTAGAATCTTTTCTTGGTCCATTATTGACTCTCACTCAATGTCAGCTTGGATAGGTGCCTGTTCACTTGTGGTCCTAAGCATTGTCGTTTAAATCCAAAATTAAGAGATAAACCTCCTTACTTTACATGGTCATTAAAAATAACACCTGTCTATACATGGTCACTGAAAGCATTTCTCATACTGACCAGGAGATGGCGACAAAATGGCACCTGAAGATGATGCAGTGTTGTGTAATGATCGGCGGCGTATTTTACTGCATGTGATTCACTTTCATGTTTGTGGCATTTGAATTGAACGGACAATTTCCACGTTAAAAGAAAGCAGTCACCATGACAGGTGAGTGGGTGGCGCGAGTGCGCAAAGCATCGTCGTGAAGAAGAAAATCGGTTTGAGTTGGCGGATGTGACGTCAGGCCCGCAGGTGAATTGGAGATGGGCGTGCACGAAAGATGAATATTGTTATTCCTGGAAAAAAACGTTGTATAAGCTTGTGGAATTGTCCCTCGAGTTCAAATTTAACAAGCGACTGCAGTAACTCGTGTGTAGTTCTCCCTTTCGGAAAATGAGGTCATAAATTGCCCACGATAAAGGCAGGAATAAAGTTATTCTACTCAAGCAATTATTATGACAAGCAGCAAAATTGGCCCAGGAAACACAATGACCACCATGTTATACTATACCAAACTGCATTTCCCTAATTTGCCACTCCTGTAATATTCATAGCTATTTATACAAACTGTACAACCTCCTGGTCCTCTCAGCCTCCCATTAAAACACACTTAATTTAGACTCTCCATTTGTTAATCCCATGAATGGCACTCGGTGGAATATTAAATTGGTTTTATTTGACTACCGGGGCTGGAGTCATGGTCGAGGACTTGCTGAGGACCGAGAGCAGACATGGCAATCGGGATTAAATGAGGAAAAAAATCGTCCTTGTGTCAAGCATCTTTGCAGTGGTAAGCACGTGTTGCAGCCCATTCACAAGGTGACTCATCCATCTACTCTAGCAGAGCCCCTCTTCCCACCACCACCACCACCACCTCCGGTTGTTGTCAGTACAGTGAAAAAGCGCAGGGAAAGTGAACAGAGACATCTAGAGGTCAATACGTGGTTGTGCTCAAGCCTCAGGTTGCATATTGAGAGGGCGATGTCCAACAACACATCAACTACCGTCAGAAACACTCACCTCCATTTCCAACCCAAAGTCTGATTTATTCCATAATATTGTCTCAATTTATTCCAAACAGACTTAGTTTGTCTCTTGGCTGCATTGGTTCCAGTACGAGTACGTTAGACTTTATGTGCTACAGTGTCAGATGAAAAATAATAGAACAGGCCTCACTGTTCCAATACTTTTGTATGACAGAGCAGCTCCTTCTGCCATGTGCCATAAACTGTTCCACCACCCAGTGGAAAGTGAGCGGCGACCTCTGATTAGGGCTCCCAAATCTTCACCCTGTCAAGATACTTTCCCACTTTGAGCGTATGCAGATGAATAGTACACAGCAAGGTCAATTTTCCACTCGAACCGCCTACATTAAAGTATTTTCTCCATGTGAGGGTTGGGAAAATTCATGACCCCTCTTCTATTTCTGCCGTCTTGTGGCATAATTGCCAGTGAGGTCATCTGTTAGATTTGCTGCTACTCTGATGAGTCAATAGATCGTCACAGAAGTGATTACCACAACTACATTTACAGCACGCAAAACACTCACACAACATTCTCTTTTTTTTGGGAGGGGGGGGGGGCGTGAAGAGGGGGTGATACACTTAAAATACCCATGAGGTACCTGCAGTACATATACGCCAGAAAAGGTATTTGGTTGAATTGACTCAATTGCGTCAAGGGGTCCAGTTCGTGAGCGAGTGAGTGGAGGCGTTTTACTGCCACCTTGTGGCAGATGAGTGTAAGCGGCGCGTGGAGGTGTCTCGCAGGAATGTCAAGTCGCAGTCATTCCCCCCCACCTTCTTTATCAGCTCACAGACAACATTTGTCTGGGTGGAAGCCAGAGGACACAACTGTACGGAGGGAGGGGGGGAGAAAAAGAAGAGGAGGGAGGCGAAGTGCTTGTATAAAGCCGAGAGTGAACATGTGCGGCCACATTCACGAGCAACAACACAAACTGCTCACCTCTCAGGGCGCTCGCTGACACTTTGATGCAGAAGACGGACGGGCACTCGTTAATATTTGTTTCCTAACTTTTCTTACTCTTGGATTATTCCTCTTTTTTTTAGACGTCTTTCAACCGATGAAATGGATATTTACATTTTACTTTCCGTGTTGTCTGTTTTGCACTCCTGGATTTTAAGCACAGGTAAGGAAAAGACCCTGAAGGCACGCTTATTTTGAAATTCTGGCTAGATTGTGATTTAGTGGTGTAAAAAATACGTGTGTTGAATTCAATGTTGTGTTTATTTTTGTCATTTCAGCGTTGTCTGCGCCCGCTGAAGCGTCACCCACCGTCAGCCAAACGCGCCATGTGCGCAAGAAGCGCTGCTCGTGCGCGACTTTCATGGACAAGGAGTGTGTCTATTTCTGCCATTTGGACATCATATGGGTCAACACTCCTGAGTAAGTGTCTCCTCTGAGGCTAAAAGACCCAATTAAAATGTTTTGCATCGACTATAATAACATAGTAGATTTGGGAAAAAATCAGAGTTTAGTTTCTCTGATTTTGCGATTGGTATTGGAATATAAACGGAGTAAAAATGAACATTTTACTTTCATTTCCAAATTCCAACCTGCCCAAGTATTGCAGTATACAGTATGTCAATGTAGATTCTCAGTCATCCAGGTCACGGTTATACAAACGTTTATTTAAGGCAACTGGACTTTTGCGTGTTGAATACATTTCACCTTTTTAATCCTAAAGACTTCTTCAGTTCTAAATCTGAAAGAAAGCTTTTGGATTAAAAGTGAAATGTCTTCCACAAAACGCCCGTCCAGTTGCCTCGATTTAATTTTTGCGTATTACCATGCAAGCAGCTGTTTATAACACTTTCCAAATTTCTATACAATACGGACGAAGTCAGTCAAAGTGATGACTGTTCTGTGTTTATAGCTTGATCAAAACTTTTCATTGTCCTTCCAGGCGCATAGTCTCTTATGGCTTGGGCAATGCCCCCCGGAAAAGACGTTCGGTCCAGGTCGCCCCGGCAACCGAGAGCAGTCGCTCCAGGTGCCAGTGCCTGCATCGGGGAGACCTCACCTGCGCTCACTTCTGCCAGAGGCTGGACAACACCAACCTCAGGTGGGTTACGTGGGTCCGATGTCACAGCTTTTGAGCATTACACATTCCCAGATCCAGGATCATTAACGTGTATTTAGAATCCTGTCAAGAATGTCTTATTTACTGTAAGCATGGAGTAAATTCGTGGAAAAAAAATTCCCTTTTGTGCATGTAGCGGCGTGTTTGAGTGAATGGTTACTTAAATGCTCTTATATAGGGGATATAATTTTAAGTCATTATGTCTTGCAGGGATGAGACATCAGCAAAGACTGAGATCCACTCTGCTGAGAGCCCTGAGCTGGCGACTGACAGCAGCATGACGAAGAGGTGAGCATAAGTGAAGAAAAATAAAACACGGGGACCCCATTACTTAACTCACTCAGTACCAGCCAATTCTGGACCAAGTCTGAAAAGACGTTTAAAAACGTCTTTGGGAGTGAATGAGTTAATGTACTGATGTAAACATTTCTACTGCCAATCACACTTTTTTTTAAATTGCCTCGTCATCCACGGAGATTGGGGAAAAAAAAGAAAAAGAAAAAGAAACAAGCCTATTTTGACAAATATGAAATAACAAGTACGCATGGCTGAAAAATCAACTTCAGTCACTAAATTCATCCCTTATTACATCCCACCGTTACTCATAAGAGAGATTCACAACAGGATTAGCCTATCGGCATAATTTCCAAAGTCAGTTTTGAACGTTTGTGGCAAACAAGAAAATTTAATTGCCAGCCATTCCCAACCTTTCATATGCGAGCCAAATGCAACTTGATTGAAGTTTGGAAAATCTCACGGCACAACCGCCAAAACAAAATTGTCCCGCAAAGTGGACACCGATGTCAGTTGAACACGTTCCGCCATCGAACAGAAGATCATGTATTTGTTCGGTCAGTATAAGTCACTGGCATAGATATCGAGGAACAAAGATACATTATTTGTTAGAGGTGAATCATTTTCTGATCAATTAAGTCAACTGCGATCATTTCCCGCGGCAAAACTTTAAAGCCCCCCCCGACACAAATACAATTTTCAGTGAGCAGATTGTTATTTGTTACTTATTTTGTGACAGCGCATTCAAAACGACTGTGGCAATTATGCTTTTAGGTTTCATAAACATGATGACTGTTTGTGTCTGATTTGCCACTTCCTGCTTTCAACCGTCCGCTCATAATGGGCCAATAATGATTCTTCCATTTACCCGTTGTATTTTTGACATTTGGTACTTTAGGAAGTGCGTGACTGACTAGCTCAGCTCTCCCCGTATACTGTACATAACAATTCCCAGAACTTGAAAGAAGACTGCATGTCTCAAATGCCTAATTGCTGTCTCCGTCTTTGTTTGCAGGATGAACATTCAAAGAAAGGTGACGCCTCCTTGGCTCAGAGCCGCAACCAAAACGCAGCAGCTTCTGAAGACGTGGACGCGGAGCCACCGGGCGAGAATGCGGCAGGCTGAACGGACGACCGCCTAAAGATGACCCGTTCTACTTTCAAGCCAGAAGAGGAAGCCGAAAAGCTTTCGTAACCTTCACCATAGCGCGGAGTACCTCAGGGACGCGATGTGGAGCCCTTCCAAGGCTGACGACCACCTTAACGTTGGCGACGTGAGCGCCTATATCTTGATTGCATCCCAAGCAGAGCGGGCAAATAGAGACAAGGAGCCGAGATCGCAAAAGATAAGCTGAAGACAAGAACTTTTTTTTTAAGTCAAACTACATCATCACCTGTATGCACTCCAAATAGAACTTTAAGAAGCATTTCAATATATATATATATATATTTTTAAACATCAGACACCCACTGCCATCTATGGATTATTATAATTCCCAAAACTTGGATGCCAAGTCATGGACCAGCCAGTTTGGCTGAACCACTTCCTGTTTATGTCAAGACTCTACACTGAGAAAAAAAAAAAAATTGTTGAATTTTCAGAATTTTATTTTGTGGCTGCATGAAAAAAAATCATCCGATCCAGATAATTTTTTTTAAGAAGACTATACATCTACTGAAAAAAATGGATCCATACGCAGATGAATTTATTTTGTGTAGCCACTTGACAAAATAAAAGTAAATAAATTCAACATTTTTTTTTAGTGTGTCCGGTTATGCAGTTCTCCAGCTCATGGGAATTATCATATAATGGTTCTCCCTGAAAAAAAAGTATTTTGTTCCTTAATGTGTTAGGTCTTATATATTGTCATATTTATTTGCATATTTTTGCTTTATTCGACAACCAAATTGGTGATATGATAGGTGTGTCATTTCTATGAAATGTTTCAACATCAGCATGCCAAATTTCTGGCAAAATATTTGAATAAATCTGAACATGTTTATTTAAAACGGAGTCAACTGGTGTTTGTTTTATCAATACAGTCCCACAGCTCAAAATAATGCTCCTGTGTAACACGTTCACTTTTGTATTAAATTTAATATAATATACATATGTATATATTTGTAATGGCACTCGTAAAGGCCACTTTTTTTTGGTATTGTATTCATGTATTAGAATAACATTTAACCATATGCTATTAAACGTAATGCCCCAAATTCAGCTCGGGAATTTGACATTTACCTCGTGTTGGTTCAGATTACAATTTTTTTTACATTGTCGTCTTCTGCCACCACTGATAAAATGTAGCAAAACATGTCCAAAAAAAATTTACTTGAATTATTTTCTACCGCTGTAAATATTTTGGCAGTCGTGACTACTCTTGACGTTAGAGGACGGCACCAGGTGTTGCATCCGTCCTCCAGATTCGCTCGTATTTACGTGCAGCGCGGTGGATGTCATACAAGTTGTTCTTGGGTTCACTTCAAAGGGCGGTGCGACTCCAATCCCTCCCATCACTCATTGCTAAATTGTTTGAATTGGCAGCCGACGGCAACCCGGTGCAAATTGTTGGAAAACTTTTCAACTTTTCAGGCCCTTGTGGCAGATGTATTCTAATTAGACTTGGTGTGCCTGGGGCTGCTAGCGATAAATGCTCCTGTGTGGAGAGGCCAAAAACATTCACAGCACAAATGCCAAAGTATCCAGATCAACCCAGTTCTTGTTTGCAAAACAGCTGTAGACATGTCTGACAGCGAGGCAGTCCGGACAAGAAGTTATACAAGAAAGAAGGAAAAAAATCCCTCGATGAATTGTTCAACCATGAAACTGCAACACAGTCTGTGCAATTTGACTTTGTTGCACTTTGCGGGAGTCAAATAAAGCAAGTGACTTCCGAGGTTATCAGGTTGACATTTTCATCATTCCATCTCAAACACAATGACATGGCCGTTACTTCATGGGTCAGTTTCGTCTTAATAAAGCTTTCATCCCTCCTCGCATAATATACTTGCACTCCGAAGAGGTTAACACACAAGCTGGGGGACCGGCCCGGCCCGGCGACACAACACAATGGCAGTCGCCCTCTGAACTATTCCCTTCAATGCGAGTAACTCCCCTGGGACGCTAGCTTTTGACACAAGTCATTAGTCTATTGAATAGCGTGCGAGCTAGCATAATAGCCCATTACACAGCGAGGAATCTCTACCGCTCGGCAGGAATTCTGCAGCTCAGTCACCAACAATAGAAAGGGAACGTCGGGGCGGGGCTGATGGGCCTCGACGTCTGACGCGCGGGACCTGGGCGACCTCAACACACCCAATTTTCCATTCGACGCGCTCGCAAAATGTGAGCGATATTGAGCTCTTGGGGTAAATTTCAGGTTGACCCTAAAAGGCACTCTGGTGGACTTGAGGTTGAGGTATGACCAATGACACGCTTCTCAAACGAATGATGGGAATGTGCGCACAGGCACCTCTCAGCACCCCCGCCTGCTCGTAAATCCTGCGTGCCAACCAAGTGTCTCCCTACCTATGAGGCGTGACAGCATGCTAAACACGACAGGAATATCCCCTCGCAGCGCTCGAACCTCTGCCGTGCTGACGGACGTGAACGTGGGACGCTTCACATCTTGCGCAGCTTGGCTTTATTTAAAAGATGCGAGGGGGGGCTTTCACCTGTTGCTCATCTGAACGGAGAGGGAATGTAGGGAATGCTTGGAATTGTACACTTCATTTCACAAAGGGGTCAGCGGTCCAAGTTTTTTTTTTCCTCCTAATTGAGTTCAGACGCCAGAAATGATAAACAAACATTCCCCGCAGAGCCTACATGTGAACATTCGAGGGGCATTACATAACATGTTTATACATTTGGAGAGGACGTGAAGCTGTTCCATTTCCCCGCCCCCTGGATAGAGAATTGCGAACTTTGTTTTTAGTTTTATGGAACCAAAATCTCCACAGCTTTGTAGCCATGTCATTGTCCTCGGAACGATTTGCATTCAATCATCATCTTTAGGAGTGGTTTGATTTTTGGTGACATTTACAAGAGCGCTTCCACGACGGAATGCATCCTTGTTTAACACTGACTGCGTTCACAAGGATGGTTATGCGCTGCCAATTGTTCCAAATGGAGTTAGACAGCAGAGTTGGCAGCTTTTTTTTTTGTGCTTTATGGATTCATTAATATACACTCGGAAAGTGACCTACTGTTTGTCAAAGAGTAAGCGTTACCGTGTTATTTGTTCTGCTAAAAATCCTGATGTCAGGAAAAGCCCACTAGAACATCTGAACTTTCCTCAGACGAGTTCAAATGCGGTGAATCGTGAATTTTGAACACATCGCGGGTAAGATTATTATTTTTTAAATTCAAGTGAGTTGTAAAGGTTACAGGTCAGAGTAGTGGTGGAATAAATTGAAAAATCATCGATCATGGCTTTTGAACTGGGGTGTGTAGACTTCTGCTGCACAAAGTACTAAATTACATTTACGTTCGTCCATTTACTGATGCCGATACTAATGTATGTCTTAATAGGCTGATTGGTTGCGCCAAATATTTCTGAATTCAGTTCAAGGGATTCAGAAACGTACGTTACGCAGCGTCCCGGTATTCCAGCTATTGCCTTTGCCGTCGGGTTATTTCAAAAATGTGAACATTGTTTGGGATTATGTCATTGCAAAAATAAAGTCGTGTGACGGGAAATAGCCGCTTGGGCTTTCGCACCTCATAAATCGAGCGTATTGTCACACTATCAGACTAAATATTAAGACAAGCGTCCAAAGCTTTTGGGTTCTCGCGGCGAAATGAATGGCTGCGCTGTCTTCGAGTGGCACGCACGGTTATGTATCAGGGAGCCTTTTCAAATGCTTTTTGCTGGGCTCTCTTTTGTCAACGACGTTTGTTTACATTGCCAGGCGGCGTGCAGCGATGAGACATTTTTTCCTGTCCTTCTCTTTTATGTACACGGCCTCGCTCGAGACACGATGCAAATCCCTCGTGAAGGACGCACAAGGTAAATGTTGACGGACACCACAGGTGTGTGTGTGTAACGCGCCATGGAAAATGATATTTCATACGAGCATGGTGTTAAAAGGGACGATGCAAGCACCTGGACAAGTGACACTTGCTTGTCATTCTAATGCTCTCCACAAGAGGCATTAGTGAGCCACATACTGTATAACAAACACGACAATATGGATTTCAAAATGTCGCGAAAAAAGATCAAGAATACATTTGCATTACATTTTTAGGAAATGTTTGTTTTGAAACATTTATTCGAGTGCAGTTATTTGAATTTTATGAGCAATACCATTTTTATTGAATCATTATTCAAATAGTACCACCCGCCCATCCCCCATCTAATTTCGGGTTAACCTTCATTTGATGCCTAAAAGCCGCATATTGTTACAGTGGCTTGCAATAAAGTTAAATGTACATTTTTTGAATAAAACCATGACCTAATTTTTTGATGAATACTTGGGCCTACTATGCTACTTTGTTGTTTTGATGGAAAGGCTGCCAAATGATAAACTTGAGTTGGACTCATTGTGTCGGAACTTTTCCGACGCAATCGTGGTCCTCTGTGGCTCAAGTCTGTCATTGTTTACGAAATGCCACCACAATTGTTGATGATTTGGGCTGGGACTTGACATTCTTCGCTCTTCTCACCATTTTGACTGATATAATTTCTTATAACAATGGGAAGAGAGCCCTTCAGCACCCATAAAGAAGAGAGAGGAAATTAAGTGCGGACTGGTACCACATGGATGCAGGCAAGGATCTAGGGAGCACTTGAGGCCCACTGGTTGGAGGGCTGAAATATTTGATCCAGGCGTCGACAGCCGACACTACGCCACAGCATGCAGGGACAAGTTACGGAATATTGTTTCTTCACTAATAAAAGGCTCCAGAGGCAAAAGTGTTACTTTCACTTCCTGGATAATCCTAACGGATGTCAAAAGCCAACGTGGACCTTGACAAATGAGATTGTAAATGACATCAAAAGAGACGTGGGTGACACGCGACGGAAGCGCTGCTTCCAGTTGCATCGCTTGATAAGATTGCGGCAATAGTCATTTGTCATTTGGTCTGTTGGTGGAACGTTAGCTTTTTTTTTTTTTGTGGTCTTTTTGCAACACATTCCACACATATTTCCATTCAGAGCCATTTCCCATAGACCGGCGTCTGTCGCCACAGAGGCCCCTGCACGCCCCCACGCAAGGCTGATTAGCGTGTGGAAAATGTGAACAGTGACGACTGTCGTCTGTGGTCCCGTCACGTCATTAGATATTCACCTCTATGTGTGGTGAGAAGACCAAAAAAAAAAAAAAAAGAAGACTGTTACATTTTCAGTAATTACAATTACAATGGAAGACGAATCGACAGAATATCTTTCACGAATACACGTGACACTTATTCGTTACAAATAAGTCCTTTGAAATTATTTTCAGTTCAGTGGCTTTAATGCAAGTCAATTGCAATTCAAATATTTGCTATAACTAATGGAAGAAGTTTCTCCAGCCACCCTTTTTTTTTTTTAAATCCAGATCAAGGGACCAGGCACGTGTGTGTCTTACCGAAGGTGAACATTACCCCATGCCCTGACTTTAACCCTATGTTGCATGGCTTCTGCAGGAGTTATTCAATTGTGGTTTGTTTTTAAATTTAGGGTAGATTATGGCCAAATATCATAATAAATTCACAATTTTGGGAAAAAAATACATAATAGGGGGGTACTTGTGTGCATAATGGTCACTACAATTACCTTGCCAAAAAGCATGGCAGTACTGATAGGTAACACATAGAAACTGTTATTTATTGTGTTCTATATGTTCTATATACTCTTCTGCACAAGTACAATGGGGTATTTGGACCTTTTCATCTCACGGATAGAAATTATTCAACATTTTGTGGACCCTCTTTCACCTTTTCCTCCGCTGTTGCACGCTAGTGACATCTCATGTGGATTTAAAAACTAAAACTGGTAACTTGAATAACCAATATGAGTTAAAGTTGTGGTTACTGTAAGTAACCCGTATGCAACATAGGGTTAAAACCTCAGTCCTTGTGTTACCCGCCATAATACACCTTTTTTAACCATGTTGCCAACTCACTTTTGCGCCTTCCTTTCTGTGACACTCGCGGTGAACAACAAGGCACTCTAAAGTGGCCACGCCTCTTCCATTCAAACTGAGATTTATACATTCTGACTTTGAAACGCAATTTGGAGCAGTCCGTGAACGCATACTTGTTTCAAAGTGTTTACTTGTGTGTCTCAAGGGTGAAAGTTATCCCACAAGAAACCTTGCAAGGTGGCGTGTCACAACAAGCAATGGCTACCTACTTCCAGATCACCAGAACTACAGACACACACACACACACACCTAGACACACACACACGGAACACAGAAGTTTACACATTATGTTATCAGTCCATCTTATCCGATCACTCAGCTATTTTGCTGTGCTGGAGACTTGCATCTCTGCCACTGCGCTAACTAATGTCGCTTCGCCCTGTAGCCTCTCGCTCGCTGCTTGCCTGCTATCTCCGGCAAACAAAACAAGATTGTGAGCACCTGCAGCATACTCAGGGAGATTTTCTTTTTTTTTTCTTTCCTAAACAAAAGTCCAACTCTGTCAACAGCCAGTGATTTAGCTGACAATAAGCACACTGTCACACACGTCTAACCCAAACAGGAGTCGCCCAAAGTGAACTTTGGACGACTAGTTTTACAGTAAGTGGCAAGACAATTTCTTACAGTGTAACATTTGCGAGGTTATGCAACATTGGTTTCGTGCTGTGTGCAATTAAAATAAATTGGAGGAGTTATTTTTACATTCTTATAATTGCAAAGTTTTGCGGGGGAAATATTTGCTTCGTAATAACATCTTTTATTTCCCGTGGTGATTTGTTGTTTTTAATGGTTTTATAGATAAGGTCTCACAATCATGAGAGATGCTACATCACTAAATCGTTTGGACAACTAATATGTAATTTAAGTATGTAAATGTTTTACAATTAGCTGACTATGTCACGCGAGTTTCAAAAACCTTTTATTGATCTAAAAAGTGCTCATATTGACAAAGATGGCAACTTGGAGTTGGCAGCTTGTGACAACAACTTAGTGTTACGAGTCTGTGTGTGTGTGTGCGAGTTACTTAAAGACCAGATGCACAAATTAGTTAGTTCACATTGGAGCTCATGCGCATGCTATGCTAATTTTTTTCTATGCTAGGTTTGCCCATTTAGGGAGTTTCACATCCTACGTTAGCAAACTTTCATAGGCCAGATTATATGGTTTGGTTGCACATTTTGGTGTTTCATCCAATAAATAAGTTTCATTCCATTTTGTTTCATGTGTCAGTTTTACAGAAAACAATCAGGCTAGCATAAGCGCTACACAGGACGCTGATGACTTTCAGCTCATCCAATCCATTATGTGAACTGCTTATCCTCACTGGAGATCTTTAAACCAAATTGAAACACCTCTATGTATACAAAGTTTGCACACCCCTGAAAATTATAGCAGCAAACCAGTGGGAAAGTTCACACGAGGTCAGCAGATGCGCCCCCCCCCCTTTTTTTTTAAACAAGTGAAAATGCCAAAAGTCGCAGGACGGCCTTTGCGGGTGTTATCTGTCATAGTCTGTGACGTGGGCATCAATCCTCTACGCACGCTGAGCTCAGCATCTGACAGCTGCATCACGCAGAAGCTTCTACTGTACCACCTGCAAGCTCACAGATGTTACAGTAGCGCTTTGCAGGTGTGACCCCAACACTCCAGTACGCCAAACTCTTTGACATAAAGCTGGCTGCTGACATTGGAATTGGAAGAAGCTATCATTATGTTGTCGTCTCGAATTTACCACAAAAAAAAAAAGAAAACGTAAGCATCATGCTTGTTTGGGTGTAATGTTGAAAAGTAAATATTTAACGTGCACTAACATCATTCCCTTTGGCGGAGATATGAAATGAGACTGTTGTTACTCGTCAGCTGGTAAACACTGAGCAGCATGTTCCATAATAGTAAAATGTTTCTATGGTTCTAGGAAACACAAATCATCACATGCTGTAATCTGCTGAGAAAAAAAAAAGTTAGCATTTTCATAGTAAACATTTAACCGTTGATAAATTGTGCTGGCTGAAAAGAGAATATTATAAGAAATTAAGCAGTTTAACAGTGAGCTCTTGAGGTTGGGCACGAGTGGTTGCAGTTGTTGTTTTTTCCTTGACAACCAACTGAACTTTGTCAGTGAGTTAACAAAGCATGTGGATTTATTCAACGGTATTTTCTACATGATCTCAATTTGCTCCGAAAATAACTGACTTCCTAAAGTGCCGTTTTAAGTTGAGCACTAAGCTAAAGTCTCACTGTACGCACGGGTGGGATTTGGGTATTTTAGCAGACACGTGCAGTTAGAAACAGGCGTTTGCGCCGCTGTGGGCGTGAACACAACCAACTTGCCTCCCGGCCAATGGAAGCGATTTCTCCCATTTCCTTTAAACTCAACTCAGGAGAGGCGCAACGGTTTACATGGCTGGAGCCCATGCAGGAAATCGACGTGTGCAAAGTACGTTTATAAGGAACTGCAAGAAGATCTCCATCTGCCGAAATCAAAGTGTGGCTCCTAATTATTTAGCTCAGCGCATCCTGCCCATTGATGAATCTGATCGTTCATGTCCATGTGTGAGCCCAAACACAAACACAAACCCCAGTAAAAAATATATATTTATATGTTTGAGTAAAGAACCGTGAACTTGGACTGACAATCCTTGACGAATAAAGCCCAAAACTCGAGTGACTGCTTATGTAATGAGTCTCCTCCAAATTTCATGTGAAGGTAAAAATCTGGTCAGGATGAAGTTGTCTCTGTTGTTTAGCAGCTATATTTGAACATACTACCTTACATTGAGGAATTTTTAAAAAACAGTCATGTTATGTTGTTGTTGTTGCAGTTACTTGAAACCACTTGTTTTGTCTTCTGCAGACTCACAGCCATTACCGTATGCATTTCGAAAGAGCGCTTATGCAATTTTTGCCTCAGCCCAACACCCACAGCCCTTAATTCGCATTCATGGAAGGTAACTTGCTTGACTGCTGCGCTCGCTGCTCAGAGTACGCTTTCAGCTTGCGTTTACTTGACTGACTTTTGCAGATTCTGTTTCATATATCTGAGATCTGATCATGTTGAATTTGTAGCGTTTCAAGCAAAGGCCATCAAAGTAATTGTGTGACATATTCCAAGTGTTATTACGATCCAATGCGGACGTTTGTTTGTTAGGTTTACTTTCGATGTTCTTTAAGCATGGAAAAAGGTGGCAAGAAAATAACGGGGGGTGCCTGGCCCCGTGACACATTTATCAAAGTGTGGCTCCTATTTATTTAGCTCAGCGCATCCTGCCCATTGCTCCTGATTGCTGGTGTTATGTCCTTACATTTTTCCGCGGGATCACGTCAGGGTCTTTTATCTGCTTAGAAAAACACCAACGTGCACTTTGCTGTCTTGCAGACATCCCAGCAAATCAATGTAAATATCCGCCTTGTGCTCATTTGCTACAAAGACACAGATTTGGGGGCACGGGGGGGGCGGGGGGCGGCTACGTGTGTGTGCATGCGCGCGAGGGTCAAAGGACACATCACTTTCCGCGCGTTCCTCGTCTCGTTGACCCTTTTATCTTCATGAGGAACTTGTGCCGTGAGGCAGACAGCGACCTGACCGAATGGCAGCCTTTAAAACTGGAGCTGGTTAAAAAAAAAAAAAAACACGGCGTGATTTATCTTGGCAGCTTGTTTGTTATTCTTAACAAGACATTAGGTGACTGTACACTGTTGCTCTTTCAGGGAAACTTATTTTCAGAACTAAATGAGTTGCTGGAATGCCGTTGTCTTCATGAGGTGATTGTGAACATCGGAAGAGAATGATGATTTCTTTTCACCAGATTTTTGTTGGTCACTGAAGCAAGAAGAAGAGTGTATCCCTGTAACGCTTTCCCCTTTTTACCGGTATGTGGGCTCAGATCCAGTGCCGTGCAGCATTGGGAGGGGGGGGGGGACATCGGGGGCCCCTGGTATCCCAAATTAGGGGGGGCGTATAAACGAGGAGAATGAACACACGAATGCCCACCGTCCTCGTTTCGCTGATGAGTCTACACGACTTCCCCAGTGGCGACTGAATTACAGTCGTCCATCTCGCCCCGCCTGCAACTCTCCGGGAAAAGTCCGTCCGCGTTTTTCATTTTGGGATACGGGTCATCGAACTTTGGCCTCCGGCTGACAACGTTTTATTCTCATGGTTCTTCAGAACAGTGAGAGTGCCACCATGTTGCGTATCACACGCGGTTCCCCCGGTGAGCACGTGCTGGAAGACTCGGAATTCACGATTTTGATCTGGGCATCTGCTATCTTGCGTTTTCTAACACTCTAATCCACATTCTTCATCTGGGCCCGATGTCTGCGTGAGCTCCCTGGTGTCTCCCGCTCTCGTTTGACGTCGTCTGTCGCTGTCAAAGTTCAGTTGGCAGAAGGTGCCCGACCACTCTTAACTGTCCATCACAAATCCCCCCCCCCAGGGGCAACACGTTCTTACATCAAAGACTCACACAAAAGGTCATAGGGGTCAGCCCCCCCCCTCCCCCGGTAGTCTGATTAATTCCATCAAAGACGCTTCCGAAGCAACACGTGAAATACTCACGCGCGTTCTAAGACGGACTATGAAATACTTCCTAATGTCAGGTAATTTTTTTGGGGGGCACTGTGTCATCTCTGACAATGAGGTCATCCATTCAGCTCAAATATGAGGAAACAGCTCACTGGCTTCTCTGTCCCGCTAATCCCAAAGCCATGGGGATTGCGCACATACACACACACACACACACACACACACACACACACACACCTCAAAACACTCTTGAACTGCTCCATTAGTGCCGTGCCGCAAGCGTCGACAGACAACTTTTTACTGCGGTAATCCTGAAGCTCAGTGCGGGTCTAGTCAGATGAGGCTGAATGAGCCGAAAGACGTGCGCATGCGTCTTATTGCGCACAAAATGGAAAGGAACTGAAATTGTTAGTTTTCAAAATATATCATATGAATGCTGTCTCCATCAAAGCGAACAAGCTAGCAATGCGCAAAGCTCTCTTTTTGTCATAGGAAAGTTAAAAGAAAAATAATTAAGAGAAAAGACAAATTAAGAACCAAAAATAAGGAATGGATTTGTTTCTAGCATTTTTTTTTTGTTGTTGCTATTTCTTTGTTTATATTTTTTGCCTTTTTTTTTTTTTAATACTGTATTTGTCTAGTCGGGGGTAGCGTTGTTTTCCGCATGCAGAAAACCGAAGTCACAGCAGCGTCATAATATGTATATATTTTTTTGTCTGATGTCAGTGTATCAAAAGGCTGATAACTTTTGATCTAAAGGGCTGACAATGACAACTTAACGTTGACGTTCCTTTGACACCGGTACTCGACGAACATTGCGAGCATATGTGCATGTGTGTGATTTCTGCCTCTTGCGGGCTGGTTTGCGCAACGGCATACTATACGCCTGTCTCATCTGCTGTCTGTGTGATTGATCGTCTGCGGGGCGACTATTCATGACGCGCTCAGAGGCGGCTACGAGAATTGTGTTGCGACATGTTTAATCGTTTTCGTGGCTGGATAAGCGTGTGTGTAGAGAAATGGCTTCTGAGGTTCTGCATTTGAATATGGGCTCTGGCCTTCCTGTGTGGCGTTTGCATGTCCTTCCAATGCTTCCTCTCACATTCCAAAAATATGAACATTAGATTAAAGAAGACGAAATGGTCTACAAGTAGGAGTAGTTGTTTGTCTATACGTGCAGACATCTAATTAACCTTTTTTTTTTTTAACTACAGTGCAGTATACAGTATGTCAACTATGTCTACTGGGATACGGGTATTTCAGGATCCTTGAAGATAAGGTGGCTGCACAAGGGAAGGAAAAAAATGTTTGCCACCGCTGCCTCACAGTCAAGAGTGTGGATTTCAGCTGCGGGCCCTCCTGTGTGGGATTTGCATGTTCTCGCCGCGCTTACGTAAAATGACAAATATCAACATGAAACGCCGAGCAGAGGCGAAGCGAAATCATGTTGCAACCGGTAGTGTACACGGGGAAGATCAGTATCACTTTTTCAAGGAGCCTGGAAAAAAAAAAATAAAATAAAAACTTGTCAATGTCTGCTCTGTGTTTTACTTTTCTCACCCCCCACCCCCAAAAAAGCGCAATAGAGCGCAGGAATGTTGCCCGGTAATGCCTTTTCTGTCACAGAAACAGGTTGAATGTGAGGACAGAACTGAAGGAGTAAACAGGATGGAAGTGGACGCCCCATGCAGCTTGTGGGGTCCGTCCAGCGCAAGGAGGCACCTGGCATCATTCATTCAGCAGCAAACAAGTGAACAGAATTCTCCTCCTCATCCTGTTGTATTCCGGTTCACTCGTCTGTGCAGGGGACAGACCTCCCACTATTCCGGGTCGGGGTGGACGCGAGGTGGAACTGTGTGCCAACATCTCCATCAATTGGATAGTTCAGCTGGCACAAGTTACCGCGTTGCCGACGACGACTTGCGTGCTATCTGGGCCGCCATCGACTCCTTTGGGAAAATTACTCGTGCAGTAAGTATGCTCATAGGGCACCTGCGAAGAATTGTTAAACAGTAAACTCCTCGGATTAATGTTTGCTGTGCTCACACGCCAACATTCCTAAGGACTGGACTATGGTCCAACGGTTTCTGTGCAGTTCCGCTGATGCAACACACTGCCATCTTTTTGATGGTGGGGGCTGAAAGCTTTGGGACAGCCACGTGGGATTAAAAGAAGTCATATTATTCAGCCATTATCTGAACCGCTTTATCCTCATGAGGGTCGCGGGCATGTTGGATCCTATCCCAGTGGTCTTCGGGCAGTAGGCGGGGCACACCCAGAACTGGTTGCCCGCCGGGAAAATTCAATTTTTAATGACTTGTATATAAAAAGAAGTCAGGTCTCCTCAGTGCTTGTCTCCTCAGTCTGTGTGTGGCTAATTTGCATACATTTTTTTTTGGGGCAGCTATGCTGGGCAAAATTCCAGAGACACTTAAGTGACAGCATATCCAAAAGGTAAGCAGAGCTGCACTGCGATGGGTGCGCCGGTTAACTTCAGAAACTGATGTTGCAGGATTTCATGTTATGACTGACAAAAAAATGAAAGAGAAGAGCATGAGAGATTGCTGCACATGGAAAAGTGAAACCTTGATAAATCCCAGTGGAAATATGCGACAACAAGGTGAAGTAATTTCGTGGAATTCTGCGGTTTAGCTGTGAAACCCGCCTTATATCAACAAGACACTAACACCGAAAACAGCGAGATTGCAGGTTAAAAATAAAACATGGCAACGCAAGATGTGAAGTACGCAATTTTTTCAAACGTGCTTTCGTCAACCTGGCGTCAAAACACACGCGCGGGGAGCAGGTTAGCCCCTGGGTGACTGAGCGGCCATGTTGAGGGAGCTCATGCGTGCGACATTTCTGAGCCGCTGGGTCATCGCTTGTTTAGGATCAATACCGCAGGACGTCCCGGCTTGGTCTCCGGGCGAGACCAGAGAGGCACCACCTGGAAGTACTTCTCCACAGGTTAAAGGTCAGCGCCTTTGGACCTGACTGACAATGTCTGTATGCCAACAAAGTGTAATCAGAGAAAAGTTTGGGTTGAAAAGGAACAAAGGCAAAACATAACACTGCCTTGCCCTGTCATGTCATTATTCTTCATGTTTTTCCATTGACTTCTCTTTTACTTTTGTGCCTGTGAGGCCACTGACAAACTGAGCTAGCTATAGCTAGCTAGCTATAGCTCAGTTTAGCTAACTACACAGACGCGCTTTGTATTTGATGATCTTATATAATGAGTAAAAATCTGTTCCAAGCTTCATGGAAAAAAGATGACATTTCAATTGGATGACAGCACAAATACACGGAAATTGATCAAATCCCATATCAGGAGAAACAAACGACATCAGGACACATTCCCAGACTTTGTCCATCTTTTAAAACATCTGTTTGTAGACATCCAGATATTTCCAAGAAGCGCCTCTTTGCGAGTTCCAAAAATCTCACCGAATTCCCCCAAAATAACTGATGCCCTCACCGACGTGCCACGTCTTTCAACTTGAAAGGAGGTCATGATGCTTTTTCGACCCTCGAAGGCAAACTCAAGAAGAGCAAGGCATCAACATGTTCTTTAAGAACGCGAGTCCAGATTGAAGCAAGGTCAGTGAAGCAAGCGTGGCCCAGCTATTTAGTCTATTCCGCCTCGGCTCCTCATAACATCCACGGGGGGGCTCTCGGGCTTCGCGTCTCCGCTTATCAAGGCATGCCAGACATTCTCTCCGCGCGCGTTTGGGTGCGATTGAACGCGGCGCGCGAGGAAACGTTTGTGCGGTGCATGCTCCGACCTGAGCGCAGACGTGAGCATCAACATGTGAATTCATCCCCTCAAAATTCCAAACACTTGTAGCGCCCGCGAACCAAAACACCGGGATGCTTTCCTGTTTTTGCCCCTTTTTGAAACAAGAGACTCCCCTCTTTCCAGACCCCCACCCCCACCCCCTCACCCAACCTCCCCCCCTCGTTCTTTCGGTAAGACGAACGGAAAGTCGAAAGGAGCCGAGAATTCCCGGGTAATCATGAAGTCGCTTTCCATTTCAGATTAGATGCTCACAGCTTTTGTGTCTTATCTTGTTTTCATGAGCAACTTTGCCAAATTCCAATAACATGCAAGCGTTGCTTCCTGTTGTTCACTCCGAAACTTTCCAAACAGCGTGTGGTGCTGAAAAGGGAATGGAAGCATTAAGAAAAAAGGGGTTGGATGATATTCCAACTATTTCATGTATTCGAAAACTAGTGTGCGCTCCTGTTTTCATCTTTTATTGTAAAACTCCAAAACTTGGACTCTTAAAATAAATAGCCGTGGTATATCTAGATATATATTTTCCCTGATGACGCCTTTTCTTTGAGAATGACATTTTTGCCGCTCAATAACTTGAAATATAATTGCAAAAAAAAAAAAAAAGGTATACATTGATGATTTGCTTACACCACCATGATGTCAATACAAGATCGGCGTTGTGGAAGGTCTGGCGTCCTCCATGAATCGAAGAATGCCAACCAGAATGTGAACCTGCCATTTTTTCAGGCATCTCAGCAGTAAATAAACTGAGGGGGGGGGCAGTTGAGCCAAGCGGGAGGGGGGCAGACTGCATTATTGCAGCAGCTGATTGTTCTCCGAGTCAAAACAACACACGCTCAAGCCGCTGTGGAAGGGCATTGTAATAACAAACAAGCTTTTTCTTTTCTTTTTTTTTTTTTTTTTGCCACGGGCGCTTATACAATCTGAACTGGAGTGAGGTGGCAGTCGGCACGGGTGCACATAGGAGCGCCGAGCACAGAGGGACGGCAAAAACAGGAACCGCATAGCGGACCCTGCAGCAAAGCAGATAAGAACTTGTCTCAATGTGGAAGCAAAAGGTCGCAGGTCGCCTCATAAAAAAAGGACCGGGAATGAATAAACCTAATAATATCCAAACGAGCCTCAAACCTCAACAACATTCTGTTCCAGGAGTGTCAATCAGGATCATATTTCATGTACCGTGATTGCCATGGACGTTGCGAGTAGCATTTTTGGGGGGGGGGTGGTTGCCACACATCTAGCTCCACAACACACCCATCGCTCTCACTAACTGACAGTGATTTCATCCAAAATCTTCACACGGCTTTGATGTCACGGAAAACATATGACAACAGCTCTCGGAATGCCGTCTCATGTTTAAATCCTTTTGCCGTGAACGCCCTCTCACACACACGCACACGTGAGAAAAGGCCCCGTGAAGGTAGAAGGAAATTCCAGTCTTCAATTCCCCCCCCCACACACACACACAACACACACAACACTTGTCCCACATGTAATTAAAGAAGTTGTCAATATATCATGCACGCTGGTATGCGCTGGCGTCGCCGGCGTAGCCTAACGGCGCTGCGCGTTACCGTTGTGATCGGTTTCAGGACTGACTGATGCTCGAACTTTGCGACGGTGCCACAGGGCGCGCTTAAAAGATCGCAAGTCAAAGCGTACAGTAGCGTAAGGACTGTAACTGAGGTGGATGAATCAACGTCTTCCATATTCCTTTGTGCTTTATTTCGGCGCAAGCCAAACCTTTAAGACCAAATCATTTATGTTGAACGCATCTCATATTATGCGGACAATTTCATTCCCAAAAAAAAGGAGATTCCAAATGCTTTTCATCCCAACAAAATGGCATTCGGCTACTGTGTTGTCGTTTTTAACATTAAGAAATGACTTCAGTTCAGGCGCGGGAGCGCGTATTGTAAAAACGCTCACAGGGCCCACGGCGCAAACGCCTTTTTAAATCCTTAAGCCTCGTCAAAATCACTCTGCCGTGTCATTTGAACTTTGATGCCTGAGGACTTGTTTGGTTTCGGAGCCCAAAGTTGCATTCCCACCACTCCTCGTGAGGAGTTCCCCTGCAATCACAACAACAAACCTGTTCCGTGGAAGTAGAACTGTCTCCGGATCGAAAATAACGCGGAATGTAAAAAAAAATATATATATATATGAAAACACTGTATAAGCAGCACGCTGACTCCGAAAATCCTCCCAAAGCAAACAACCCCATCTTAAGTATTTTCCCCTTGGTGGGGTTGAATTTCAAACACCCGCGCCGTCTCCTTTTTATGGAGGAGTCTCCAATCAAAACGTGGAAGCGCATCAGATCCTTACGAGCGGAGGTCAGATATTTGTCGGGTGCAGCGACTCGGCAGAGGCGCGCTGAAAAACAGTTGCCACGGGCGACCAAAACACGCTCGCTCGCCAAGGTGTTGTTCGCTTCCTGTTCCTACTCTTCTCACTTCCTCCGCCGGGTTCAACGGAAAGCGTACGACTCCTCCTCACACCTGTACTTCTTTCGAGTGAACTCCGGGACCGTTTTTGTTGACGGCCAAGAGCACGACGAAGTGAAATCGGATGGTTTCGTGCGGCGCATCAGATGACCTGGCGCGACGCGGCGGTTGGAAATTCACCCCATTATCGCCAATGCAGGAACTCGGTTTGCGTATCGTGTTGAAAATACTGTGACCGCTCTCGTAATCGTGTACAGGTGTCGCTCAGTTGTTTTGGATAAGTTCCCTTTCTCAAAAGAAGGGCAATTTCAGAAGAAAAAAAAAAAAAAAAAGGTTTTGCCGGTGTCGTTCCGACTAGTGCTAACGTGTTTGGTAAACAAGGCAGGCAACCAAGGCAACGTGGCTTACCTGCTCCTTTGCAGCATCTGCATCTTCCGACCAGTTCCACTCTCGTTTTTCCCCTTCTTTGTCGGACGACATGACACGCCGGTTGGGGTGCGACGGTGTCATGCCGAGCTTTTGCCATTCGGCGTCTCTCGCTCTGCGAAATACACACCTGCAGAGAAATCAATTCACAGCGTGAATTAGATTCACGTCGAAATCCGGATAAATCAATCTCGTCGACTCTCCCGGCCCGTCCGCTTGTTGCAAAATGTTTTGCCTGACCGCAAGTCTCACCTCAAGACGCGCACCCGCAAGCATGCGAGCGCGACGTTAGAAACAACACGGATAAGAAGGCCGGATTAATACGTCTGCATTCCTCATTAAACACCTCTGGGGGTGGGGAATCTGATTGGACGGCCGCCTTCCCTGCGTCGCGCGCACTCAGTCATACGGAATGATTACATCGAGCGGCAGATGTTTCGACCAGGGACGGCTCCCGCCACCGCGACTTCGTATCCGAGCGATTGAAGGCGCACTGACGGCCGGCTGACGTGAAGCGGCGTTCCCGTACGGGGTGCCCCGCGGCGGAAGGCAACTTGAGAGATCACGGCATATTTAAGTGACGTTTGAAGAGCCTCGACGGGAGAAGCGAGACAACCTCAGGAAAGCTGTGTTGATCGCGATGGCGCGGCGGCTTACGATATTTGGGAGAGGAAAAGAAATCAAATACGAAAACACGCGGCATCAGTTCCAACATGCCACGACACATCTGAGGGCTCAGTGGGAGGGCGGCCCCAGCCGGCAAGGCCTTCACAGCTGGCCTGAACACGATCCAACTACTGACCCACATTGATAACCTAAGTTCTAAACATTGGTACCATGAAATTTGATTCCCCAGCAGTTTATTCTCAATTGCGTAATTTTGCTTTTTGCGTTCAAATGAAGCTTCGGCTCCCCCGCGACCCGGCTGAGAACAATCAGTCCGGGAAAGGGATGGAAGGACATTTCTGTTGCAGCGTCGTCAAAAGCTGTTGTCATTTGTTTGGGGGTCGGTCGCATAGGGGCTACGCGGATGGTAATCGGCATCCGGTGTGCCATCTGATATCCGACGGCTGTGAAATCTAACAGGAATGACACAAATAGGGGATTCGTCACATAGAAACCCAACGGTCACAAACGCCCTCATCTTTGAATGCTGAGTCACCTCCGAGGAATGTTCGGTCAGAGATGCAACGGGATGGAGTCGATTATTCATTCTTTTCATGTCCCACCTAGGTGAACGGTGCCACATCCCCAAATAAGGGTCTGAACATTCCTGCCAGCCTCCATGTTTACTACTTTTGGCAAATGAGTGAACCACAACAGGGGGGGGTGAGGCAGTATCACCTTTCTGATGCGTGATGTCACCGGGCACTCTCTCTTTTGTCCATCTTGGTCAATTCTGAGGGGTTGCTGATCCGTGTCCCATTAGCTTTTGTAACATCCCTCCTCGGTGCGCATCCGTTCATCCATTTTCTGGAGCGCTTTTGCCCTCATCGGAGTTGCGGGGGAACATGATTTCCTGCCAAATAAGCAAGTTTTTGTTCTTCTCTTGGCCTGCAGGGGATGTCCATGATGCAAATTGTTTGACCACTTCTGGAGGGGGTATTGGGGTAGCGCGGGGAATGAGTGAAACCCCAAATGTATATCTGGTTATTTTATTGCATTTTTTTTCCTTTTTCGTCTGGCCCTTATACTTTGCGCTCAACAATCTCTCCTGGAAATCATATTCAATATCTTTGCATCATTCTGCTAACTAGCAACCAAACAAAAACATCCAACTTGGCAAATGAATCAAATCCTCCATCACTTTGGACACATGCTACGACCTGCTCAACGCTTCATGAAACAGATTTTCCTTCAGTTCTGTATTTGTCCCTCTTTGTAGCCTCCAGTGCTCCGCTTCAGATTTGGCACAAAAGACGACCTGCTTTCATAATGCAGAGTGGAAGCCCGGATTATTCCACGGAAGCTGGCGACAAACAACTAAAACCCGAGTCAGGAAGCACCCATTGCACGTTAAAAAAAAAAAATGACCAAAGTTCTCCGCTTTTCGGAGACAACAGGATGTGACTAAACGCATGACGAGACGTTCGACTGCAAAGCAGTACGTTCCAGCTACCGCGGGATGTTTTTGCACTAATAACACAAACATGAGCTAATTCGTGTCCCCATAATCTCTCTTTGGGTCTCCTGCCAAGTCTCGGCATTCATGCCAGCATTACCGGTTTGGGCGCACGGCACGTTACGGTGCGTTCAGGTGACCATGGCGACCAGGAAGACTGAGCAAGCCGCATTCGCAGGAAGTGCTGCGTGGACAACAGGATATGCCCTGGCTCCGCTGTCGAGGGTCGAAGAATTCTAGGAAGTTATTGTACTTTGTGGAATGGGCTCAGGAATGCTCGACGTCTATGGCCTGAGTCATATCATGCTGGAAGCGACTGGCTTTGAAGATAATGTGCCCCTGTTCGATGCTATGCTTGCGACGGCTGTTTGTGCTCACCCCACTTCCACATTCCCCCTGACGGCATGAAAATGCCATTGATGGAAGAAGAAGGAAAAAAAAATAAAAAGGACACCCCTCAGCACATTTAGTCCACAGACACCAACATGAGGTCATGTTCGCATCGCTTACATCAGCAAAAGTCCTCTATTTGTTGTAGTCGTCTAAAATTGCTTACGATGTATTGACTGATTTATTGGATAGTCATTGACACCCTCAACAAAGGATTATGCTGTACTGTAATTGCCTACAGAGGCCACAAGATGGCAACAAAGGGCTTCTTTGGTTTAAAGGAAGCTCCTCAACTCACTTCAACAGTTCCTTAGTACCAAGACGATGCACAAAAACAGCAAATAGGTGAGTTTTTCTGCAAGGACGCCAGTGGGGGGGAGATACCTCACACAGGTGACTTCAGTAATGCCAAACTGCCACTATACGGGGGTTCACTACCCATTCTCTGATTTTCCTGAAAAAATTGTGAATTGATCAGAATTTAAATAACATATCAAGATGTACTTGTGTCCCTCATCGATGAAAGACACGGCTCAGCTGCCCGTTTTAAGAATAAAGCGTGGCCCAACTTTGAAGGACTTCGGAATTAAGGGTGAACAGCACATTGGCACCTCAACAACCTCACTGTGGCCAAAGAAGATGATAACATGACAAATAAACCATTCAGCAAAATGAATTTCAGTCCAATGCAGCAGCAACGTTTTGCTTCTCTGCAAACGATTTCCATCTGTCATACGTATTTTACAGCTAGCAGTGATGTTTCACGGCTTTATATATGCAAAAAAAATAAATAAATAAATTCTGAGTGCCTGGTATCCAAACTGCCTAATATTGCATCTGGTATCATATTGTGTCATTTGGATTCATCACTTCTCAGTTGCTTGTTGAAAACTGTTGACTCAGCGAAGGGTTTTCTTTCTGTCCCCTGAACTGCAGAGACGCATTTGTGTTTCTGCAACTATAATTACGATAGATGAAGCAGAAACATCCTCGCTGCGATCGCACACTCACCTCACACACACACACACACACACACACACACACACACACACACATCTGCCCTTGTCTCTTTAGTCTGTGGCTCCATTCACACTTTTCCTCCAAACACTTGATGCATCCGGTGGGCTGACATTCTTTACTCAGCCTGTCTGTTTGATCATCAGGCCACTAATTGTCTGCCCCCCCCACCCATACCCCGCCCCAGCAGCCCTGCCAGTGTCTTGGATGTTTCCTCTGTGACAGGCCTTCTCCCTGACGCGTGGACGGAACTGTCCTCCCGAAGGGTTAGGGAGCAGCGGGGTCATGGGTTAACACCATGGGCGGCGTTTTAAAAACAAATAAGTTGGCCCCCAGTCGACAAGCAGGAGCTGAAAGGCTTCTCTCTCCGGGCCTATAAATCCTATCACACCCTATAAACTACGAATGTTGTGCTTTCGTACTAGCATCCGTTTGTGGAAGCAGAAGTTGTTTGTATGTCATCTTTACTGGGTATAAATCACGTCTCCAAATTGCCACCGGGCGCCCTGTGTCTATTCCGAGTACCAGATAGTAAAATGCAAGCGAGGGGCTGAAACACATTGAGCTAATGGGGGTGAGGATCAGCGGGCTGATCCCTTTGCCGGATCAAATGTTTGCTGTGTGTTGACAGCTACATTCTGCCTGTGGGATCAGGATGCGTGTTTGTGTGACTAAAGGTGTAGAGAACCCCCGACCACAACCGGTGATATGTTCTTCAATGGAGGGGTTAACAGGTTTGACCCTGACCTGCACCCACCCCCTCCTCCATCCCCACCCTCAAGTCAAAGACAGAGTAGTGGGGCTGACACTACATTAGGTACATCTGGACAATGTAATGAGATTCAAGAGCTCCCGATGAAATTCTGCCTCAACAGGGACAACCATTTTCAATATGAAACGCGGCATCTGGGTTTCTAATAATTTGCATTTTCCAGATACCAAGACACAACAATCAACATATTGTTAAATTGACACTGACGATCAAAACCCAAAATCGTTGTCCATGTCAAGAGCAACTGTTTTATAGTTGAGATTTTTGTGCATGTCGACAATCTCACTCACTGTAAAATTTGAGTGTATTAGAACTCTGCATTGGATCATGACATATCACTGTCAATAACATTATATGTACCTTTGCACCAAATGTACAAATATTACTGGAGCAATAATTGAACTGTGTTTATAACTTAGAACATACCAACATTACAGTGCGACAATGGTTTAATGTCTCATCAATTTTGTGGTGTAAACTAAAGAGAGACTTACGATGTCATTGAGCATCAATGCATTTTTAGAATGTCATGTCGGCATCTCATCTGGATATGAGCTGTGACAGTCGTGCCTATGGAGGAAAAAAAACAGCCAATTAGGTCAACTGAAAATAGCATACAAGCCACACCAGTCATGTTTTGGGAATCTTAAAAGTGCAAAATGTTCTCTAATACAGGTTATATAGAATCAACAAGGACCCCAAAAAGATTTTACAGCACAGCAACCCCCATGAGCTTCTTTACGTGCATTGACCGCCCTCTACTGGTGTGTGCTTGAACCGTCCCCTCACAAATAAATCAATAATTTCACTTTCCACAAGAGGGACGTATTGCTGAAGAAATGCCGAAACAAACCAGCCTCGCATGGGGGAAGTTTTACTTCATCAGAAACAAGTGATGTGCCATATTGCACCTGTTGCGCCTTCAATGGGGATTAACCCGGATGAATCTCCCTTTTAAAAACGTCACTGTGACGTCATTAATGTAGAAAACATAACTATACAAAAATACCATTTAAAATGTCATTGTGTAACGCGGTGGTCCCCAAATTTCTTTTGAGTCACTGAGCGGGTGGGAGTGGGCAGCTAAATATTTTTTTTCTTTCATTGGTTTTAAATTGCCTGTTTAAAGCATTGGTACTGACAAAGATAAAAAAAAAAAAACAAGATCAAAACAAAGATAATTATAAAGTAATTCATTATTTTATTCACATAGTTTATTCATTCATTTTATTCAACAGATTCACGAAATTGAGATGTAAAACAATATAAAATAACACAGTGAACTACTAAAAATGGACGACCCCCCGCCCCCTCTCAGGAATAATGAATATGCCTTAAAACTCAAACCTAATTTTTAAATTGGGATCCAATTTCTACAGATGGCGTGACTTGTAAATGTGCATGATCAGAAGACGACACGATCGTTTGGGCACAACACGTGCTAGTTATTAGCGGCTAAACTGCTAAGGTTTACGTGCAAAACTCAGCTTGCATTTTCATGTTTTCCACTTCATCACTCGGGTGCTACTCTGAAATTATTCACCAGGTTTGGTGCATTGCGTTGTTTTTGGGTGACATACCTGACGCAACGGACTTCCCCCGCGTAGCTCTGAAGATACAGC
Source organism: Hippocampus mohnikei (assembly GCA_026261675.1). Lineage (NCBI taxonomy): Eukaryota > Metazoa > Chordata > Actinopteri > Syngnathiformes > Syngnathidae > Hippocampus > Hippocampus mohnikei. The sequence goes on from JAKGUB010000198.1 coordinate 94,203, forward strand.
CACGAAAGCGACAGGAAGTTTCAAAATACCTTCACCTTCGGAAAATTACGACAAGTTCTGGCTGCCCATTCGGTCTATGTTCCTATTACTTACTTTTTACCGGGAATATCTTTCATTTTGGGGCATATTGTGTTTACTTCAACTTTCAAACCAAAGTTAGGAAGGAAGTTGCGTGGAAAAAGATGGACTCCGATTAGTTGCAGCTACGTAGGATCACGTGATCACGCTCGCACGTGGTCACGTATATCGGAGCCGCGCCCCGGAACGGTGGTTGGAGACCGCTGATCTCGAGTTTCTATACAGTATTTGTTTCATAACAAAGAAACCCATACAACAGGGTAAAATAAAATGTATCATTCATGGCTGTAGGTCATGTTTTGCTCATTGAACCCCGACTTGCTCTGACCAACCAATCATGCTGAAATCTCAGTGGAGGGGGGAAAAAATCTAACATGCACAACGCAAGCAGAACAGGCTGTTGAAAATTAACTACCCAAATTCGTGGAACAAATATGAAAATTTGGCTTGAAAAAAAATACATATGTAAATATATATATTTTGGGGGGGTGATCTGCAAACTCGAACCTAGTGCAAACATGGTGAAGCAGTATTTAGTTGCTATGCTGCACACAAATGGAATAAGCTGCCAAAAGAAGTGACGTTCGCCCCAAGTCCAGGTTAAAAAGAATGCCCACCCCAATGATTGATGTATATTGCAATTATTTTTTTATTAATATTTATTTATTTTTTACTAATTTAAGAAAACGTTTTCTTGCTCTGTTTGTTATACTGTATTAGTAAATTTAGCTTTTAAGTGTTGTACTTTAATTTATGTCAAGTGCATTGGGTTATCTTGTGTATAAAATCCGCTATATAAATCAAGCTACATTGCCTTGCCGAGTAAGAAAATTCAGCACACTGTTTGCGCTGTCACCTACCACTACTATATGACATTTCTACACACCAGTGAAACAAATCATTAAACGGACTGATGAGTGTGACAGACATTAATGTCACTTTGCGAACCCATCTGCCTTCCTCCATCCCAATTTATTCTCCTCACCTTTTCCACCGCCTCCTGTTTGTGAAGCCCCTTGGGCCTCCATCTCTTCCACTTGTTCTGATCATCTAACTTTGATGTGTCCTTGACACCGAAACATTTTCTTTCAATTTTTTTGCTCGTTCTTTGTTCCAGAAACTGCCGATGACATCATGTTGATGTTCCGCCGATGCGAATAAACACGGCGGCCCTGAATGAAAATTTATATGGAAGAAAAATGATCAGAACATTTTGTTTGAGAGCTGAAGGCTGCAACCGCTATTGAAGTGGTCACTTACGGGAAAATGTTTTTGCGTCCTCACAAATGTGTTTACAATGTACTAATGGATCGGTAAGTAGATATCTGTATGGCAAAGAGAAATGCACATCTTGCTTGCATGCCTCTGTAATGGCTGTAATGTAGGGCAAGGCAGTGGGTCAAACTATCTCTCAAAAAAAAAAAAAAATATATATATATATATATACACTGTATATATATATACGGTATATGACAGGGTAAAAAAACAATTTGTGAAAGAAAGTGAATCCCAATATAAAGTTTATAGAGGAAAGATGAGCTTTCATGCACCCTGTCACCTGATAACACGACGAGCTGTCCACTGTGGTCAGCGCCGTCCCTGAAAGGGTTAATTGGGAATGAGATGACAAAAAGCACCACGAGGCTTGACTCTGTCGGCTCGGGGTGTGTGTGTGCGTGTGTCTCATTCATCAGTGGCTAACAACAGTTCTTTTCAGAGCAGTCAGTGTATCCGGGTCAGCTGGGGAGGAGATGCAGAGTCCTGCAGCTGTGCCTGTGCGTGTGTGTGTGTGTGTGTGTGTGTGTGTGTGTGTGTGTGTGTGTGTGTGTGTGTGTGTGTGTGTGTGTGTGTGTGTGTGCAAAAAATTGTTTGCCTTTGCTTTTTGGTTGCCCACATATTCTTCTTATCTCTGCTGCACCATGACGACTTGATTGCTGTTTTTTTTTTTTCTTGAGCTTCCTAGAGTTCTGCCCCTTTGGGAAAACAAGATGCAAGGTTTTATTGCCCCCCTTTCCCATCTCGTGCACGTTCTCATGCAACTGCCTTACTGCCAAGAGGAATGAGCTAATTACTCAAAAATGTTTTATTTTAGCTTCGGAATCTAATCTGCAGTTGTTTGGAAAACACTAAATGCTTATGTTTAAAGACGGACGTTTTGATAGGGCTCTGGATGACATTCGATTGTGCACGTGTTGCGACTGGTTATAGTCTCAGGGCCATCCTGAAATGACGCTAACGTTAAATCCACGTCATCGAGCCACTTAAGACAAAACTGTGAACGCTGTGGTGGGTTTGTTGATATTTTGTTTTCTTCGCGACGCATCCGATCCCCTTTCACCTGACAACTTGTGGCTGCAGCATGACCTAGATTACAACATGGACTTATCAGAGGACAGTTACATCATATTACCCACAGAAGGATAAGTTATCTGTATGTATTTGCAATGACGTATACACTGGAATCTCATCTGTCAAATGTGTAGAACTGAGATTCATCACTATCGTCGTCTATTAATTATAAGGAAATTGATTAAAAATAACACAATTAAAAATCTGAACTTTATTTTAATCACCTCGCCCACAAATGACCTGCCCCATCGCCTTTTCTAAAAGGAAAGAGTGCTTCGTCCCCATCTAGTGGCATGTCTTAAGTTGCAAACTCGGTTTCAGTTACGAGCAGATTTTCGCAATTCGCCGCAGGGCTCGATCCCTATCCCACTCGATATTCATCATGATGCATCAGAATAGCAATGTTATTTTTTCCTTTCACCAATCAGATTTCAAATTCATCCTCACAGGCCCTCGATGAGCAACAGCAGACTTTAATTGCGACTCCCGAACGGTTGGTCGGAGCCAACCGTTTAGTCCTGCTATTATTAACTGATTCTGAAATAAATGGCGCTCCTACAAGCTGTAGTAAATTGCGTTTTTTTGTATCCCATCGATGGTTTAAATTATGACAGTGATAGTTCGAGGTAGATTAACTCCAATAAATTCCTTCCTCACGCTAGCCAGCCATTGGGAAATTTGGGTTCGCCACGCGTGCGCTGCCGTCCATTGTCGTCCGTGGGAAGAGTCGGGGGGCGGGGCTACGAGCAGCCGCGTGATCCCACTGGCTGCGAGAAGCGGACGAATATTCCCGAGAGCGCCTTCACAAGGTCCGTCTGCCGGGAGCGGGACTGGGGACCCTCGGCGCTCCTGTTTGGGAGATGATTCGGGGATGACGATCTGGAGGGACGCGCAGCACCTTGACTGAACTGATGGGACACACACGAATGCAGCCAACACTGCGGAGGTCCGCATCTTCAACCGTGGAGATGCGTACGAAAGGACATTTGCTCGTAACGTTGACGCGCGTGCCTCTCGAGTGGCTCTAAGGCGCGCGGCGAGGAGGAGGAGGAGGAGGATGACAAAAGCGCATCCCGTTCGAGCGTCCGACACGCTGTTGCATCTGTGAAGAAAGCTGAAAAGCTTCCACAAAAGTGACTTTTCGTGTTGTCGGTGCGCTGGAAAAAGAACTCTTTTATTTATTTATTTTTTTGCCACTTGGTGCGTTGGCATCTGTGCGGACTGGCTTTGTTTTGTCCGCTATTCTCAGGTAAGATCTTTGGAATTTTGTCGGAAACAAGAAGGACGCGCGGGCTGGATTTGATTCGTGCCATGGTAACTTCTCGTGTCAGAGATTTTAGGTTCAAATCTTCCCTATATGATCCATGCACCCTGTAACCTAATAACGTGATAAGATCACCACTGCAGTAACCGCTGTCCTCCGAAAGGGTTAAATATCCGTGATCAATTATGAAAATCAATCAATTAGTTATCCTCAAAATATTAATAATTGGGTGTGTGAGCCTTTCTGGATTTTCTCAACCGGTTTGGATTCCAGTGGTTATAAATACAGTTGACTTGACTTGACTTGACTTGGTTCGTTCAAGTGGATTAATGGAGCGTGATGGGGCTACAGCCACGGTCTTTGTGGATGTACGTTGCTCCGCTTCCCGCAGATGATGTCACATTAGGGGTGAACTCAACAACAATTGGCCTCATTTATTTATTTATTTTTGTCTGGGGCTCTTCAACCACTTTGAGATGGATGACAAGAACTGTGTTCAATTTCCTGCGAAATGTCAGCTTTGCTTCGGGCGCCTTCAAAGCACCGCTCATATCCCACACCGCACGTTCAGCCGAGTCTCACAGAAATTTGTGTTCGCCCATCTTGATTTGATTTGATGTTTTTTTCTTGATTTGCAGGTCATTTTTGGTTGGAAGACGCGCAACAGCGAGCCCGGGCATCGGACCCGGCGTCGCCATCATGGGTACCGTACTGTCTCTGTCACCCGGCTCACGCAAGTCAGGCTATTACGAGAACCGTCCTGGCTCGCTGAGCCACTACCCGAGCCTGAGCAGCCGTTCTCTCAACAGTCAAAAAGAGCGCGGGCTGAAGAGAGGCCAGTCCATCTTCCTTCCGGTACTCACATGGAAACGACTGGTGGCCTCCACCAAGAAGAAGGGCAACTCCAAGAAAGGCCCCAACGGTCCAGTCGGCCTCGTTGACCCGCTCAACAACAACAACAACAGCATCAATATTTACCAAAAGGATCCCGTGCTGCACCTCAACTACGAGAATGTGAGGAAGTCTCTGTCCTGTGCCAACTTGAGCAGCTACGAGGTCTCGGCGGGGCTCGGCCTGGGGCTCGGCTACGGCCTGGGACTCGGTCAGGGCCGCGGGTATGGCTGCTTGAAACCCCAGCAGCTTTCTTCTGTGAAAAAGGCTCCGCGGGGGACGGTGAGCACGTCCCCTAAACGCGTCATCGTCCAGGCGTCCACCAGCGAGCTGCTGCGCTGCTTGGGGCAGTTCCTGTGCTGTCGCTGCTACCGGCTGAAGCATCTGTCGCCGTCCGACCCCGTCCTGTGGCTGAGGGCCGTGGATCGCTCGCTGCTGCTGCAGGGCTGGCAGGACCAGGCCTTCGTCACGCCGGCCAACGTGGTCTTCGTCTACATGCTGTGTCGGGACGTGGTGGACGGCGACTTGGTGGCGTCGGAGCACGAGCTGCAGGCCATCCTGCTCACCTGCCTCTATCTGTCCTACTCCTACATGGGCAATGAAATTTCCTACCCGCTGAAGCCTTTCTTGGTGGAGGCGGGGAAAGAGGCGTTCTGGGACCGGTGTCTCGCCATCATCAACGCCACGAGCTCCAAGATGCTGCGAATCAACGCAGACCCTCACTTTTTCACGCAAGTGTTTGCAGAACTCAAAAGCGAAGGGGGCCGCGTTGCGCAAGATTTCGGTCGGCTGCTGGATCGGTGAGAGGAGTTTCGAAGCGACTTTCTGGTTTTGTTTGAACGCTCACGGCCGCAGCCGTCCGACGCTATCTGCTGCCATATGTGTTTATTTGATGATCGCACCTTGTTGTGTTGGTTGCCAATCCTCGGATGGGAATTTGAGATTTCCATTGAAATATTGGTTGGATCGGCGTCTAGGACGGAACTCGACAGGATTTACTGTTATGCATTCATCACTCAATTTTGAAGCCAATGTAAAGTAGATTTAAAAAAGACAAATTTGCCCCAAAATTGAATTGATTCGCTCTCCAACTCCTTTTTGCTTCATCATTTTAACCGAGAACAAACATGAAAACAATCGGAGTCCCGTTTGTGTTGTTTACCTCGAAAATCTGCTGGAGTTGACTCGAATTCAGGAGCCATTTGCTGCACCCGTCTCCCCGTCCAAGCCTGCGCAGCACGTTTTCGGGGCTCCGGTTGTCTCAGCTGCCCTCGCGCGTCTCTTTGAAAGCGACAAATCAACGCGCGCGGCTCAGACTGGAGTTCTCTTCCGAGCACCATCACCTTATTTCCCGCGCTAAGAACCTAAACATCCACGCAGATTGGATTGACATTTTTCCATCAGAGACTGAATCATAAAATGTGGCGCAGACAGTTTAATCTGACCCAATTGGATATTCCCGGAGACAACGCGAAGCGAGATCGCGACTGTCCGAGTGACTGACGGCAACAGCTGCATGTCGGTACAATGCAAGTCCTGCTGTGCGCGTTCTGCCTTTTGTGGGTCACCTGGCCTGCGGGGACACAGTTGCCTATTTTTTACCCCAATCAAATTTACCAGCAAGCTTGTCAAGTGTTTGTCAGAATCGTCGTAATATACCCTACTTTAGCGTGGACGCACGCGAGCGGAAGCGTGACCGAGTTGCGAGTGGCCAGCCGCCAGGGTCGTCAGCTGTTTCGCCCGTTCCTGTGCTCCCTTGCCGACAGGCCGCCGCAGCAGCCTGGGTATTAATTAGATTAGCAGATTACGCCTGCCCCCGCCCCTCAAGACCTCTGCCCCCACTCAACAACCCACGGCAACAGTACGGCGGCTAATCCAGGCCGCGCTGGACGGCCTTTTGAAGGCCCCCTCCCGCGCTCTTTATTCGGAATCAAAGCATTCAAGTGCGCTCAGTTTGGTCGAGAACAGATTTTCGGTCGTAATCCGAGGCGTAAAAACTTTTTGGGGTCAAAAACCGATTTGGTCGAGAACAGAGACGTCGGAAAACCGAGGTTTGACTGTATTCCGCTCAGACCGTGCCGCCCCGAAATCATCTGACGAGATATGAAATTTGACCTTAACGCACATCAACAAACACTGTGGCGCGCATCCCTTCAGTGGGTAATCCAGCGCTAATCCTCCCGCCCAATCAGATAGAGAGGGAGCGAGGGATGACGAGATGAGCGAAGGGAAATACAGTTCCGAATCCACTGAGATTTTGATGTCACACGAGCGGCGCAGTTTTTGATCCCCCCCTTCCCGGCTCAGCCATTCAAATCCTCCTCTAACTAAGCGAAGGCCACATCGGCCCAAAGCTGCCTATTCCCAGCCGCCTACTGGAGTCGAGCCCGCCCGCCTCTGAGCCCGCCCGAGGGGGCCGGCGTGAGTCACACCGGTCAACCAGACACGAGTGACGCCGTGATTCAGAAGCAGAAAGCGAGGCGCCTTTTCTTGGCCTTCAAACGGCAGCCATTTTTGGTCTCCTTGTTGCTTCTGCACCCCCTCGCCTGCACAGCTTTGACAAGGACATTTATGTCTCGTCTACCCCCCTCCCCACGCCGCTCTGCTCCATCCCCATTTGCGCACACACTCAGCTGTTCATTAGATTTGACACCCCGACCCTGCCAGCTATCGCCGGGACGAGGGAAGGGCACGACTACGAGGGCTGTCAGATTTTTTTTTTTTATGATCTAATGAGTCTGTAGGACAAAAGTTAAAGGTCGCGTGGCCAATTCTCACTCAAATCAGAAAATGACGAGAAGTGTTGATTTAGAAAAAGGACTTTCCTAGCTTCGACAAGGAGCAGCATGTGATCGCCATCCTTCAGTGAGCGACATGTCAAACGTGACACGCTGAACGTAAATGGCAACTGTCCCCTCTTGACATTACCTCTGTCCAATCAGTACCCAGACTGGTTCCAGTAGCTGCTCCTCCAATCGTTCCTCGGAGCGCAACGGCCTCCAAGCTCATTAACCGGCCCCCTCGGCTGGAGCTGTAATTCACGTCATCCAATCAAAGGCCTCCTTTGAGATCTCCCTGCGGGACAGCGAGCACACGACGCCTTCGGTATCGCCGTGCGTCACCGAGACTTGATAGTTGCTCGGACCTGAAATTTACATTCAGGAAGGTGACGGGCAAATTGATGGGATTGTGAGTGTATATTTATCCGACTAGCCAAATGCAGAGACTCACCTCCCGCAACAACAACAACAAAAATGCAACGAAAAGTCTTCACGCGCATACAATTAAGGCCAAAAATGGGAAAAACCACGACGGCCAAGTGTTGTCGTGTTAAAGTGGATGTTTAATTGTTAAATGGTTACATCGTCTTCGGGCTGGCAATTAAACCAGTAAGTGCTAGAAGACTGTAAGTTGTGTTAGAGGTATTTATAAAGTATTTGCAATTGTCTTTTATTTTTTTAATGTTGGAAAAACTTTGGACTTGGATTTTTGTGGGGCAGAAAATGATAAATCGTGAAAAAAAAAGTTTGATTCAGAAATATTTGGCCACTTTCTTGTGTCATTTCCGCCAAGAATTTGGAGTCAAAAAGGCTAATAATAGCGGTCAGAAAAGTGGTTTTCTCATTGGAGAAACATTTGAAATGATAGGAATGGAAACTGTTTCCACTGAAGCTGAAAATGTTCTCGTGAAAATGTAGACTAGTTGCCACGGCTCTGTGAGCTGTGTTAAATTATTGGAGGGTGCTGCTGCTGCAGGTTAGCATGATCGCCTTAACGTGGTGAGACTGATGTAAATATGGCGGCGTGTTCCCCAAAAATGTAATTACAAAAAAAAAAAAAAAAAAAAAAGACGTCATGTACGGAGGAAAAATAAATAGGATAAGGTAATAGTGCTGTTGTGTTGTAGAATGCATGCCGGCTGGTAGTTTAGAAATGTACTGGGTTTTTTGTTGTTGTTGTTTTTTACCTGCTCATGTTTTGCTTTTTATACATGACGAATTCTTGTTTTAATACTCAGTGTTGGTCATTTTTAAAAACGTTTTTTTTCTTCTTGTAATCAGTATGTTGTCAAAATCCATTAGAAATTGTCGTCATCACTGCTCATGCTAAGAAACACTGGTTTAAAAAAAAAAAGTTATTTGTTCCAGCTCTTGAAATTGAAAAGCATTTGATTTCTTCTGGCAAAATGATGATTTAAACAAACTCACATGAATAAACTCACATGACTTTAAATTTAGATGGAGATCATTAGGGGGGGGGGGTGTTAGAATGATGTTTTATGTGGCAATCCGCTCTGGTGCCTTTTTAAGTCACATGTTATCAAATTGATCAAGTGAGTGGCTATCAATAGATTTTTTTTTTTAATTTCCCATCAGTGCAGCAGATGGTGACACAAAGATGGCCATTGTAGTTGCCGGTGTTTGTCTCAGGCAGCTCCGGGCAGCCTGCATACACACAGATTGTCTCACAAGTTTTTGTTTACGGCAGCACGTGGGGCAACAGAGGGGCAGATGTTAAAACGGAGACAAATAGATAAATATAACATAAATGTCGAGTTTCACAATCCCTCCCCCCCAGCCCCGGCTGGGTCGCTCTGGGTTTCCATGGTTACCTTCCTCTGTAACATCCCGCTAAAACAAAGAAGCACATTAACCCGAATAAACTTTCAAGAGTGTGTCAAAGACAAAACATAATTTTTTTCCCCTTTTTCATGATGACGCTGTTGACTATGTGGATTATTTAATAAAGTACGGAGCGGAAATACAACTCGGATGTCTGAATATTATTGCATCTGCACAAGTGAAATCAAACCTCTGTCTGCAATCCTGCCAATTTGTTTGCACGTGGATTCATGAGGGGCAGAAAATAGCTTGAAGGCCCGCCTCACAGTGGCCCGGGGTGCAGATGGCCTTTTAGCGCCCTGTGAGGAGGGCTGTGCTCCATCTGAGCTTGTCTGTGCCGTCAACCCCCGCCCCCCTCCCGCCGTCAACCCAGGTGGAAGCGTTGCCGACGTCCTAAGTGCCACAGAGCGGGTGTGCAGCTTCGAAAACGTGAAGGAACCCTGCAGAGCGCCGACGGCATTTTCCTGACATTAAAACGGGGACACCAGTAGAGCGCCGTGGTTTTACGTGCCCATCTAGTACTAGACTGAGCAGTGGGGTGCCCGCAACACCTGTCCACCTATCTCCATATTTCACATTGAAGAATATTCACAGTTGTGCGCCTCAACGGCGCTGATGTCTTTCCCGCCAGTCTTAAAATGCTTTGAGAAAGCGACTTATTTGCAAATATTGCTTTATCAGACCTTGGTACAGTTTAATAAAAGAAAAAAATAGTACCTACTCTACCAAAATAAATACATTTAAAATACCCCCCCCCAAAGCTGATGTTAATAATTAATAATTTTATACGTGTAGTTTCAGATCGTTCTTGTTCGATTGGTTTGTCAAATATGTCCAGATTAGTGCGCATCCGGTCTGTCGCCATGTTAGTTTGGAGAGAATAGCAATCCGCCCCTCATGTTACTGTAATCTCTAACATGTGACCTCCCTTGGGGTCTGATAATGGAGGGAAACCTGCTGGGCTCTCCAAAGCAGCGGCGGGTCTGCCCCCTGAGAGGATTTAGGGGGGGAAAAAAAACAACCCCCCCCCCCATCTCTGGGACACATCCGATGCTAAATCCTCTCCAACTCATTATGAAATCCGAGTTGCGCGACGGGTAATCCCAAAAAAGAGGAGAGACCAGGTGCCGGCCTCTCTGTAATGGAATTGCTACGGCGCTTTAAGTGATTGCATCAACAATCAGCCGGGCCAGATCAATTCGATTAGCGCTCGACGACTTCGATTTGTATAAAGCGACGAGACAATGAAGCATCCGGGCAGGGAGGCGGCAGATAAATGTCACACAGACAAAGAAAGACTCTAATTTAGAGTTTCATCGTGACATTGAGAACCGTAAGCAAACGTTGGTGAATATTTGGCACTGATGACTAACATTGTGCTTTGTTTTTGTTTTTTTAAACAACAAGCCCAATTAGTGGACGTTTAATTGAAGACTGGCAATGGTTGTGACCAATTTAACCCTTTGAGGGACAGCAGGTTACTACACTGGACAGCTCAACTGGTCGCCAGTTGAGCTGGGCACATATAGTGACAAACAAGTCCGCCGTGTGTACCAGTACACCATTAGTGACATTACAGATTTATTAATGTACAATATACACTGCTAGCTGCTCGATATCATCGGCCGATTTTGTCATGTGTCTTGCTGAAGCCCAATTTTCGCACTTGGCTGTTCTAAAACTGCACGTTGCGTCACTGCAGGGATTCCTAACGGCTTTTTCTTTTCTGCGTTAATCCACGATTGGAATACAGAACAATTTGCAGGCAGCTTCCATGTCCTGCTAAAGAAGAAGCGACATCTTAAACCCCTCGCCCTCCCTTCAAGTCGTTCACACATTCAAACCACCTAAAAGACGTTACGGTCACATGCAGCGACACTCTTAGTCACACCGATGTGAGGACGGTCTCGCAAGGTGTGAATTGATCCGGGAAAGGATGTCAGGAGGGTTTTGCAGGGGAAGAGTCAAATTAAACCCCTTCTGGTGTTGGGAGGAAGGAATATACCGCAGACTGTCAACGACGCCTCGCTATTCTCCACAAGCCGCAAACATTTTCATGCCCCGCGTCCTGGAAAAGGAGCGCCAACGTTTAAACCGTGGGATGTCAAACTCATTTATGTCGCGGGCCACATTGACTGTGAAACCATATCATAGAAGTCAAGAATAATGGTTTCATCCAACTATTGTTTAGGTGACTGTAACGAGGGGTTTGGGAACAAGAAAATGCATTACAATATCTGATTTATTGCATATGAGAATTTGAAATTTTGGTGCAGATTTTAACAAGTTGACATGTTTGATTTGCTTTCGCGGGCCACGTAAAATGTCGTGGCGGGCCAGATCTGGCCCCCGGGCTTTAAGTTTGACATCTATTGTTTAGACCTAATCATAATTTTTTTTTAATTGTTTGTTTTTTAAAAAAAATACTGTTTAACGTTATTTGTTTCCTGCACGAAACCTCCTGCGACGATTCTGATCTAATCCGGAGGACACCGAAGGGACAAGACAGGAAATAACTCTTGCGTCATTTTGGCCACTTTTGTGCGGTCGGTGAGCTCGATCGCACGCTTTCAGCGGATGCTTTGGATTCAAGATAAATCCAACTGTTTTTTTTTTCCCCTCTCGCCTAAACACCAGATATTGTAACTTGAGTGGACTGCATACAGGAAACCCCAAAACATGACAACGGTGCATTCTTGGGAAACAAATTTTGTAATTTACAAAATGCATCGCGGGGACATTTGAACACACACAAACCATTTGAACAATTGATTTCGTTAAACTTGACACTTATTTCAGGAAAGCGTTTCACAGTTCGAATAGTTTCTAAATGCTCAAAGCTATAAACTTGAAAGCATGTTCAAATGGAGGGTACCCAAGTTTGGAGGAGAATCCCGTTCTGGCGGCTGACTGGCTAAAAAGTCTCTGCCTCATTTGGCTGGAACCAGTAGAATGAAACCTTCCTTGCTCTTCTTGAAATCGGCATGAGTTAGTCCCTCCTTGGTTTCCACGGTAACAGTCTTTGGTTTGCCGCGCATGTGTAGCCGGATGCCCGACGGGCACACCTTCACAGCTAATGAGGTTTTTCTTTCGCTGAAAGGCAAAAAGGAGATGAACGTGAACGGAAATCAATCCAACTTTGCAACAAACATGAATCGTAGAGTAGATCAATAAAATTCCTCAGAGGACTTTTGACAAAGGGATTTTTAAAAATGATACAAAGGCGAAGGAAATCTTGCCGGTTCTTTTAGTAAAAGGCAGTGGGAGGAGATGGTCAAAACCTAAATGCCTTTTGTGGCGTGCCTAATGGTGCCTTGTTTGACTGCAGCGGGTCAGCTAAAGATGACCGAGGAGGCCATCGCTTCAACTCCACTCGACTGTATTTCGAGAGCACTTTCAAAACAACCGCCGCTGTCTACAAAGTGCTCTCCGCGGAGGAAAATGACAACAACGAAAGACAGTCGAAAGCATTCAAAACAGAAACAAAAACAAAATCAAGTCTCATGGTGAGTCAAAAGCCAAAGAATAAAAAATTAGTTGGAAGTTTTAAAGAATGGGCAGCAAGGGGGCTTGCTGAACGTTCAGTGGAAAGTCATTCCAAAGAGAGGGACCCGAAAAAGAAAAGGCTTGAACCCCTCTGAGCCTTCCCTTAGTTCTCGGTCCCTCTAATAGTGTCTGGTGCGCAGACCTGTAACATCGGGCAGGAGCTCAGAGAGGTAATGAGGGGCGAGGCCATTAAAAAAATTGAAAACAAATAAAAGGATCTTAAAAAGAACTCTAAAATGGATCGGAAGGCAGTGAAGGAATGCCAGAGAAGGAGCTGTGTGCTCCCTCTTGCGAGTACCAGTCAAGAGGAGAGCGGCAGCATTTTGGACCAACTGGAGACGCTTGATGGAGGATTGGCTGACTCCAAAGTAAGGTGAGTCACGTTTTGCACAAAATGAAGAGTCAAGAAGTCTTAAAAAAGCTTTGATGGAAGCTGCACTTTTTAAAAAGGTAAACTATTATTAAAAGACTAAGATAAAAAATTTTGAGCAAACAAAATTGTCTTGCATTCTATGCGCATCCATTGGCCATATAAACCTCCTCCGCTATTCCACCCTACCATGTTTATGCGGTGAAAACTCCCACCCACCCTCCATGTTGAGCGGTCATCTCATGCGTAATTCCTCCTGAGAAGTGCGTAAACGGCAAATACAAGTCCTGGCGGTTTGCTTCGTGCGAATGCAACAGTTGGTCGGGCTGACGAGCGCATGTACGCATTTTAACTGGAGGTGTTGGGAACGGCGCCGAAAATATCAACACAATCCTATTCGTGTCGTCGGCTTCATGCGATCGAGCCCCGAGAGGCAGTTCACACGCAAAACATTCCAAGTGGCAGCTCATCAAATGGAATTCATTCATAACTAGGTGAATCACAGTTGATGAGTAGTCACAAGACCTTCTTGGGAGGGTCCCCCCCCACGCTGACAATTTATATGAGTGTTGTCTTATAGAGGGGTGGGGGGGGGGGGTGGGGGGGTACAAATGATGATTCGCTCATAGCGGACCGAGTCTCTGAAGCATCGCCGTCACGATTCCCTCTAAAAACATGACCCGCACTGAGCCGAACTAATCCACACGGTGCAGTTTGAATAATTTATCGTGCCGTACACAGAACCGGAGACAGATTTGGGGGTGCAGAGACGGTTATCTTCGGCTTCCTCTCTCACCTTCCAAGCGGTCGGTCTGCATCTCCCCCCGCCCCGCCCAGCCCTCCCCCATCACTGCCTCGGAGAAGCAGGGTGCAGCGAATGCAATGTGAATCCGTGCCTCCATTGTGGGAGAATCAGCGGCTGTTTTATGAGCATCCGAGCTGCGAACGTGTGGCCAAGCATAGCCAGTGAGCGTGACGTCAAACGCTTGTTAATGCCGTTTTGTCCCATTATGGGCCAATCAGATCAAAATCGAGCTTTATGCAGAGGCGCTCCGAGGGAATAATGTGACATCGGCAATAGAATCAAGTGATAAAACTTCTTTTTTTATATGCAGCCACTCAAATTGTGAATTAAATGCTTTGTGCAAGATTGCATTTACGATTTGTGCCCTTGTGAGAAGGGCAAAATGGAAAACTTTTTCGGGCCCGGTAAGTTGTGACATTGAGTCGGAATAATGCCACTGACTGACAACATCCCACAAAGAGAAGACAGGTCCGAAGGGAGGCTCTCATCACTGTGCCACCTCCTCCTCGACGCCATCAATCTCCTTCGTCAATTCTCGCTTCCGCGTTGTTGCTGCTGCCATCCAGGGTCACCTGCTCCAGGTGTAATTGAGTCCCAGGAGGTGTTCCAACTTCAACGGGCGGATTTAATCATCGCTTCCTCACACGAAACCATCATCGCCACGGCAACGGCGGCATAAGACCTCGGCAGCTAGCGGACTACCCCGCGGATTAAGTATCGGCGTCACCGCATACATCATCGACAATTTCATCCATTAGAATCAGCGCCGCTGCTGACTGAAACAATTGGGCTATTTCGGCCAGCGGAAACCAACCACTTGAGTGTTCTCAGGGGGGGCATGCTGGGTAAGAAAAAAAAAAGGTGAGTCATACGTGAACAACAGTGGCGCAAAGTGTGACCGCTGGCATGGTTGATTCATTTTGCACATGCCCTGAATCATTAACGGGACAGTAAGTGTCATCAAGTGCGATGTGTTCCTTGCGGTTGATAAATTCTGAAGACGCGAGCTTCCAATCTAAGAGGACGTGTGTGAGTCAGCTTGAGAGGACACCAAAGGGGGCAGCGCGGCGGTGAGCAAATTCTCATGTCAAAATTTCACGCTAACACAGAGGGACAGTGCAGGATATCGGCCCATGGAAACTGCATGGTCATGTGACTGCCTGGCTCTATTTGATTGGTCAAATGGAGTCAAACGTCACTCCAGGTTACGTGAACCTTTTCATGCACCGCGTAACCCGATGACACGGTCAGCCGTCCACTGTGGTGACTGCCGTTCCTCAAAGGGTTAATCGTGCTTCTGAACAGGAAATATTCGAGTGAAGGTCAAAAGTATTTGTCAATAAAACTATGCTCGCTAATTCCAAAGGTAGACTCGGGGTCCCGTTTCGACTTGGTGATCACGTCGTCACAGCGCCAAAGTGTTTTGTTTGTCCCGCTTTGGTCCGAGGTCAATTTAGAGTTGGCGCATGACTGCTGTTGGAAATACACAAAGAGGTTCTTTGAAAAAGGAATTGTTTTGAGGTCAGTAGCCGGGAAGGCTTTGAGATGCCGGCACAAAAGACTGTCCTGTCACGTCACGTAGTGGGAATACTTCTTATTGCAATTAAGTACAATTTTCTCACGACTACACTTCCCGGAACCACATGACCCTCCGGGTTGTTGGGAGCCGAGTAAGAAAATAGGTCAGCGTCTAACACTCTATTTACTTCCACCTGGGTTAAAAGCTGTTGCTATAGTAACTCGCCATATGATCAAAACCGCATTACTACCACTGATCCTAATCCATCAAATCAAAAGTTGGGACCAGCAGGGAGCGAGAAGCGGGATTTGGAGGGGCGGGGGGCATCTGACCGATGAGAGGGCAGAAGCTCGGCAGCCATTTGAGTCGGGCCAGACAGGCGAACACATTGAGGACATCCGCCGAGGGAGAAAAAGCAGAGGTGGGGGGGGCAAGCACGTAAACGGAAAAGGCTATTTCGGAAGTAGGATAACGCCACTCACGGACGGGGGTGGGGGGAAGAGAAAGTTCATTTGAAATGGGCGATTTTTGTTCACGTGAGCGGCAGCTCGGCCGACGAGGTCAGACGCCAACAAGGTCGCCGGTGACCAAGGCGGGCAGCGGGCGGCTGCTTCGTTGCGGCCCCGTTCAACCACATGACAGGACTCACTCCAACGGCAAAGGGGGAGGAGCGAACCAAAAGATGTCCATCAATTTAAAGCCACGAGGCTCTTTTTATAGTCATAAAAGAGTACAAGAGACTCGACTATAGCTAAGCTGCAAAAGTTGATGGAATGACCAAAAATCCTCCAAATCACCTTTTAAAACAACGAACTCAAGCTTGTCCGCTAGGCTGGGGACAGATCATACCTTAAATCCCGCCTTGAGCTCACTCATGCCCCCCTCTTGCCCCCCCCACCCCTCCAGCTGTCCCAGCAGATGGTCCACAAGTTCAACCCATGACAGCCGCCCCCCCCCCCCCACCACCACAATACACACGACTTCCTTGCAAGTATACATTATACCATGGTGTCAAAGTCAAGGTCCGGGGTCCAGATCTGGGCTGCCACATCATTTTATGTGGCCCGCGAAAGCAAATCAAGCATGTCAAGTTCCATGATGCTTGCTGAAGTCTGAACCAAAATGTCAAATTGTAGTATGTAATCCACAATAACAGGCATTATTCTTGACTTCGGATTTTAAAGCGAGTAATCCATCAATTTGTTGTGCGCCGTGTATGTACTATGTGGAGGTGATTAAACATGTATGTGGTTTCCTAAAATTCATAACGGCCCTCCAAGGGAAACGGTAAGTACAATGTCGCCCGTGACAAAAATGAGTTTGACACTCCTGCATTATACAGACAAATGCTGTGAAATGCTGGGAAAATGTGCCTTCTGGTTAAATTTAGTCTGGACTGTACCTTGTAACTATTTCGAATAGTGTGCTGACATTCTGGGCTGCGCTGATAAGAGAAACGAGGTGATAGGAAGAGAAAGCCAGAGACAGGCAGAAAGGGGCGAGAGGTGGGGGGGGAACATTCAGGAAAGATTGACACACGATGTGAGGAGGGGACGCGTAACACCGAGGGAACATGACGCATTTTCCAAGTCGCATTTTAAGCATCTGCTTCAAACGATGCCTTTCGATGACCCAGTTTTATGCGACGCCGCACCTCGGCTGCCACGCAAACACTTAATGGGAATGAATGTACGTCGATTTTATTCTTGTTCATGTACATTTACAGAATCCCCTTTAGCTCCTCGCCAAAATGCCAAATTATGACATGCGTGCGACTTGCATATTCCGGGATCTCATTTCCTGACAGAGGCGAGCGCGGGGGGAGCGTGTCATTCTCGATGCCGCCAACTCGCCACCTTCTGTGGGCTCGGGGACCACAACTCCGCCCTGACTTAGTTTCCAAAGCTTCCTTTTGCTGAGCAGCCTCATCAAGGGTCACAACCTTTCTCCGTTCGCCACAGATGGTGCCACAAAGGCAGACAGGGGGGGCTGACACCGACTCCCGACTGGTGCCTCCGCAGCACTGCAAAGCGCAATGCAGCTGTCGCAGTGATCCCAAGCGAACAAAAAACACACACACAGACACAATAATCTAAAACTAATAAAACTGTGGGGCCTCACAAGTGCCCTCTAGCCCCCCCTCCCCCAAAAAAGACATTAAAAAGTCAAATAACCTGGACACGAGCGAGTCAGATCGTTTAATGTTGCGAGTGATAACGACGTGTGCAAGCGGCGCCGGAGGCCAAGCAATCAAATGTACAACCGCATCATTTCGGAGTGTGAGAACACACACCGGGCGCATCTTCCAGATGAATGCGGTCGGCTTGTAATCACATCGAGAAACAAGAGTCACATTTCGCGGCGATGGATGTGATAAATGCCAGCGTGGCGCTTTCGTTCCCGTGGCGGGATTTCACAACAGGTGCGTGCGGGCGCGGACAACGATGACCCCCGTGACAGTGATGAATGCCAAGAATATGATTTGCATATTATGTGACCATCATAGATTTTTTTTTTTTGGTTGAGGCCTTTGATCAGGAAGAGAGGAAAGAATTACATTAAGGAATGGTTGATACAGCTGCAGAATTCCGATTATTTCTCGTGAATCAGAGGAAATTTTATTTCCCCGGCACCGAAAGTATCACTGACCGTGTAAAGTGGTCCACCAATGTTCCCACCAGCTCGCCGACACGGTCCCAGTTGGGACAGAGTTCCCCACATTGGAGACACAGCAGAACGTCGTCCTGTGAGGAGGTGTGCAGCGCCACCATCTGGTCGACCCCGCTGGTCACGCTCAGTCCTGTTAGCTGTGAATGTCAACACAGGAGTCGTGGTTAGAAAGCCTTGTGAACTTTTCGTGAAACGTTTCGACAAGCGACTTTTTTCTTTTTCCTGTCATGGGGTCAAGCTGTGAAAAGATTGATGTTTCTGCCCTGTCAAACGTTTCAATGATTTTTACTTCTTGTTAACTACCCGGCACTGCTTGGTTGCTGCTTTTCCCAGCATTTTAATTGCTCACGTGCACCCATACGCTCACAAACATGACTGGTCTCCTTTCAGACGAGAGACCGAATGGCTCACAACAATTTGCCGTTATCTACGGCATCACTTTTTTTCCTACATGTTCAGCATGTCGTGGTTTTAAAGTGCAAGACCATGAGTTGAAAACACGGCAGAGGTTAAACAGCATCATCGAGCGGCAGCAGCAGGAGCAATAGAGTGGCTAAAGATAGCCGCCATTAGGCACCGTTGCTCATACTGAGGGCTGGGAGTCGTATCCGGGTCAGACGCTAGGAGAATAAATGACTTGAAGAAAAGTAGACCGCTGCTCTGTCATGCCGTACATAGTGTGCGTTGAATTATGGGGTTCGGCGACTTTTAACACCGAGCAGCAACCAAATGAGGCCATCATTGACGATCACTCCCAGTTGCCACATCCAATGTGGAAGGCATGTTGACGTACGATTCAGCGCATGTTGATAACTTACGGTGTCTAAAGGAATTCTCTTCAGGACCTTGAATTGTTTCTTTGGCTCTAATTTGTAGAAGCACCCGTCTGTGACGAGCACACCGCGGTCGGTGCTCTTGTTGAACCGATTCACCTACGAAAGAGCACAAAAAGAAAAGAAAAAGGGTTATGGCTCACAATTTGACTCTTCTTCCTTTGCTTTCGATGTGGCTTTTTTGCTGAACTACTGCACGGTGTACACAGGTAATTTCTTGTGACTTCTCTATTTTTATTCTGGCATTTACCTATATGCGTTTACGAGAGAAAGAACGAAACCTTTCCTTGAATCCTTGAACAGTGATGGCAAGTGAGCAGAAACACGTTTTCATTTGCGGGCATTTCCCATGTGATTCACCTTCCTGCAGAAGCCCGAGAAAAGGACTTGACTGTACTCGTCTTTGTTCCTCAGCTCCTGGGAGAAGCGTGCAAAGCCGGAACTGGATCGAGGGCAGTCTCGCACCTGCGGGGATCAAAGCTTTGTATTATTGCAACTGCAAGGATCGGACGGGTGCGCGTCTCACTAGCCAGTGTCGGCCAGTGTATGTGGCAGGCGGTCGAAACAAATAGTGCTTCGGTTGACTGGCGAACATCAGCAGCTGCCCACGATGACGCCTTTGTGGCTGAGTTGATAATTTTCAGAGAGTAATGGGGGATTTTATTGCCACTCTCAGTCAAGTCATTGTCAGCCAATTATATTACTTAATTTTTTTTTTTTTAAGATGAGAAAATTGTTGGTTTGGAGAGTTGATGCAACACAATATGAACAATATGAACACAATATGAATGTTACTGTGCAAGCCAAAATTACATCTTT
The DNA here is from genome assembly GCA_026261675.1 of Hippocampus mohnikei. Classification (NCBI taxonomy): domain Eukaryota; kingdom Metazoa; phylum Chordata; class Actinopteri; order Syngnathiformes; family Syngnathidae; genus Hippocampus; species Hippocampus mohnikei. The sequence continues at coordinate 113,969 of JAKGUB010000198.1, forward strand.
CGCCTCACCCCCCCCGAAAAAAAACAAAAAACTACCACTTATCAAAAATGGCTCTTTCACACCAGAAAAAAAATCACATCGACAAAAACTTCTCACTCAAATAAAAAAAACCTCCCTTGCCTACCAAAACTACTCTGAAACATGAAAACATCTGCAAACTAAAAACAAAAACAAAAAACCCTGATGCATCCGCAAAATAAACCTCATACACACACAAAAAATTATTGTAGACAACAAAAAAATTGCACACTGACAAAAAGTTCTGTCAAAAAAAAAAAACACCCAAAAAACATCGCATCTAAAAATAAACAACTACAACAGACTCTACTTCACCGCCCAAAAAATGAACACTCACCACACACAAAAAAAACAAAAAAACTCAGAATCACACCGAAAAATAACATCCATTTATTCAGCAGATTATCCTATTCACCAAAAACCCAGCAACTAAAGGAAAAAAAACTGACGCATGCAGAAACAATTTTACCTAAGTGTGACCCTTTTTTGCTTACGTGAAATTATGCCTGCTTGGCATCAGCAAAAGACTGCCCGATGTGAACAACAACCTACACAGGATAAACAATCAGGCTTTCAATAAATAATTATAATAATACAAATAATCCAGCTATCTGGAGAATCATTTGTTTTATTGTTGTTTTATTGAATGCAATCCATTGCTTCAGAACTTTTGCCCTACTTGTTTTCCTCTGTGTACTCGTTCTTTCACGGGACATGCTGAATGACACGCATTTATAGGTCTCGGTAGAATTAACTCCAATCACGTGAAGCCGGCGGCCCCCGAATGAGACTTTTGAGTCACAAGCCGTCACAAACACATGTGAGGAGTGACTCAGGACTGTGCTGAAGTCATGCTGGCGCTCCCTGAAGGCATCTCTGAAAGCCTGTGGCCCCGCAAACAAGCTCAGATTAGCTACTCAAAGATCAGAGGGTGGGATTCGTTGAGAGGGGTTCACAAGTGCCCCCCGGTCACATTATTTGCTTGCTGGAGTTGTCACATGCCCTCCGTGGAATTTCATAAAAGATTATCGTCGAGTCTAAAAACACAGCCAGTCATTTAGGTTGCATTTAGCATGCAAATCTCCCGTGGGAAAAAAAATTAAAAATAGGATATAAAAGGCAATCGATTTTCATCGTCTCTGTCTTTAAAGTCACAAGGACGCAGTAAAAGGGCTTGTGGCGAGGGGAAATTTCAAGACAACCGCGATTAGAGAGCAGTGATTCTCCAAAGTGTGCTACACGTCATGCAAGTGGTAGGCCGGCTCCCCCTAGTGGTATCTGAAAGAATCACTGCCTAGGTAAGTCCAGTTCGGTTTTATTTAACCTTAAGTTCAATATGTTTGCATTGAATGTTTACAGGTCATTTGTTTGTAAACATTTATTCTCGTACATGTTTTTATTTAACTTTTATATCCAATACAGTCTAACCGAATCATTTCAGTCCTGGTTTTTTTTTAATCATCCAATATTTTGGCTCAGTATTAATGTTCAAACTGGGCCTTATTTTTACCACGAGGAGCAATAATATTAAACCTTTTAGGAATAAAACCTCTGTCTCATTTTTGACAACACTGAGGCCTACTACACAACTGTATTTCCATACGGCGCAACATAGAGAGTTAAGGTATTTTTTTAAGGTGGTAGTATTAGTGAAGTTAAGCTTGCCGTTTTAACACCGACAACCCACCTTTTAAGTACAGAGTGTGAGCGTACACTCTTTCGTTTTGTTTGCTTTTCCTCGAGAGAACAGCTGACTCGACGGGGGTGCGTGCGCGATCCTTACATTGGCTAGGTAGTCTCTTTCCCAGGCTCTGCTGCAGCCCCAGTCTTTTCTCTCCCCGCCAAGAGCAGTCAGAGCGGCGACTTTGGCTCGAATCTCAAGCACGTCTGACGGCGGGATTTTCTTCACCATCTGTCTCGCCCACCACCTGGAAAAAAAGAGAAGAGACTTTGGTGATGATTTTAGAAATAGCCCAATTCCGTGAGCGATTAGAAAGCCCCTTTCCCCGACCTGCGATGCAGCACAACCGTGATAGTGTGAAACTGGTTCAGGGCGGCAGGCGGAGTCGGCCATTCGACGCTCTTTCCGTAGTCGGCCATGTTTCTGACATTGGCGAAGCGCTGCTCCACTTCCCAGAAGTGGGCCTTGACCTTGTAGCGCTTGAAGCAGCCCATGATGGCATAAATGGCCCTCATCCGCCGGCACCTCATACGAGCCAGAGCCCCCCGCCATACCTGTGTGAATTTTTTTTTTTAAACGGAGAGACAGTTAGTGACTTCTCCTTTTCACTCATCCAACTAGGTCGTTAGCAGAAGAAAGGAGATGCTAATTTCACTGTTAAGTAATGGACTTTTATGTAACTGCGTTCCGCATCTCATTAAATAGACGTAAAGGCTAGCAATGCCAATGCGGCTAACCTTTTGTAAGAAAAGCACCAAGATGGGGATGAGGGCGGCTCGCTCCTGTTCCAAAGTGAAGAGGGATCGAGGGGTTCGCACAAAAAGCTTGGTGTGGCCGTACGCCACGTCGTCCTGGAAACCGTGCTGTTTGACGATGGCCTCCACGGCCTCTCGGTCGGAATCCATCAGGTGATTGGGCCAAGTGTACTCGCACGTCATTTTATACCTCGGGTGAAGTGGTATTGTTCAGGAACGTTTTAAAGTCTGGTAATGATCGGTGCTATTTTGAATCATACGTCGAGGACGTCTCTTACCTCTGCAAGAAGCGAGCGTAGGGCTGCCTGTAGGCGAAACCCGCCCTGCGCACCATGACGTTCTCCAGCAGACCCAGATAGGCCACCTGATGTTGGCAGCGAGCGTCATCAAACAGCAACGGGGACTTCAGCTCGTTTGGCTTGATGCATCTCACGTAATACGGCTCCTGAAGAAAAAAAGGCGGGTGCCGAGTTGTTTATTCAGCAGATTTAACATACGGTACTGACAAACGTTATATATATATATTTTTTCTTTATTTGATTACTTCCTTATTAGTTATTTCGAAGTCGTTTCATTTGATTGTCGTTCACTATTGACTTGCGAAGCACTTTCAGAAATGCGCCTTCCAAATCAAGGATGATTGACAAGACAGCGCTTGCTCACAGCGAGTGACGGAGGAGCTGTGAAAACTGACCTCTGGAAGTGCAACACAGCTGAGGCTCGTATTTATTAAAAGCATGTTGAAGTGCGGCGGAGTAGCAGGCGAATGCTTTCACATCAACGGGGGCTCTCTCCAAGGGACACGCTATCTTGTTACGGCGCACCTACTACAGTGGGCTCCCTCCATGAGAAACAAAGTGGGCACTCGAAAGTGCTTTCCAATGCCACAATGCAGTGATGATTTTAAGCCATGTTTCAGCTCCATTTTTGAAGAAAGTTTTGGGCCTCACCGTGATGTTGATTTTTATTTTTATTTCTTTAACTGATGAGCACCACAGCAACCTTTTTTGGTGTCGCTGTGTGGCCTTGGCAAATTACTAGCAATTTGTGTACAAACAGAAAAGTGGCGAGAGGAAAACCGAGCAGGTCATCCAACCTTGCAGGCCAGTTTATCCACCAACGCGACAATGGAGTTTTTGAAGAGGTTGGCTGCTGTTAGCGGTCGCTTGGTGACCTCCGTGATGCTGAGTTGACCATCGGGCCACATCTCCTTCATCACTGGGTTGGAGCTTCGAAAGAGCACAAGAGAGGGTGGTTGGGGGGGATTTAAATGTATACAAACAAGGTCAAGAGGGAACTTGGCCTCATTACGAAAGAGCCGCAACTGCGATGTTTGGCACCTGTGGTACATGAGGCGCTTGAAATCTTGGAAAAGCAGGTCTCGGTTTTTGTCCAAAAAGCCCTCGACGGAATATCTGTCATAGGCGGCAAGAGGGAGAGAGGAAGCATTAGAAAGACTTTAGGGCTAAAAGTAGTTCAGATTGGACGTGGGCGGTCGAGCTTAGACAAGAATCAAGATGATCAAATTCAAAGAAGTGAGACCGAGTAACACAGATTACACAGAGAGTCACGTCATTACCTCGTGAGTGATTTGGCGCTCGGTTCCAACTGACTCTTGAGGATTAAAGCAACGCTGCGTAGCAGATTTCCATAACAGGAATACAACTCACGCTTGGGTTAGCAAGAAAAAAAAAAGTAAACCGTCAACCAATTTAATCTGTCTGCTCCCTGCAAAATGTTTGGGTGGCTTTCTGAGCACCGGAGGTTAAGATGTCACAACGTGGCACAAGTTACATAAGATGTTCATCCACAGGGGGAAAGCCAGCTGGAGTGAATGCAAAATAAAAGTTGTTGGGTTTTTTGGGCTCATTAACAGCACTACAGTGAGAAAGCTCTGTAATGCTAGTGAAGAAAATGAAAAATAATGACAAACATAGGCGGCGGCGTCGACATACTTCTCCCATACATAAAAGGCTTGTTTCAACCAAGCTGAAAACAACATAAGAGCAAGTCACGGCATTCACTTGAAAGGACAGGTAAGGTTGTAGAGGACATGCAAAGATCAGGTCAGATGCTCTCCGGAGATGAGATGACGGCTTCAACTAAGGAAAGTGAAGGTCGAGGTCGGCACAACGGAAGGAGGACGAGTATGAGACCCAGCTGACAAGTGACATTTGATTCAACATAAGAGGTTGTACGGCGGCGCCTTGAGACGCAAGCTTAATTTGTTCCGCGACCGTGCTCGTAACTCAAAGACGCGTGCCTCTCAAATCATTTTGTCCCATTGAGATGAATGACAAAGCCATTAATCTGTTCCGGTCGCTGCCTTTCCAGAATTAAATATTTTTTGTTGCATTCTTTGAATGGCCATTGTGCTGCGCCTTCTGGTTTTGACCACCTAGGGGGCAGTACAAGCCAGAGCACTATACTATGGCTGTTTTTAAAGTGCTCTATACAGTTGAGTTCAGACGACTCAAGACTTGTTCTACACAGGGGATAAAGACCATACGACTATAAGTTCCATTATATTGCTTGTCAATGTGTGTTTCTGCACCATTTGTTCATACGTTCGAGCACCGAAACATATATACTATTCAGTGCTCGCATTAAGCCAGTCGGCTAAAGAGCCAAACTATATCGTCATTTTCAGTGCACGAGATATAATTCTCTTTTTCAGGACAAACAAAGGATTCATCGGGTAAAATTTGATATAATGCAGACGAAGGGGAAAAAAATGAGGGAAACGAAAGGATGGGTAAAGTAGGTCAAACCTTGTGTGTGTATGGAGGAAGCTGGGGTGGATGGGTATTTTTTTTCGAGGGATGGGAGGTATATTTAGACGACAGAGTAAAGCTTGACTCAGATGAGATGAGATGGAGCGTGGGCAGCACCATCTTGGAGGAGTGACATCTCACGGGGAGTGACCTGGACATGGCCCTGACACTGCCAAATTGTGGCTGACAGAGACAAAGATCTACCACGCGCACATCCAAGGGCATCCACACACAGACACATTCAATCATTTCTCAGACTGGCCGCACTAAAATAGAAATAGATGTTGCATTGTTAATTCTGCTCCTCATTCCAAAACCGATTCTATGGTCAAGTGGGGAGAACGTGTCAATTTTCAATTGAGAGTTTGTGGATTGAGTCACAGGAAATCAGTTCTCGGGTGAACTCATTTGCATTTCGTACCATTGTCATATTGACACACACAAAAAAGGAAAAAGAAAAAAAAACTTGGATTCAGGAAAACAAATAAAACCAATGAATGTGGTGAAAATAAATAACTTGAATCTATAATACATACATGATGACCTTAACCAATAATGAGCCTACTTAAAAATCTGTTCCACTCATGTCAAGTAAAAAATAAATAAATAAATAAATAAATAAATAAATAAAATAAAATAAAATAAAACACAAATCCTACTTGAGTGTAACCTTGATTACTGCTGCTGTTACATATCATCAGTCAAACACACGACAGGCCATTCTCCTTCACTCCCCATCCTGCCCGTTTCCTGATGTGGTCACTCGATATATTAATGTCCTTCCCCCTCTCAAGATTTAAGGCGGTACACGTGAGCGGCGTGATTTGTTCTGAAACCAAATCCACAGTCGGGCTGATGGCCAAAGACCCCCCCCCATCTGGCCTTGGTGACCTTTAGCATCATCGAACGCATGAAAGAAGGAGAGCAGTTAAGGATGGCGAGGCAGAGCTGCGGTCATGGTAAAATAAACATCCCCGACATTGTTGAATTGAAATCCCAAAGATCCTGCCCCACATCAATGCGCCATTTAGTACGCCGGCACAGCTGAAAAAAAAGTCTGATAAGTGTTCCCTTTATTGCATGCAACAATAGCTTTTATGATGGTCTAACACAGAAGAACTGTATTTCATTCGAACCGTGCACAAACAGTAACAACCCCACTGAAATGTTCCTGCTGCAAACGTCCTAAACTGACCTCTTAATAGGATCAGTTGGATTATGCTCCTGAATCCTGCCTCTTTCTCCAGCCAGGATCGAGCCCGGCCCAAAACACGAGACCCCCAAAAAACAACAACAACAACAAAAACCCATACACATGAAATGGGCAACTCACGTGACATCTCCGGCATAGTGGCGGATCCGGAAGTGCTTCTGGAAGTCCATGGTTTTGTCGGTCGGGGTGAGCTAAAAATGCAGAGGTGAAAAGTGGCACTTCTGAGCTCATGGTAGTGAAATACAATTCCCCCAACAAACGTCAATATAAAACATTTAAAGGTTGAGAAGATTTTCCTTTTTAATTCCAAGTCTAACCTGAAGGCAGAAAATTAGAGAAACTCTGCCCTCTACTGGTAGAAACGCGAAAGTGCATTTTTGGTGAGTTGGTTTGAAAAGTGTCTTTCGTCTGATTAAGAAGCTTCATTTGGTTTATCTTACAGAATATCGTGCAATTCATTTTTTTAATTTACGGTTCAATTTATGAGGAGATTCAATGAGAAAAAGTATATTTTGTGACATCTGGGTGCAGAACTGATTTTAAGTTTTCCTTGATTTTGTTTCATTTGTGTTTCACCAGAAAGACAAGTTAACATGATGTCTTGTTTTTGATTTTTTAAAGCATTTTCTTGTGTGATTGTCCTCATTAGAACTGCAGGACAATTTCGACTGCTTCAATCACCCTAACATGCAAGTTTTGGGGATGGGAGACATGGAATGACTCAGTTTTAAGCATACACCGTATTTGTGGAAAATAGTGGGTTTGATGCACAGATGTTATAGTGAATGGATATTAATGAAACGCAAAGTAAAACCAGGAAAAAAAAACTTTCAATCATGAACTAAAATGAAAACAACAGATCTTAAAAAGCACAAAATTAAAAATTAACACTAAAACTAGTCAAGTAAACTATCCATCCATCCATTTTCCGAACCGCTTGATCCTCACTAGGGTCGCGGGGGGTGCTGGAGCCTATCCCAGCTGTCTTCGGGCAGTAGGCGGGGGACACCCTGAATCGGTTGCCAGCCAATCGCAGGGCACACAGAGACGAACAACCAACCACGCTCACATTCACACCTAGAGACAATTTAGAGTGTTCAATCAGCCTGCCATGCATGTTTTTGGAATGTGGGAGGAAACCGGAGTGCCCGGAGAAAACCCACGCAGGCCCGGGGAGAACATGCAAACTCCACACAGGGAGGCCGGAGCTGGAATTGAACCCGGCACCTCTGCACTATGAAGTCGACGTGCTAACCACTGGACTACCGGGCCGCCCTCAAGTAAACTAAAATAGAGCATTTAAAAAATAAACATGCTCTTAAAAACAAATGAAAGCTAAGCGAACCTAAAGAACAAATGTCAAACCGAAATCAAAACTAAATATAATAAAATCCAAAACCATGAACAATATCCACCATTTTGAAGCTCTTCCTTCCAATGAACCCCACTTCAGTTGAGGTCACGCTCTCACCTTTCGCGAGGTATAGTGGGGGTGTTGCGCCAATTTGACGTCCATGCTGTCCAGGCACACGGTGTCTGTGACTTTCCCGACAGTTAGACAAGCTTCATCCAGAATGGAGATGAGTCCTTTGTGCTGCTGCTCCACGAGGTCAACAATGATCTGGTTGTTGAAGTAGTCAATCTGTGCATGACCATGATTAATTAATGTATGTCAGAGAGCTCACGCTGCAGCAAGTTGAATTTATATTCCTTACGTCATGCCACTGGATACCCTCTCGCTTATATTCGGCTTGTTCCTGTTGGAGGATCAGCTCGATGAAAAGTTGCTGAAGCTTTTCGTTGCAGTAGTTGATGCAAAACTGCTCGAAACTGCCCCCCCCCCAAAAAGATGGAACAAACACCCCGAGGCCGCGTGAACATGAATTCGTCATGAACCTCGAACTGCAAGAGGACGAAAAGGACTCCAACCTGTTGTTGTCAAATATCTCAAATCCATAAATATCCAGCACGCCGATGACGGTGTTTTTCCCATGAAGCACTGGGTTGTAGTCTTTGACCTCAATGACGTCATTGATGCGGCCGACAATCCACCCGAAAAGTCTCTCGTAGAGAGCCTATATTTTGAAGAAGGGGAAGGTTGATTTAATCCAATCCAATCACAATCCATCAATATGACGCACCTTGCTAAAAGCATCCCGCCCAAAGCAGGCCTCCTCTTCCGTGTGCCCCTTTTCAATGACGTCGCCGCCACCGGTGGCCACGGTGCGGTACAGCAAGCTCTTGATGACACCGTCGGCGTCTGTGCCTGTCAACTCTGAGATGTGCTTCACGGCTTCAAGGTCCAAAACTTCAACATTCTCACCCTCGCTCCCAAACTGGACATTACCCTGAAGAAAAAAAACACGACACAACCGTTAAAATAGTCTTCCGCTTCAATTGATGGCAACCCTGCTCTTGAGAAACTTACAAGATGCAGGATGGAAGCTAGAATTTGATAAATGGACTGAATTTCCTTTTTGGAGAAGCCAATCACTTCCAGAGCATGAACGACAGCTTTGTGGCTCGAGTAATCATTGTTGCAGGTCTGCGGAAAGACAATGACAAAATGTTAATACACCCAAGAGACGGGACGTTTTCGTTTCTTCACTCCGGTTTCACTTTGGTTCCCGTTTGTCTGAATTTCTTGACAGATAAAATGTCAAACCCGTCAGACTGAAATGAAATAAACTCACAGTGGCTGCAGCTCCCTCTTTGGTGTACACGTAAGCACTTGGGTCGCTTTGCAGGTGACACGAGGCCATCGTTTCCTTCGATCCGCCTCGTAAAAACTGTGACAGCACAACAAATCAAGCGCGCTCTGAATCGGTTTCATACGCCGCAGACGGGGTTCGGTCGATTTCAATTCGAACAGCCGCTTCTCAGTTTGTATGAGACATGATGAGACTCCACCTGGTAAAAGGAATGGAAGTTCCTCTCCCCTTGCTGCTGGTGAACAACGCGAGACTTGAGTAGGTCATGCCCCCAAAAAAAAAAAAAAAAAAGGAAAAGAAAAATACAGAAATGTTCATGACAACAACAGATGTGGGGAAAATACTCTCACAAGCACACGAGGCACTCCTGCTCTCACCTTCTCCAGCAGGTAGTTGTTAATGTGACCCCCCATGGGATCGCCATTGAAATTGAAGTTGATGTCCATGTACTTGCCAAAGCGGCTGGAGTTGTCGTTACGATTCGTCTTGGCATTCCCAAAAGCCTCCAGAACACAGTTGGACTTGAGCAGCACGTTCTTCACACTGCATAAGCAATGGGATGCAAACGGAACATCAATATTTGGCAAGTGACACATTATTTGCATTTTATTTGACACGAAAAGAGGACCATCCCCTATTTTTGCTTCAATCATCACATTTTAGAGAGCGAATATCTGTTCCTGAGCTTCCACTCTACCACATCACCGATTTAAGATCGCAATCAAACGTGGCAGCAAGTAATTTAGCGGCACGGGAAGGAAGTCGAGATGGTCGCACCAAATTTGAACTTTGTTATCTTGACTTGTGCGTACAGGTGGAATTTCTTTTTTAACTGCCCGATGTTGTCTTACCTTTCAACGTCTTCCCTCTGACTTGGGTTTGTGATAGCTGCAATGTACTGCATGATGTATTTACTGGCTTCTGTTTTCCCTGCACCACTTTCACCTAAAAAATAATAATAATAAAATAAAATAAAAAAGCACAAACATTTCCTAGCAGTGACTGTGAGATTTTACATGTTTATATACCGGTAGTTAAAAAAAGAAGGATTGCTGTAAAATAGATTGACTTTTATTGTAATGTTGACTTGTGTAATGTTACTTTTCTCATATACTCACTGCACTTATTCGACTCCAATTGCAAGATTAAGTTTAACTTGATCCCATTTGTGGAATAAATTTGCAAACCACACCTGGAGTGGTTCGTTTCTTGAAAAATAAACTCTTCAGTCAAGAGATGAGACAGCCTATTCATTTCGAAACTGACCTGATATGACAATGCACGTGTCTTTGGCTCGTCTTTTCATGACCTTATAGGCAGCGTCAGACACGGCGTAGAGATGAGGTGGGTTTTCGTACAGCTCACGGCCACGGTACGCGTCAATGGCGTCTTTCCCGTAGATGTCCATCTGTTTATACGGGTTGACGGAGACCACCACGTCGCCGATGTAGGTGTAGATCCGACCTTTTTCAAACCTGTCTCCACACAAAAGACCGCATGATGTTTCTTGTTCTGTGTAGATACAGGCATAGGTAAAACACATGCAAATTGCCCATATGCAATATGCAAGTCACCTTTTCACCTCCAAAAAATAAAACCAGAATATGACATTTGTCCACCCCCGCCAAAAAATGGCATGTCTCTTTGGTTCAAATAATCCATCTTTGTGTGGAAAGCTGCAGAATACAAATAGCTGGCAGGAAATGGCACAACAGTGAGTGGCGGTAGTCACTGAAAGCAGGAAATGAAAGTTGGGTCACAGCCTTGTTAAATCTACTGGCGGGCTCGTTGATTAGATTTTGGGTGAAGAGGCACTTCACATAAATTGCTTGATTAATCAATTATTGCATTTGTGTCATTGTGGCACGTACAATACTTTCAGCCATTTTACTTTTTTTTTTTTTTTTTTCGTAATTGTGGCTGTCTGGGATGAGAGAGTATTGCCTGTATATTAAAAAAAAAAAGCACCACGCAAAAGCTTGAGCTACGGTTTGAACACTTAAACATGATCTCAAAACTCACCAGACAGGTGAAAAAAAATGACCAGTGGTCTTTGGGCCACAAGTGACACAATGCAAACTTTTTTTTTTTTTTACATCAATAGCTTCCTCTTCCTCGCTGCTACAAACACATACCTCAATTTGAGATTCTCCATAAACTGATCCATGGTCACCTCATCCAGCAGCACAAAGTCTGACTTCCCAAATTCGAGGCCCTCCATCTCTGCCATCCTTTTGCACCGGATTCAGCAAATAAGAGCAGAACAAAAGACATGCAGGGAACAGAAAGTGACGGGGAGGGGAGGGTGCGTGAAAAAAATGGAGAAGTATGGCTGACTTTTGAGTAGACAGAGAGTGATGGAGGCGTGGTTGCACTTGAGTCATGCAGAGCAGCCCGCGAGCGGCAGCGCGTCACCCTGTCAGTCAGCCTGTTGCCTCAAAACGCATCTGCGGGAATACATAAACAGCGGGCGGTTATCTTTGAAGAGCAACGTAACTTCTGCATCCTCTGTGCTTTCTCTTCCTGAAAAGCGTCGGAACTGTCACTATCAGACGAGTTTTATGAAAGGCACTTTTTTGTGGTGAGGGGACAGACTGCTTGACCTTTTCTTGAAAGTCGTTTCAATAGGTCAGGCTTATTTTATTTTATTTTTCGGGGAAAGCAGGGCACTTTGTGATTACAAGTGCTTTTTTTTTTTTTTTTTTTTTTGGTAAAATGATGGAAACATTTGAGCACTTAAGTCTAAATGATGTACCGGTACTCAGTGAGGCTTTGCTCAGAACGGTGACCAAGCAAACCTTGGCATGAGACCTGTACAAAATTGTCAAGTTAATTCGTCACAGCAATATGATTTTGCATTGGAAAAATAGTGCAGTACACCACCGGAAAAAAAAACGTCACAAAAGGTCAAGGTCTTAAAGGTGGAGTAAAACAAACAAACAAAAACAAAAATGCAAATGAAGGTAAAGTTTGCGCCACAAAACCAGACCACACTTTTGTTGAAAATAAAACCTCTTTTAATTCAAATAGTCTTATTCACACCAGAAATGAAATATTTACAGACCGTTTCTATGAATCTCCTTTCGGTTAAGCTTACAAACAACTTGCACCGTAGAGCACTTCACATCCAAGCAAAACAACTTTTGTTCCACCGCTGGGCGTTTTGTACCATTGTCTGAAAATGAAAAAGACAGTGGGGGAAAAAAAAGGTTGTTATAGAATTTGTTATTATTTCAAATCAGTTGAGAAATATATTTACAAGATTGTACAAAGCAGGCTTTGCTTCAACCTATCTATGTGCCTATACTTAGCATTTATTTCGTAAACTAAATTCTTGAAAGCAAGCTCTGGAAATGAATGTTGCGGATCCAATGCTTTGCGCTTGCCACGAGAGGGCACCACACTACAGTTTGTCTTTACAGGATGAGTCATTACAAAAAAGCAATACAGTACTACATCAAGCATTTGTTATTGTGGCTTCACAACGGTGACCGTTTTGTTCATTGAGTTACTCTTTTAACGTGTCGATTGTCACCAGACAGTAGATCGAACGCATCAGGTTAGACAGCTTCAAATTTGTCGGAGGTTTACCTATAACCCCACTATGAAGAGCCATAGCGGAGCCTCAAACAGCCTCACATCATTCTAGCAGACACTTTAGGAAAGAACAGAGCATGTGCAGGCTAAGTCCTCCATGGAAGGTCTGCAGCAATCATTTCATTAGGATAAAAACAAACACACAATACCGCACGTGTTGACAAATACCAACCTGACTCTTGTGCTTTTCATCCAAATTCGACACAAGTCCTACAGGTCAGTTGGGACGACTTGCAAACATGGCAGGCGTTTACAGCACCTTGTCAATCCTGGAACATATAGTGCAATGTTAAATTTGATGCACTATGCCATGGCAAGGACTGGTCTTGCGAGTACTTGCCATGTCTTGGTTCATACAAACCTGATTTTTTTCTCCACCGGTCCCCAAATGTCAGTCAGGAGGGATGAGCTTGGTAGGCCATCGTTTCACCTTTTCAGTCATGGAAAACATCGTGCTTTATTAAATCTGGTGATTTGAGTCCTAAAACAGAAGAACGTGGACATGAACGCTAAGTGAGCAACATTCAGGCAAAACGGGTTAGTGCTTGTAGGAGGTTTACCTATAACCCCGCTGTGTTGTTCCACAACAGGGCCTCAAACGGCCTCAAACATCTCTCTAGCAGACGCTTATAGAAAGAGCAGAGCCAACGCAGGCTGAGTCTCGATGAAAGGTCTGCAGCCATACATTGTTTTGTGCCATTTCATTAGCTTTAAAAAACTAACTGCACGATTCTACGCCACATCCAAAGAAGGACAAATATCTTACCAGTCTGCGTTGGTATTAGTCGTCTGCTGAAAAAATGTCAGCGTGAAACAACACACCAAAATACAATTCGAAAAATTGCAGCCATGTTTCGTTTTGATGATGTCGGCAAGCCTAGTACACGCCAGATGGGCACAAATCACTACGCTTCACACACCTTTAAAGTTAGTTTCTACTCCTGAAAGGAAACATAACGTAAAACATTTCATAATTTAAGAAGGATGACAATGGATTCGTGAAGTACAGTGAAGTACAGGCCATTGTGCAAGGAAAGAACGTTAAGATTAACCGGATGTGACGTATTTCTAAGTAATATTGCCGTTCTGCCAGCAAGGGGCAGTCAAGCAACGCGGAGGGCACGCTCATGAGACGCGGATTATGTAAATGACCAGTGTTCTCGGTTTACGACGGACCTGCTATGCTTACGCAGTAAAAAGGAAATATTTGTACAGGAAATATTTGTCTAGGAAAACACTTCTACGTCATGAATGCAAAACAAACGAAAAACAGTAAGAGGGGCGGTAACTGAGCGTGCCTTCCAGCGCAACGTGACGACTGCACTTATTTTTACTCAAACTGGAAAAATCGTACTGTACAGTGAGAAAAACAGGTGAAAATGTTTCGTATCCTTGTTAACATGGGATCTGTGTGACCAAAGCTTGAACACGATGCGTTTTTTAAAAACACAGATAATATGTAGGCTGTGGTAACCAATTCCTATGTAGGAGGGCTTTCATAACGCAATGGACAGCCGTTGCTGGTGGGAGTTGGCAGCTCTGGAGCGCCCTCCTCGCCGGTACTCGTGGTCCGTGACTCACACCGTATTGGTGCACCACAATGAAGGCCATAGAGAAACAGATAGCTTCAAGATCAATTACCGCATTGTTTCCCGACAGTGACGATACCCACTTGCTCAGCTGACATTCGATGTATTTGGAAGAACACGGACAGCCCACCTCTGTTTGCACAAAACCAGCAACCAAACAAATATTTGACCGACAGGTCATCAGACCCGCGCATGTTGTCGGTATTCTCGTCATGCGTATGTTCTATGAACACCATGGTATTCTTCATTCAACGGGTTATGCCACATATTTACTACAGAGTTCCAAAATGCAATAACTTCACCGCAGTGTGTCTAGCCAACATTTGACCAGTAACGTTTTAAGATAAGCCGCCCCCAGATTGTGATTTCAGGGATAATGAGCGCATAATCCTTTTCACCTGATCCCTGGCCACAAGAACGAGGTGGAAAATTCCTTCAACTTCATGTTGTGTGCGCTGGGGGCCTCAAAGTCTCCCGTTAGCCTCACACAGTGTATCTAGTCAGTATCAGCCTTGAGGTTTGCTGGCTGTACTCAATGTCCACAACATTAGGTACACCCTGATATTATTCTGATCTCCATCACAAGCAGCATAAGAATATGCATGACTGCCGTTGTAGTTTGCAGTGTACGTATAGAACAGCACTAAATCATACCGAAAGGTACATTCGACTGACTGCCTCAGACTTGCTCTTTGCTAGCATTTGATTCCAAAGAGGAAAATTACTTTTTGTGTTTGCGGTCAATATCAATTAGGTCGATACAAATTCAGTCAACTCCCTGTCACCCGGGTAAAAAAATATGTGCACAACAAAGAAATGTCTTTTTCGGATCACGTTTTATTTGTGACTTCATGCATTTTACATTGAGCCGTGTTATGGTAGGTATGCCCGATTATATAGGAGTATGAATTTACCGCATTTGTTGTTATGCATGTGCTGTGTATGTTGATTTATGTACGTGCATGAATGTATGAAGATATGTACAGATTAGGAGTGTTTTTATACATGTGAGTGGCTTTGCAAGGCTTTAAAATCGGATGTGGCTAATCAATGGAGTAACTTTGCGGATGTCACGAGCAAACACATCTTTCAGGCGTTCCCCATTTCCTGTACTGTCATCTTCTTTAAAATAACCTCAGACTAAGACATGGTCAGGAATATGACTCAGCAAAATGTTTTACTTTGACTTTTACAATGCTTTGTTTGGATTTCCCAATCTGAAGTCCTGGAATTTTTTTTGCGGGGGGTGGGGGTTACAAGTAGTTCAGGAAATGTTTTGTTCCTGAGCAAATAAAAATGGAACATGCCGTTATTAAGCAATAAAAGTGCTTTTATGATGAGCTATCAGACGTATATTGTACCCTGTTCAAACATCTTTCGCAAAAGTTCGCCACTTTAACGCCGATTGCTTTATGGTCACGTTTTACGGCTTTTTCCACTTTGGCCTGCATTTGCTAATTCGGGAAAAAAACTGCTATTTATTGCAGTTGTATTTTTCCCACCTTGTGTGCAAGCAAAATTGAATTCCGAATGTGGCTCTAGAACATTTGTGACTTGTCTCATTTAGGGTCACATGCAGGGCAGACGGAACATTACAAGACGCGATATGTAGAAAGATCCTGAGGTCAGAGCGAGCTCTTATCTGCATATGACACAATAAAAAACAAATCAATTAATCAGTTACATCATGTGCTCCCATACTGATTAGCCTGGGACGTTTAATACAGAAACGATACTCTCAATTTTCTATTTTAACTGTCCCAGGAGTGAGACTGAACCAAGTTACAATAACATTAAATATTCTACATCATCTCCAGACAGGTTTAAAACTGTATTATTATGGGCATGATGAATTTCAATTTCGGATTCTGTAACATATTTTAAAAAAAAACATCAAGAGGATCAGCAGTAAAAGGTTAAAGCTTTCCTCTTTCGATGACTGTGACCGTATGAGACAGGCAGTAATTGTGAGGTAGATATGAGGAGGCAGAGGTCCCACAATGCACAGCTTCACAGAGGGTCATGTCACATGGAGGAGGTCCGGGACAGAACATTCTGATGTGCAACCAGGGGGGGAGAGGGCATTATAATTGGTCGTCTGTTTCTCGGCCTACCTGTGGGTGTTGTTGGAACTTTTTGGCCACGTTGTAACCACTCAATCCCCTGCTATGAGCGAAGCCATTTGGGGCTTTCATACTGCCCATATCTACACAGGGGCCTGACTGGGAAAAATCAATTAATTGTTGCTAATGGTCACAGAGAGAATTTTCCGCTGATGGATTTAATCCTTTTACAGTATACTCATTGTCGACTGTGGGGTGAGAGGGTTCATTCTTTCCCCAGCCGCACGGTCATGCGCGAGATGGGCAATTCGCAAACGTTTGACACCAAGCAGGACCTAAAAAAAAAATATATATACTTGGCGCTCCAAATACCACCGTTGTCATCTAAATACAGTGGTATAGTAGGCCCAAGTGTGAGGTAAAGGAAAGGCCTCTTTGTTAGCTAGCTCAGTGTTTCACATAGATAATAACTCTTTCACTCCCAAAGACGTTTTTCAGACTTGGTCTAGAATTGGCTGGTACTGAATGAGTTTTAAAAATAAAATATTCAAAGAGGTTTACAAACAAAATAATTTGGGAAATTTTAAATTGAAGGGGGTGGGGGTGAAGAGTTGAAGACATTTAAAATCAAAGTAAGGAAGTCAAGAGTAGTTGATTATAACAGTTTTTAAACTAGTTTCACCATGCTGTGGCTCCAAGCAATTGATCCGAGGTCTGCATCCAAACAAAACGCATTTTTACACATCACGACTGATTCATCTAAAGATTGTCGTCACTCCAAAACTATTTTTCAATCGTGAACTGCTTCAAATATTCAGCAACATAATCGGATAAAATCCGAGCTGAGAGAAGAATACTGTGCGTGAGCACAATACCATTGACTAATCTAAGCAGAAAACGTGGATTGGTGGAACATCGGTGGACTTGGTGATTTACAAGGCTAATTTTGAAGAGACGGCTTAAGCCGCACTAAGATGCCTTTAAGTCCATTATCTGAAGCCAAAGTTACACAGAATTAGCTTCTCAGGCGAACTGAGCTGAGAGACCCCTGAACACGTTTTTCAGTTTCATTTTGCCAGGGGGGCAATAGGAAATGCACAATCTAAACAAGAGAAGTATTCATTTAACAACACGCTTACAGTTTTGGGTTGCGCTGGCGTGAAACCTGCGCCGCAAGGACACTCGCTATCTTACTGTCACATGGGCAGTGATGCAAGAGGTCAAACGCAAGGTGTCATCTCAAAGTGAGGTTGTCTCCCTTGGGGGTCCTCCCACCCGTGGACGAGTAACAAAAGCAAATAACAGCAGATGTCTGAAGTTAGCGCCCGCTGAGATCTGCTATAATTAGACTTCAAACGTGTTTGCAGGCGGCCATATTCGACATCAGCAATTGTGGAGCAAGAGCTGCTCGGAGTAATTTGTGACCTCGGAATTGCGCCTCAGGAGACATCGCTGAGGCTCTATAGAAACATGACACACTTGTTTTGTCCAAATTGCTCAAATGTTTGCCTCCGGTTGCGTCTTGCCCGGTTTTAGGAGTCCGCAGCGCATTCAAATTGAATTCAAATTTCAACAAAACCCCAAAATGCACAACGAAATAGCGAGAGTCCAAACACGCATAACTAAAATCCACCACAGTAAAAAGTACTCCCCAAACCGGAATCTAAACGGACACAAGCGACTCGGAACACGAGCAAGAAGCTCTCAAAAATAACACTTGAGGCGGTACAGTGAGCAAGGTCAATAATCCGACAGTGACTTGGAAATTTGCCAATCCTTAAATACTTGGCAAGGCTTTGCTTGGGAACAAGGAACAGGTGCGTCTGCTGGAGGGGAACGCCCTTCACACCAGCTAGAGTCGGAACCAAACAAACAGGACCTGGCACTGTTCGGAAGCATACATTTCAGATGCATGGTTTTCCTTGTCAATTAATGTTTGATTAGTGCCTTCAGCCATGTCCCATTTCTTTCATTCTCTTTTAAAAAATGTTGAAATGATAAAAATATCTTCATTGGTTGTGTTATTCCCCACGGCGCTTTGAGCTATCTTGACTCTGAAATGGTTTTTCACCAGAAACTTGTTTTGGCTTTGTAAAAAAATTGTAAAATGCTGGAGGCTTTTTTCTCTCTCTCTCTGCTGCTGCACATTTGTCACTTCTGAGTATTCAGTGACATTTGAATCCTGCTGCAGAAGAGAAACCTTTTAAATGACTCTCAACAGGATTTGGGTTGAATAAAACACAAGACCTGTGTTTAGCTGCGATACAGCCTCCTTCCGTTCATACTCCTTTGCTCATTCATCCATTCATGATTAAGCAGCCTGTTAAATACCTCCTGCACTCGTATCATCACTTCCCTGCAACGCTTTATCTGCTGTTTAAGATCCAGGATGAAAGAGGATTGATTTGTTTTGTCCCTACCCCAAAATGAGTTTTGTTTGGAGAATTAACACAAAGAATCAGGCCACTGACAATGCACAAATCCTTTCTGAACCCTGACACCTGAAAAATCACTCCTGTTCCAACCACTGCTCCATCATGCTGCTAAGCGTCATTCCAGCTTAACGGGCCCAAAAGGTCACTTTTGACTGAAGTTTCCAAAGAAGGTTACACAAGGATGGAGGGTGGGGGGGGCTCATCTCATTATATAACTGTCTTGCAGGATGTTAGCATAAGTCCTCTCATGTGGCCTGCTCTGGAATGCATGTGGCTAAAGTTTTGCCACGAGTGTAAAATTCAAGTGTGCAGTGGACTCACGCAGAGCGCTGACCCACGACGGCGCGTCGGCAGCTTGTTCAACGCACGGCGTCTCTGTCTCTGGGTCTCATGATTCTCCTCAGAATATCCACTCGGGTGATCACATCAGTGAACGTGATGATGAAGGCACGTGCGACTCCATGGTTTTGATATCAGGAAAGCTGTTGTTCTTTCGAATGGCCCGCGGAGTCACACGAGCTGCGGGCTGTTATGTCCACTTCCTTCCCTCTTGAATGCTGCTATTGTGAGGGTCATTAAGAAGAGCAAACAATGTCAATCAAAGACATACCGTAGCTGAGATACTCGGCAAACATGCTTTTAAGTGTCTGCGAGCAGCATAGCGACAAGTTCATCAGACAAAAGTAAGAACAAAAGTGGCTTATGAATATTTTTAAAAGAACATACGTTGACAAACATTTAAACGCATTTCGTATCAATACCACTGGATCTCACACTGTGTGTGTGTGTGTGTGTGTGTGTGTGTGTGTGTGTGTGTGTGTGTGTGTGTGTGTGTGTGTGTGTGTGTGTGTATGTGTACAGGCTATACCCATGCGCCAGTTGGAGTAAGATTAAAGCGCAGTCACTTATTGAGTTCAATTGAGTTCAAGTCAGGATTCCAACTTGCAGAGCATATATATTAAAGAGGATTAGGGCTCTGTTGTTGAGCGGGCATGCTTTAGTGTAATTTATAAGTCATCTATAGATACAGTATATGGGAGCATTTTTAAGGTATCAACATATAAAAAAAAACAAGGTCTCAAACTTCATTAAAAAACGTAATCAAAAAAAACATTCCCGAGCTACAACAGTAAGGCGTCAACGCGGTGCCACCCTGACAGGTTAATTGAGATGGTGAAAGAGCAAATATTTACAATATGCACGTGCATGTATGTGCGAGTTGCGGTTACAAGAAGCAAACACACTCGCTCACGCAGGTGCATCTGCATTTGAAAATATGTACACATGCACCGCAGTGACCCAATTTCCATCTGCGTCAATGAAACAGAGAAGAGAAAATCTGGTCTCCGCGGGAAAGGCACAGTGGAAAATTCCTCCCTCACTGGCCAAACAAATCGCATGGGTGTTCACGAGACGCACCCGGACAAACTTGGCACTGTTTGGAAATAGAAGTGCCCTTTTTTTTTGCTCAGCAATCCCTGAGCTGCCAGGAAGCACAAGGGCTTGTGAAAACCTTTGTCAGCGCGACAATAGCCGCGCTAATCATCAAAGCCGGAATTTTGCCACGCTTTTACCAACTTACTGCACTGTGTGTCAGCTATTGACGCACCAGCAGGGTTTAACTGGAGGTGGTATCACAAGAGGAAACGTGCGTACGCCAAGTATCCAAACGTCGAGTACTACCTCACTGTGCGAGGCCGCAACGGCCAAAGAGTTCAGTATTTATTGTTAGCCGGCTCGTACGTAACCTCGATGAAGTTTATGAACCTTGTACGAGCTCGTTTATGACTGATGTGTCATAAAGACTCCCGAATAAAATGGCAAGCTTTCGACCGTGAGTTTTCACTATTGACCTACAAAAAGACAAAAGTATGACATTCGGCATTTACGATTCAACTTATATAAACATAAGCCGAACAAGAGAAATGGATGACACGTGGAGTTTGAAAGGTCATTACAGCCTTAAAAAAAAAAAAAAAACGTGACTTGTATTTTATAACTCGATTTACTTGGCTCAAGACGTCAACTGTAGTGCCTTGACACCCACAAGCTGTCGGCTTTTAAATGACCCTCTCTTGACCTCGTAATGGAATCTCCACGACTTTCCAGCATGGGAACATGAATTTATTTCTATCAATATATGACCGCGATCCGTGAAACAGGGCACAAGCACTTAGCTAAAATGTCCAAATGGAAATCATGCCGGAGCACTTGACCCGTTATACTGCATCAAAGTAATTCAATTACTGTACTTTGCTGAAATTGTTACATAAGAAGCAGTACAGCTGACAGGGCAAAGGGGGGTGAATTTTGTGAGTGCGCGACCAACTTAAAATATTTGAACCCTTTCAGGGACAGCGTCAACTACAGTGGACAGCTTATCATGTGATCAGGTTCCAGGGTGCATGAAAGGGTTTGTGTCAAAGGCACGTTAATTCCATCTTGCATTTCAGCATTACGGAACCAGCAAAAAAACAAAAAGGACGAGTATCATGAATTCCAGAAATGATTGCGGACTAGTAACGAGCCTTCGACTCTGCTAAAGCTGTTCAAATCCATTGTCTGTCCTCAGCGTTCCAGTGTGCGGCTCCTCCCTTTGTTCTTTTTTTTTTTTTGCTTGCCTTTCCCTGAATTCAGTGTGGGCTGGGCGGCTCCCCAATGACCGCACCTGTTTCAGTTCCACACCCGCCAGTCTTCACTTCAGCCTCACTCTCCCCTGCAGCCTAAAGGCCAGTCTGAAGATCCACTGAAGTCACGCCCAGCCCTCCAGTACACCTTGCTTTGGTTTCTCCGACCGCCTTAGGTTCCTGCCTCCTTGACCTGGCCCTCCGCCCTGACAATAAATCCGTCCTGAGTTCCTTGTGTCTGTTTGTCTTAAGATGACCGATTGCCAACCAATTTAAAGTGTTGAAAATAAGACGGGAGCAAATCCAACATCATATCTAGATTTAGTTCATTCATTCATTCATTTTCCCATCTGCTTATCCTCACAAGGGTTGGGGGGTGCTGGAGCCTATCCCAGCTGTCTTCGGGCAGTAGGCGGGGGACACCGTGAACCGGTTGCGAGCCAATCGCAAGGCACACAGAGACAAACAACCATCCGCGCTCACACTCACACCTCGGGACAATTTCGAGTGTTCAATCAGCCTGCCATGCATGTTTTTGGAATGCGGGAGGAAACCGGAGTACCCGGAGAAAACCCACGCAGGCCCGGGGAGACATGCAAACTCCAAACAGAGAAGCCAGAGTTGGAATTGAACCCGATACCTCTGCACTGTGAGGTCGATGCGCTAACCGCTGGACCAGCCGGCCGCCCTCCAGATTTAGTGTCATGTTAAATTCAACAATGCAATACCAGCTACCCGTCAGACGTCCATTTAAATGTTTCTAAATTCAGTTCACAAGATAGTCTCGTGTCCAAAAGTAGAATCAAGTTGAGTTCCCCCAAAAACAAAACGATGCGACTATCTGGTCGATCTTGATGTTCCACTCGTCATCAACGGAGGATTTTGGAAGTGGCGGCAAAATGTTATTCTATAGGCAGTCCTGCGGGTGAATCATGTTTGGTGCTTGTCAGCCAGACTGAGACTCTGTGGTGCCCAATCACTTGCCACAAGCTCCTTTGCGTGTTTCTGCTCAAACTGAAGCAAAGGAAGGAAACACATTCCAAAAGGATTGACGGTCTAATTATATTTGATGACGTGGCTCTTGTCTAAATTGTGCAAGTGTACTTTATGGTCGGTGAGTGTACACACACACACACACACACACACACACACACACACACATTGGCTTGCAAGCATGTACGGTATCATTTGAGCAACCCCTCGCAGCACGAGCTGTAGAAATCACGACACGCAAGTCAGGTCTGGTGACGAATTATATCATTTTCCCAGTGGAATTAATCAAAAGCAACAGCCTCAGTTGGACGCTGTTGCAGGCAACCCATTCATGTCCTGATGACAACCCTGCACTGTACTTTCAGTCATGCTCCAGTAACATCAACCCCAATAATGACCAGCGATTTCTGCGAGAGAATAGTTCACTTCTTATGCAACCCCCTTTCTTCCCGCAGCGTATACATTCCCCAAAAAAGAATGAGCTGAATGTAAGTCAAAGAGCCTCAAACATAAAACAAGAATGTCCCTTGCGGTTGTGAGGACTTCAAACAATTCAGGGAGGGCAGCACCTCGGGCGAGCTGTTGAGAGTACATTGAGTCAAGAATGGACGCAGCCATGCATCGACACAATTCAAAGAAACTGCAAGGCTTTCGTTTGTCACAAGGTCTTTGGATTCTGCGTACTGACATGACGTCAAGAAGTGCAAATGAAGAGAGTGATTATTTTAGGCTCCATTTACACTTCACAGCGCAGATGTTTTGGACTCTAGAAAACTAGATTTGTTTGACGAGGGCAGGAATGCGGGAGGTCAGAAACGCCGATAAGGTCGTGCTTTCCTCTCAAAGGAATGACGCGCGGTGGAGAGGTGGTTTACTTGGATAATTAAAACGCCCCCCCCCCGTCTTTGCATGTGTGAAACATTGCAAGGTCGGTATGTTTTCAATTTGTCTCCCTCTTACACAGGCGCACACATTCGGAATGTTGCATTCAGGCCAGCACCTGCTCCTGTTTTCTCACATACATGGTCACGGTTAAGGGTGTCGCTCATGAATCATCGTGCTCGCGGCTCAGGCGGATGTAATACTCATCCTCCATCTCACCCAAGCTCACTAATGGCCATCGACTGTGATGTCATAGCATCGACCCAGCCGGGGGGGGGGAACATGTAACTGTACGTATTGTGGATTATAACTCACGGCGTGGTTGTGGGACTCAGTCAATCTCAAGCGTCAGCCATTAGCTAAGATGAGTTGTTGTATAACTTTTCAGGCTCAAACTGTTATTGACGACTCCGTGATCACTGGTGATGCAATGTATCTAAGTTATCAGATTATTTTTTTTTGCAACACACATTGGCTCGAGGGGGTGGGGGGGTGTTCTGTGAATTATATGGGTATGAGTGGGTTATTTTAGTGCAATACATTTTCCATCCTGCTCTGTCCTTGGGGGTAGATTGGCCGAATGCCCTACAATAGTCCACCCTAAGTGTGCGTCCTCATTAACATCAGAAAGGAAGTGACCTCATTTGTACAACTGATCTCAACTTTCTTTCCTCCCCTCCCTCAGTACATGCAACGTTACTCATCAGCTTCTACGCAACTAATGTGATAACTCCAAAGGGAAACAACACAACCTGCATTTGTCTGATTTTTAACGCGGGGGAGGGGTCTTCGAGTCCAATTCAATTCAATGTGGTGCGAATGGGCATCTTTCTCTTATGTGCCCTTTTGAAAGACTGGCAGCCACTTCAGGGTGTCAAAATAAGCTGTGAAAGGCCCTGAAAAGGATTTGACTTCTGGATCGGATACACAGTTTAAGCATGAGTCTTAGTATGACACCATGACGGAAAGACAGCGGTGAAAATTTCCACGGGAACAAGACCCTCTCGCTTTGCCAAACGCGCACCCGACGGATCCGTCTATATGCAGCATGACTGGCTGCTAATCAGGTTAAAGATAGCTGCTGGAAAGCTCGGGATGTTCACTTGGTGACCTACTGTACAGACGGCATGAACTCAATCCTTTACCTCTGGCTCACCTGCTCGCTCTTGTGCGCACAGACACAGTCTTTGTTCTCCTTAACACCCAGTGGCCTCGGATAGATGACTTGGTTGGGGAGCAGAGGAGACGCATGAACATATGCGAGGTGGAAACTCTGTAGAATTGGGGAAAAAAGGCATGGTTAGAAGAAAAGAAGACAGCCTGTTATTTTTGTTGTGAACATCACAAGTTTTTTTGTTTTGTTTTGTTTTCTTGGGGTGGGGGGAGGTCACTGTGAATAATGCATTCAGTTTCAGGCCACGGAAGGAAGGAAAGCATTTATTTTGGATGATTTGATTAAAACTGCTGAGAGATGATTGACTGTGGTCGCAATGAAAAAAGTCAGTTACAGAAATTTTAAAAAATGAAAAAAAGTTTATATCTAAATGGCAAGAAATGAATGCTAATATGTACCGCTGACCTTTCAAACAACCACATTGACCCAACACTGTCTGCTCTTGTTGCATTCATGACGCAATTGTTTACTTGTGAAAATAATGCCATTTCCACAGAGGCAACTGATGCAGAGCGGAAAAAACCCCCCAAAAATAAACCATCCGGCGATCATCTGAATGAGACAATGACTGATTGTGTCTGCTTATCATTGCTAAGCAATGACGTTAAAGCTTGTCAGCGACAAAAAAAGGTCACATCTGATTCAAAACTATTCTTCACCTCAATGTTCCTGCTCTGCCCTAATTTAAATGACATAGAAATCTGCTCTGTCTGGGCTTGCCAAGAGGATGACGCGAGCAAACAATTCACGGGTATTTCATCTCTTTTCAACTCCGAGCGTCAGCATAGCCCACTGTCACAAGCCCCGCCCCTCCAAAAAAACGTATGATGTCCAAAGTAACAGCTTTGCTTTTACTTAATTTCTCAAGTGCACACTCTTTGGTCACTTACGGTACATTCGTTGGTAAATGGCGCACGGAAGCGAGTCACTCCGAAGTGGGAGTTTATCAGCAGGGGCAGGTTATTGTGCATCACGGACTACATTCATTTCCTGTGCAGGCCAAACGAGAGTATAAATGTGCAATCTCAAGTGATGTCAGTTTTCAACGGAATACAGATAAACCTCCCATCTGGAGAAGAGTGAAACCTCCTCATTGAAAGTGTGACAAAAACCTATGAATCGATGAATTAACCCTTTCAGGGACAACGATTACTACAGTGGACAGCTTATCATGTTTATCAGGTTACAGGTTATCATTATTGGTGCATGAAAAGGGTTAATCAAAGGGTGGCCCCCGACCTCTGAATCCCTGAAGCTTGAGTCCTCTTCTTCCGATGACAATGGAAGGCCCTTTTTCTGTTCCAGCATGACTGTGCCTCCCTTTGTATTCGAGAAAAATCAGGGGTGGGTGCTGGTCTGGTCTGGTCCGGTCCACTCGACAACGCTTGGACAAAAAAAAAAATTAAAAAAACAGGCCTTCAAAATAAAGCGTGCCAGCATTTTTTTTTTCGTAACAACAGAGATGGAACTTGTTTGCCTGGCTGATATAATGCTCGTCCCAACAGGTTTCCTCTTGCTAACAATTTCAAAATGCCTCAACCTTCTGAACTCAAGTCACAGTCATACATTAAGCTGGGCAAGAATGCGACATAACTGCTGTGTTATGACATTTGTTTCAGATCTGTTTCAATCATTTCAACTCCCTCTGCTTGGGCGTCATTCAATTTATAGTCTGCATTGCTGCGTTTGTGCCATTCGTTTCCAGGCACAAATCTTCCATCTTTTTTTTCCCGTTTTGCTTTAACGTCGACACCCAGCATTCAGACTTGTCCTCACTTGTTGTGTCCTGCCACCGGAGGGCAATCAGCTTGTCACACTGCCAAACCGGATCAGTTGGTTCAAAAACTCCGCAGAGGGATTGAATATGTTGGCGCTAGGGCATGCTGATGAGCTGTGAGCATATGAAATGCAACTGTGGCCAATTAAAAGCTCACAGTCCACTCATTGTCTTCCTCCCTGGCTTACCTTGTCATGGAGACGAGGGGAGGAGGGGTAGGGGTCCCCCAAGGGACTCCCACATCGTGGGAGCCGTAACCAGACACCTATTTTTTGTTGTTGTTGTTGTTGTTGTTTTGATCCAGGATAGTGGCTTTTGGATGAGGTGAGAGGTGTATAGACAAGTCACGTCACAAATCTTTAGTTTCAGGGACATGGTCTAAGCGGAGGGTGAAAAAGAGAAGAATAAATAAGGAGGGGTGGTGCTCGGAGGAAAGTTGTTTGCCTTTAAATCGAGGACTTTTCCACTGCAGTGAGAGCCAACGAAAGGAAGAGGGAGATACAGAGGGGAGGTGTACGTGGATACGCAGGCTGCGGTCACAGATATCTGGATCTGGATGTTCTGCAGCAGGCAGATTCTCCACCGTTGCTGATTCACTGGAAAGAGCTCAGATAGTGCTGGAAAAGAGATGAAGACCGGCAAGAAATCCATCATAGGTAGGTGCACCTTTATATCACTGTCTGGGTAATTAGATTGGCAGCCTTGAAGCAACACACGCACAGGATCTTGGGTGAATGTTTATTTTTTTTTTTTTTTTTAAAGCGGAGTCATGTTTACCTTGTCTGTGAATCAGCCATTTACCTCTGCTGAAGGCAATTCGGGAGACCTGCGTAGCTGCAAGGAAGGAATGAGAGCATTGTCCAGTCTTCCTGCGTCAGCTCACAAATTGTCCTGTTCATTTTGCCTCGTCATCTCATTTCATCTGAGAGGCCCTTGAATATGTAACATTTTGGTGTTTGTTTACAGCGGGCTGGCACCGTTTCCGTGATGATGTCATCATTTGTCTGATGGGGGCAAGTCCACTTGCAACAAGTGGCCGCACAAGCAAATGTGCAATGTGGCCAGGACAAAAAAAAAAAGTTGTTGCAGCTGCTCGCGAGCTCAAATTCGATTTGAATTGTAAATGTGATGACAAACGGCAGATGACTTTTGTTGGCGTTTGCACGTCTCTACCTGTGATTGCGTGTTTTCTACAGAGACGATAGCTCATGAAGTGAATTGTGACTGGTCTGAGCTGAGCTGGATGGCCACCCGGGTCTCTCCGAAATGCGAGACTACAAATGCAAAGAGAAAAGAGACAGAAATTTAGCGGGAGGGTTCAGTACATCGCTGTCGTGACTGCGTGGGCGTGAAACAGAGGCGCGAGATAGTTCCTGCACCAAGCAAAACAGACTATTAAATTACCAAGATAGTCATTAGCCGGCAGCCCTTCTGCTCAGCATCCAATTGGGTTTGCCTGGGTGACTCATTCCTCTACCTTCTGCAGTCCCATAACAACAACACCGGGGACGAATACACACCACACGCAACGCGGATCATAAAAATCCCTCTCTCGAGATTTGCAAACAAATTGCATAATTCTTCGGTGCGATGTGCGCACAATCCAAGCACGTTGGGTTTGGCAACGCAAGCGTGCCAATATTAATTTGGGGTGACAATGTAAATCAAGAAAAGGACCGCAGCTCATTCCAAAAAAAGGCGAACGTCGCTATCACTCAGACGAGAGTGAGATAAGAAAGGCCCAGTGTGAGAGTTCAAGGGGTTTTACTGGAGCTGTTGGCTGGGGGGTTTCTAATTATCCTTGACCGCAGTTTGGGAAGTGATAGCGGAGCCTGACTATCAGGCATTAGTCACAAGACGGAACAGACTGGCAAGAAAACAGAACCAATTTTTGTGAAAGTGACATGTGACAATTGACAGCACGAGCGCAGGAGACAAGATGCACTTTCCTCTGTAAGTATTCCAACAGCGAGGGCAATCCTGATTTTGTCTCTTTAATCCTTTCTTGCACCCTGTAACCTGATAGCAACCGCTGTCCCTGAAAGGGTTCACTTCAAGGTATTTACATCTCCATTGGATACTCAACTTCGATAGCCATTATTTGGAACGGGAACAGAAAGACTGACAGTGATCGATGGCGCTTAACTATTCTAATGCGGGAGCCGCATTAACGTTTTGTACCAGGAGGGACAGAAAATTCCAGACAAAGCACAAAAAAGTGTGCAAAATGAGGCTTTAACCTTCTTATTCCTGCACATTAGTACGAACAATACAAAACAGGAAACAATTGAGTCATGAAAGGCTTCGCACATACTGTACTATCATGACAACAATTGCGTGAGTGAATTAAAAGGAATGAGGTGAGAAGCCGCAAATAGGATTGGTATCATGATATTCCCAGCTGACGTGTTTCTTTGTGAAACGAGAGCCGAGCGCTTGCGCTGATGGATTGCCTTTCAGCACCACTGCACCTGCAAGTCTTTTTTTTTTTTTGATGCCACAGACTGCTCTTCACTTCCTCTTTCCATGACACAAGTACTACTGGCCTCATTCAGTCTCGCTTCTGTTTATGAATACATGACTGTCACATGCAAAACAAAGAAGAACCATAAAGGGGTTGTCAACTGGCAGATGAATGAAACTCACATTTCGAGCAGGTGTTACGTTTTAAGGCTCTCAAGGAAAAGAAAAGAAAGAAAAAAAAACATGACTCACTGGCTAGCTTGCTATGCAGGTCCGTCATTGCCCCTCAAGCTCGGGATAGTGATTTGCATAATGGCACACTTATGTAACTTCCAAGGTTAGTGGACCACATCCACAACAGATGGACAGATCGTTGCTGCAGCTTAGCGTAGCAACGGCGTCATGTCTCATTTCTCTGAATTTATATAATTCCGCTTGCCTGGCAGGGTCACCTTGACCTCATGGTTAGGCAAAGGTCGATGTAAAGAGTTGCAAAAGGGAGACATGTATAGACGCATCGATAGATTACATTCATACAGGATTATTACACCGCACCTTGTTTGGTCGCGATTGACGTAAAAATGGACCTTATGCGCGGCAATGCGGGAAGGTCAGATGGCATCGGTTCCCGGTATCAAAATGTTCCATGGCACCGAGACGCCATCTGACTGAAAAACAAATGATAATTTAGTGAAATCTGTGACAACCTTGGGTCGTATGAGAGATACACATTCAAGAGTTGCGAGCACTTTTCAAAAGGTTTGTAGCATTCAAACAGTAGGGAAATATCTGCTCCAACCACCCATAGATAGATAGATAAGACAGATTTCTCTCAACGGCAGTCAGTGGCAGCCTGCCGTGGAGGGTGGGAAGAAATCCTCACACTCCCACATCTTCTTCCACCTCCTCCTCCTCCTCCTCTGCAGTGTGTTCGTCACGAGCCACCTTCTGCAGACGAAGTATGGGTGCAGCGGAATCCCGTGACGTCACGCCCCCCTCGGTTGTCACGGCGACGGCTGTGACGTGAATGGGCGTCACCGTCACACACCACGTGGTTGATATAAATGCGGTGGCTGGCCGGTGTCGGCATTCGGCAAATTCGAGTGGAGCGTGTTCGGTTGGGTTCTACTTGCGTAATTGGAGCAAAGCGAGCCGGCGACACCTGACTTTGAAAATATTACTGAGGAAATATTGTTTTTGTTTTTTTAAATTGAACTCGGCTTGTCACCATGGCTGTAACGGAAGCGGGATGTGATCTCACGTACTGCAAAATGAGGGGAATTGTTGCTGTTCTCACCGGTGAGCGACCAAATTATTCTAACCGCCCCGTGTCATATATTTTTTTGCTTGACCTATTTCTATTCATTCGGGTTTCTAATTCCGCCCAGATATCCTGGTTGTTAAAATACTAATGCATTCGTTCTTCTCTTACCTATCAGGAGGATAACGTGTTCGGTATTGTGTCAGTGTTGTGTTTTACGCGCAAATACCTTTTAAATCATACAGAACTGCACTCTTTCAAGTTCACAAGTTTTTTTTTGAATGGAAAATCCTTCGTTGGCTGCCACCAATACACCCAAGAGCTTGCGTAACGAATAAGCCCGCAGTATTAAGAGTTCCATGCAATGAGAACGGCGCAAATCTGTCCTATAAAAGGATTTTTGGACCTCGCACACAATGGATTATTGCACCAATAGTTTTTTTTTCTTTTTCACTGGAATGAAACCTCTTTTGTTTACGACGTGCTGAAGTATGTCCTTTGTCTATTGTCCACTTGCTCACCTGCTACATTAGGTACACCTTCAAAAACAAAGCCTACAAAAGTCTACTTTTATGAAGACCGTGCTGTTTTAATTTTATTTTTTTTTTTATTCTAATTATGTAATTTTTCTTATTTTAAGATCTGGAGTGCTAATGCGTCTTGCCTGTGGAAGTGTTTCTTTTGGATTGTTGAACTCGCTTGCGGAAATAAATCCATATATCTCAGTTGGTTAAGGCAGCATTTTCAATACGAACCTCAAACTTGTGTACCTCGTCATGGGACCAATGAGTCCATTTGAACGCTCCTTTGCTTCCATTTTCAGCTTTCATCAAGGAGAGAAAAATGGGGCTGAATGACTTCATCCAGAAGCTGGTGTCAACCCCTCATATCTGCCAACAGTGAGTATACAGCATTTGACTACAAAACAAACTCTCTTGTTGTTTGAACAGCCATGAGAATGAGACGCAAGAGGCATTTTGTGCTTCCGTCAGAGATTTTGTAGTTATTTCTAACCACGCGTCCATTGAGATCACTGGCCAATCTAATCTGCCACCTGAGCCGTGTAGAACATTCTGTGAAAGGCTTAATCTGGGTCCAGGAAGCCCGGGGTAAGAATAGGCCTTTTATGGTGAGCCTGTAGCAACCTGCACACTTCTTAATCACCTGCACCGAAAATCCCTGATGTTCACTAGATAAACCTATAATCAAATTAAAACATAATATGGGCTGTACCATCGCAGTTGGCTAAATTGGTGGGTCGGCCTTTAGGTTTTTTAATCTGTTATAGGACAAAATATCAAACCTGTGTCCTTGAATGGAGCATTCAAGGACATCAATTTTTGTTATTGTAAAGTGTCCTTGGGTGTCTTGAAAGGCGCTTATAAATAAAATGTATTATTATTATTAAAAGGGCACCTGGTTGCGTCATCACTTGGCTGCCTTGTCATGGGTCAGCCGCTTAAGATTTCGCTCAGTCGGGTTAACGCCGAGGCTCTGGTTGTAAACTTGACCTGTTTCCAGTTCATTCGCAAGGGGTGTGCAGTCAGCATGTCAAAGAATGCCATCCAAATGTATCTTTGTGATCTTGGAAAAACATCAACCGAGGTTTACGTTGCTACAAGAGGAAGGAGAAAGGTCGTTGAATGCTTCTAATCCTTTTTTTTTCTCCTCCAGTGTTGAAGTCAACAACTTCCTGAAGATTGATGAGAATCAGAATGAGGAGGCCGAACATGATCTTGCTGAAAGAAGGGTAAGCAGAGATGGATGACTCACTGTGCCTTTCATTTTGTGCGTGTGTGGAAATATCACCGTATACTTATGTTTCCTCATTCTTTTCTTTCAGGGGTTCCTAAATTCGCAAAGTTCACTTGCTGAGGACACTCAGTAAGTACCCGCATTGATTATGATGATGATAATGATGAATATTACGCAAAAATCCTGATTTGTGTGGATGTGCCTGTGCAGGATCAAACCTTGTGATTTCGACTACCTCAAGATCATTGGCAGAGGCAGCTTTGGAAAGGTCATTTTCTTTTGGATGCCTTTTTTTTTAAATCGTTTTCCCTCTGTAGCAATATTAATGTGCATTTGCGCTTCTGCAGGTGCTGCTCGCACGACACAAAGAGTCCACTAAATACTACGCTGTCAAAGTGCTCCAGAAAAAAATTATCCTGAAGAAGAAAGAGGTACAGTACATTTCCAAGGTCTTATGAACCAATATACGTTTTTGATGTTGAAATAACAAATGCCACCATAAGGAAAATAAACGATGCCGTTCTCCCCCTTCCCATCCAGCAAAAGCATATCATGGCCGAACGCAGCGTTCTTATGAAGAACATCAAGCATCCCTTCCTAGTGGGACTGCATTACTCCTTCCAGACTACTGACAAGCTTTACTTTGTACTCGACTACGTGAACGGTGGAGAGGTACGCCTCACGTGATCCTGAAATACTGTAACTCACACAAAGAAATGTGTTAGTCGTAGAAGTTGACAGCTGTTGTCCTTTCAGCTCTTCTACCATCTTCAGAGAGAAAGGATCTTCTTGGAACCCCGGGCCAGATTTTACACTGCTGAAATTGCAAGTGCACTGGGCTACCTCCACTCACTGCACATTGTGTACAGGTAAGCACATTATGAAAAAAAAACCTACAGCGCTCTCTAGTGGACAGTTGTAATAAAGCATTTTCAGTTTGCCGCCTTGAAACTGACAACAATTTTTGTGTCATCGTTGTCCCTTTTTCCTCACAGGGACCTTAAACCCGAGAACATCCTGATAGACTCCCAAGGCCACATTGTTCTCACGGACTTTGGTCTTTGCAAAGAAGGACTTGAACCCAACGGCACGACAACAACTTTCTGCGGGACGCCTGAGGTACAAGCCACATCTGCGCAGTTACACTCCATCGATCGGTGAACAGAAATTCAGCAAATTAAATGTCTCTTGCCTTTTAATCTTCATAGTATTTGGCTCCGGAGGTTCTCCAGAAGCAGGCCTATGACCGCACAGTTGACTGGTGGTGTTTGGGATCGGTGCTCTATGAAATGCTCTATGGACTTGTAAGTAGAAAGTGTGACATTATGGGATTGTGCCCACTTTCCCCACGTGTGGGTTGGATTAAACTAAATGCTTCACCCTTCCTTTTGCGTTACGCAGCCTCCCTTCTACAGTCGCAACACAGCTGAGATGTACAACAACATCCTGCACAAGGTTCCGGTCCTCAAACCCAACGTGTCCAACTCAGGGAGGGAGTTGCTCGAGGGGCTCCTGCAGAAGGACCGTACCAAGAGACTGGGGGTGAAGGATGACTTTGTAAGCACACAAAGCTGCATTCGATAACACTCAATGTGGAACTCGCGAAAGACGCATGGGATCAAAGTATCTGTTTCTCTCTAGCTTGAACTCAAGTACCACTCCTTCTTTTCGCCCATCAACTGGGACGACCTGATGGCCAAGAAGATCACGCCGCCCTTCATTCCCTCTGTGGTAAGTTCAACCGATTTCAAGTTGGGATGTGGGATAGAAGTCCTTCATGAAATTATAGTAATACTTGATAGCAGCCAGCAGAGGTGCTGTCGATCCAATCTGAACTGTCGTTTGTGGTGGTTCATTTTTACACAGCTGACCAAGAAAATTTGGTCAAATGCCCAAATTTTGTTTTTCTGGTTCAATACACCAATCAACTCCAAATATGAATGGCATTTCCGTCCCGCTTGATTTTTGCAGAGTGGCCCCACAGACCTCCGCCATTTTGACCCAGAGTTCACCCACCTGCCTGTGTCCTCCTCCCTGAGCAACGACCCCTTCAGCGTGACCAGCAGTATCAAAGAAGCGGCAGGGGCATTCCCAGGATTTT
The DNA here is from genome assembly GCA_026261675.1 of Hippocampus mohnikei. Lineage (NCBI taxonomy): Eukaryota > Metazoa > Chordata > Actinopteri > Syngnathiformes > Syngnathidae > Hippocampus > Hippocampus mohnikei. The sequence goes on from JAKGUB010000198.1 coordinate 147,838, forward strand.
CCTATGGGCCTCCGGCAGAGCATTCCTTCTTGTGAATACCAGCGTCACTTATCAACAGTCTCTCTCCCAGAGACGACAAGCTCTGGATTGACTTTTGTTTTGATGGCGGGGACCACGCGGAGCCGCATGTCTAGAAGGGACCTACTGAGGGTCAAACCTTGAAAGAGCTTTTTACAATGATTCATGTACTGAGATGGACTCATGTTACAACAACACTGGCCCTACATTTTTCGCCTCTAGCACCTAAAACAAACTCTAAGTGTGCCAAGTACTGCTGCGCTTCAGAATCATACGATATCACCGCAATGGTGACGGGACCTCACGGCTTCTGATGTGACAACGAGAAGTGCCTGATGTTGAAAAAGCAATTGGGACGGCGCCTGCAAGAGTCTTTTATTTATTTTTGCCCCCCATCCTCAACTACTATTCCACTCGACTTTTGACGGGGGCACACTGGTATTGCCTTCATTCCATGTTTGCATACACTGTATGCTTGAACTGAAACCGTCACGAGGTTGATTTATGCAATTTGATTTCATGTGAATGCGCTATTGCACGTCTGGAAACATGGGTCAAGACTTTGATCATATCTGTATTCTTATCCTTTTTTCATACGGTATCTTTACCTGGGACCATATTTAACATGTCCTGATGGAGTGAAAGCTCCAATTCTAAATATGTACATTTGAAAATCGATTTGTGTTTCTAGAAACACAAGAGATTCACTGTTTTTACCCTGTGTAATATGCATATACAGTACAGTAAGTTAACATTTCCCAGTGTGTACTGTGTGTATATATATAAATTGAGAGAGAGATGTATATGTATCCATTGATATAACCTATATTTATTGAATGCCCTCCCCCCAAATACTTTATTCACAAGCAGAGACTCTTGCAGTCAGAGATTTATATTACCTGTATTTGATAGATCATCAACATGTGATTCAACCAGCAATAACAGGTCTAAAGAATATATCCATTAATCATTTCTTCACTAGAATGTTTTGCCATAAACACTCCCAACCCTTTAAAAATGTCTTCGCATTTACGCATCGTGTAGAGAGAAACTGTGAATGTTTTGTGCCTGTCCAGGGCGGCCTGATCCATGTGTACCGTGCGTACAGCACATATCTTTTGTTTTTCCGTGACCTGCTGTTCCCTCCTGTACAGATCTTGATTTATTTAAGTGCTTCATTAACTTGACTCAGAACAATAGGATGGAGCAAGCTTTGGCTTTAGCCACAAGCCCCTTGCTTAATAGGGTTCTTAAAAGTGCAATAAAATCCCATTGGCTTTGATGGAGGATTTATCGATGGATCTTGCAACAGAATGGGAATAGTATGTATGAACTTGTCTCACGGTATTGAAAATGGATGATTTATTGCTCGCACATTTTAAAAACTGATGCATGTAAAAGTTTTTTTCTAAAGCCTGCTGTAAAAAAAAAAATTACTGCACAGGTTTACGGCATTTTCTTCCACATTTGGAAGCTGCAATTTTCTCTTTTGTATATCAGTGTGTATTTATTTTCTTCCTGCCATTGTTACTGTATGATGAAGGTAATGTACATGATTTACTTAAATACTGAAATTTAATGTCAGAAATTCCAAATAAATTCTCTTACCTGAAAATCAATGTCATTGCCCTTCTGGTCTGGCTCCTGCATCCATTTTGAGTACAATGCTGAACCCTATTAAGATCTTGCCTGTTCCAGCTGACTGTGGGTGAGAGGCAGGACAAATCCCGATAGTCACACAGCATGCAAACAACCATTCACACTAACATTTACAGCTACAGATAATTTAGAGCGCACACGTCTAACTCAAAGCCTTGGGGTCAAATCTGGCCTTCAACATCCATTTATGTGGGGGTTTTTTTCTTGATAAATGCAGTGGTTCTTTTCATTCAGGCAAGAAGTCTGTACCCAAATTGCAATTTTTCTTAACATATAACAAAAAAATCCCACAAAATCAAAATAAATTGAATAATAGTTGTACAGTACACTTAAATACATTATACAAACTTTTAAGGCTCTGTACCTTGAAGGAAACGTGGTCACATTTTGTTTCTTTCGAAAAGAAATTCAAATATGGTATAGACTGTATATAGACTACAAAGGCAATTTGAATTTCATAGAACCTACGACGACAATAAGTCTTTTGAAAGTATAATTTTAAATCATTCTATGATCGCAATCAGTGTTCTTCAATTGGATAGCAATTCATCTGTGTTCACACTTTTGTTAGATTTCTGTCATGTAAAATTTGTGCTTTGGATCTGGAAAAGTTGGGAAACAATGATCGAGTGAAACTAACGTTTCAACACCTGGCGACAAGGAACCGGGCACGCTAACATGTCAGGAGGGATTGTGCGCATGCGCAACTAGCGCAGCAACGCCAACTTCCTGCAAAATAGTGCTCCCTATCAACAGACAAAGCTTTACACTTTGGATTCAATTGGAGATGATTAAATGTTTGCGTTGTGACTTCCCACCTTCAATGGTAAGACGGGTTTACTAATTGTGGTGCCAGTGTAATGCGTTGCTATTTTTCCAAGCTTGGCGATTTTTGCTGTGGCAGCAGGACTGCGATGCTTTGCACGCTGCCATTTCGGTGCCCGCTCCTATGGCGGCCGAACCCGACTAATGTCTGGAGCAAAAAAACTTTTACGCCCGTACCAAACTCATGATCTCACAGCCAGTCTGACGATCGTATCGCTTGTTAACAAATATGGGTCATTCATATGAAATTTAAAGAAAGGGGCATCCGGTTTTGCTATTTGGTAAACTAAATACTCAGCGCGCGAGTAGATAGAGCTAACATCGTCCATAGCGCAAGGCGCTTTAAATATTAGCGGTGATCGCAGTTCGTTACGCTTGCTCGTTGATAAACAAACTGATCACGACCAAGTGCTGTCGTTGTTACTTACCTTTAAATCGACGCTAGCGGTTTTCAGGAATCAGGCTGGTGCCATTTCGCCTTCAGACTCCTCTCTCCCCGGCTGGGTTATTTGCTGGTTCTGCTAATGTAACGGTGGTCGGCTATTTCCAGATGGAATGGGGATGAACTGTTCCTTTAGAAGGGTCTCTTGACCTGCAAAATGGCAACGCGATATTGGAGAGTCGGGGTGGTGCAGATTACAACAGCAGCAAAACACTACGACAAAACTGGGTCAACACGAACACTGCATAAATATGTCAGCAGATAATAAAAGTTTGTTGTTGTTGTCGTTCTGTTTGTTTTCTTATGACGAAAGCCTGTAATGTAATGGGGTGTGTTTGCTTCGTTACATTGTTATTTGCAGGTAACAAGACTTTTTATGTCAATAGAATAAGACAACCATAAAGCAATAGTGGGGAAAATAATAACTATCATAACATGTGTTTGCTTGTTGATACTGCCATTAAGATTTTCTTTGAAGGAGAGAATTGGGGAATTATATAGAATTCTTAAATCGACCAGATAAAACTATTCCCCACAGGGTACCAGTATTCAATTGGAAGCTTAGTGCTCTGATCTTTTGGTTCAACTATGACATCATTGCTTTTCTCACCAATGTCTTTCCTTTCTTAGAGAGAACGGATATGTTTGTGATCAGAAACACCCCCTCCCTCTTTAAAAGAAGCCATTTAATAGAGGGGGGGTCCTCTTGTTTACGAAAAGAGTTCTGATCAGACAGCAGCGGTATTGCCCAAAGGTCAGAAAATGTCGGTTAACTACCACTCATGTTGTCAAGTCATATTTAGAATCAATATTTGTCTGAAAAACATCTCTAATTCTTGCATACAAAACAATCCGATAAGTACAGAGCCGCCTTTTGCCACGCAACAGCGTTTTCTAACACTGCGTGCAAATTTGTAAACTCAACATTATATACACTGTAAACCAAAAGCTCGGATGTATTTGAGTTTTATACATGACAAACAAACCGTGAGTCAAGAAATCACCTCTTTGGTCATTCATTGGCAATAAAGTTGTTGTTATAGTTTTGGAATCCGATATTTAAGTCCAGGTCAGCATATGATGCTATTCGTTGAGTGCCGCTCGAAAAGTACACGACCTTAGTCTTGAGCATCTTCAAAATGTGTCAATAATTTCAGTGGCCTTCTTTTCCAGCAGGTGTTACGAGTTCACTTAACTAAATTTTGTATAAACTGACATCTGCTTCCCATTAAAGCCAACCCGTGGAGGTGGCACACTTTTGATGCAGAACGTGCCGTGCTTTTTGCCTCACGCGTTGGCGTGGTGTTGAATTTGCCGTCTGACCTACCGGTATTTTCAGCCTCTCTGTCCACATTATGTCAGCAAACACGTTCCATGTCGCCTACTTTGACGGGAAAGGCCCGTTGAGTGAGCCGAGCGATGAAACGAGGTTAGATCTTATCCCCCGGGGTATCATTTGAACCGGCAGCGTCCACCTGAGCGAGAATGTTTTGGTTTTACAGGCGTTAGGTCACATGTAAATCGGCACGCTTCCCTAGTCCCACGTTAAGCACGAGAGCGGCGGTCAGTCAAGCGACGTCAGTCACACCTGCCTTACCTGTGGGTCTCGTGCAGGGTATGTGACCCCGATGCCCCACTTCCTGGACTCCCAGTTGGGGGTGGTCCATTGATGTGTGTGTTTACGTATCAAGGGGAGGGGAGAGATTTGTATTGTGTGTGTGGGGGGGGGACTACATAAGGCGTCACTTCAGTCCAATCTTCAAATGTCTCCTCTGCCGCTTGTGACCGCCGAGGCAGGGTCCGCACAGAATCCCCAGGTCCAGAGAGTAGGCTGTGACGGCGTGCTGTCTTGTCGGGTCGCTCTGCCGCAAAGATGGATGACACGCAGGAGCTGCCGGTAAGTGCGCCTGCATTAATGAATAACGATTTCAAATTGGGCGGTCCTGTACTCTCTTCACGGTTTTCCCCCATCATTTCTCCAGAAACTGTTCTTTCGATCCACGTTTGTTGTCTTCTTGTGGCTGAAAGCATCCCGTGTGCTTTTAATGCTGGAATGAGTCCTGGAAAAAAAACAAACAAACGGATGCATGTTTTGTCACCACACATTTTGCCTTGAGGTTGAGCTTTAGCCCCCCCCCCCCTTCTTAAAATGTTATAATAAGCGTTTGGTTTGTGGGCACAGGCGAAGAAAGCCAAGCTTGACGCAGACAGTGGACTGGAGAAAGAGCAAAGGTATGAAACAAAAAAAGAAAAAACGCAAGGAGAAAGGGGTGTTCATTAAAACACAAAAAAAAATCCCGTTGGCTAAAACCAAGCATCTCAATGCACTTGTAGTAATTTGGGAGAGGATGGAAGCCCGAATGCTGTGCTCGCTCCATCAGAGCAGGGAAGCTCTTACTCTGCCCTGTCCATCTCCCAACTTGGCACACGTGAGTAGAAAATATGGCGAAAGCTGTGACTCACCACAACTGCGGAGTAAGGAATCCTTGCATCCCTGTTCCAGGGGATCGGGAATCTGAAGGAGAGATAGGAGCAGCACCCCAATTGAACGCAACGTATGCACATTCGGGTATGAAGGCCCAAACTTGACATGAGTCAATATCACAAAGAAGTGCCTTTTGTCTTCTTCCGAGAATCATAAGCATAATCAAAGCATAATATTGACTGTGCATACCTTCTATGATATGGCTGCCGTTATTGCGCAGTGCATGTCAAACTGATGATTGTGTTGTCGTAACAGCCACAGACACGGCAGCCGGGTCGGAATACACCCAGCAGGTCTACGAAGGAAGCAAGTGAGTATGCGTTATTCAATCGATGGCCATTTCTCGTCATGTGCGCACTTCAGCAGCGATTGTCTTTCTTTTTAGCCCTGTGGCGACGTCATACCCCAGCCCGGTGGCCTTCCCCACGCTGGCTCACTCTGCTGTGTATTCAGCTTTTCCGCAGACAGGCCAAACGTATGGCCTCCCGCCCTTTGGTTAGTCTCGCCCTTTTTTTTGTGTGTGTTTCCCTTTCTCTTCTTTCCTAACACGGTCCTCTCACTAAAAACACAGCATTGTACCTTTGTCACTTTGCTTTTAGGAGCCTCACTTTGCTTCTGCACCCGTGGAATCGATTTGCTTTCGGGTTTTCTGCTCCAAAACACAAAAGCCCACAGCTTTGACGGGAGGATTTTGAAACTCCTCGCCGTCTCCAATAACCCCCTTGCTGCCTCTCTTTCCTTCTTTGCCTTTATTGCTGTCTGTCCTCTTTAGGTGCTATGTGGCCAGGCATAAAAACTGAGACAGGTCTGCCAGAGGCGGCCTCTGGTGGCCAGCCTGGGTTTCTCAGCTTCAGCACCACATATACCTCAAGCCAGCCAAGCCAGCTACACTACTCATACCCCAGCCAAGGCAAGCTGCAGCATCACTTGCTCAGGACAATGCTGTCACACTCTGCACATTTTCTGTAGGAGAGTGTGAATTTTCAGCATTCTCCCACGGTGAGATCGCCATGTGGCGCTTTCTTTCCTGTCGCCTTGACTCAAGTCTGCGTTGCGTGTGCGTTCCTCCGAAGGCTCGAGTTTCACAACATCCAGCGTGTACTCCAACATCCCATCGGCGACGGCCGCTACCACAGCGTCCACAACGGTAGCTCTACAAGTAAGTGCTGGTTTATTTTCAATGAGCCTAATCTTCAGTACGTGGTTCATGCGGGTAACGACTGTGGCCGGTTTGTCGCAGAGGGGCTCACTGAAAAGCATAGAAGTGGGCGTCTTCGAGAATGTATTTGTTGAGTCATTGATGACACCGATTTGTGCAAAACCAAATGAAACAACATTTGGACATCTGCATTGCTAAAATTTCACATTTCAGTGAGAAATGAATATTTCATACTCTTTTCAGTCTGTCTTGGCTAAACGTGCAGCTACTGCAAAATGTTGATAGATGGGAGTGACAGATGATCTTTCTGTTGGGACTCCCTCAGGACTTTAGCAGCTACAACTCACTGGGACAGAGCCAGTTTTCACAGTATTACAACCTGCCTGCCAGTTACGTGCCCGCGGGCCTGCCCAACAGCGACGACCACGGAGCCGCCGTGGGAGGGGCCGTGTACTCGGCCGTTAAGTCAGAAGAGGCCGCCTCGGCGGCACTACCTCCCAGAGGTGACTTTTTCGACCTCAAATTTCATCCTCTCATTGAGGTTACTAGTGTACTTTTCAAAATTGATTTCCCTCCCCTCCATTGTCCCTCTAAGATGCATCCCCATCAGAGAATGTGCCGGCAGGGGCGGCTTTGCCCAACAGCGTGTCTCACCCTGCTGGAGCCAGAGACCAAGATGAGGTGGGACGCAGAAACTCGATGGGAAAAGCAAAAGGAAAAGCCAAAAAGTGCGACAGCTCCCCACCTACTGAAAACGACCTGGAGGTAAATCATGCCAATAGTGCATTGCATTCACTTAGTCGCTGGTGACCCTTCAAAGTCACCATTTTGTCATGTAGCGATGGGAGCAGAATTTTTCAGAATCCATCAAGGTAATTCATTATTGCATGGTTTTTTTTTCCCCCAGCGCATCTTTCTGTGGGATCTGGATGAGACCATTATTATATTCCACTCGCTACTCACAGGCTCTTTCGCGCAAAAGTTTGGCAAGGTATGTCGACGTGAACGATGAAGAAAATTAGCGAAGGCCATGTCCTCTGTATTTCAAGTTTTTTTCTTATACGGCATTAGGACCCGGCGACCATGTTGAACTTGGGCTTGCAGATGGAGGAGTTTATCTTTGAGTTGGCTGACAACCACCTGTTCTTCAACGATTTAGAGGTACAATGGAATTTTTTTGGGGGGGCAACCGACAGAAAATACTTGGATGTTTGGGGTCTGACTGAACCAGATGTGGATTACTGGATATCATTTATGACAACGAGGTCTACTTTCTACCTGAAGGAATGTGACCAAGTCCATGTGGAGGATGTCGCCTCCGATGACAACGGGCAGGACCTAAGGTGCTTTATTTTTCGGGCAGGGGACACTGAGAATAACATTTTGTACAATTACAGCAAAGTGTCTTTTTTTTTTTTTTAAGTAATTACAATTTCTTGGCGGATGGATTTAACGGCCCCAGCGGCGGAGGTGCAGCCGGAGCCACGACAGGCGTCCAGGGTGGTGTGGAGTGGATGCGCAAACTGGCCTTTCGCTATCGCCGCCTAAAAGAGATTTACAACAGCTACAAGGGAAATGTCGGAGGTGAGTTTACGTAGCATGTCACCATTTAACGTTTTTTTCTGCTGAGGAAACCCCCCCCGTGAGTGATGTCGGTCTTAAATTTCATTCATAACGGTCTTTTTAAAAAGTTTGTTTGATTTAGTGAATATGTCTGAAATTCAGTTTGAGCTCCGCAGGTGGCGCCTGTGCACCGGACGTGACCAGCGAGCGGATTTAAGCTAGTTCCGAGTCTTGTTACTTTTCCAACTAGGCTATTAAGTCAGACTTTGTACATCAAACATGTTTCAGTCTAGATAAATAGAAACGGGTTTGTTTTTGACTGTTTGTTTGCTTGTGACTCTCCTGCCTGACAACTGTCAACTAACCGATATTTGGAAACCGTTACATTGATGCAGTGTTGGTTATTTAAAAAAATAATAATAATGTAAGGTGGTTCTAAATAATGCTGCTGCTCCCCGGCAGGCCTGTTGAGTCCCGTGAAGAGGGAGCTGCTTTTACGGCTTCAGTCCGATATCGAGAACGTGACTGACTCCTGGCTCAGCACAGCGCTCAAGTCTCTACTGCTCATCCAGTCCAGGTTTGCTTTTGATGACACTTTAGATTCCCCCCCCCAAAAAAACATGTCTAGAACGAAGTTGATTAAAGTTTGTTTCACCGACAGGGGGAAGTGTGTCAATGTCTTGGTCACAACCACTCAACTGGTGCCAGCGCTGGCAAAGGTGCTGCTCTACGGCCTGGGAGACGTCTTCCCCATCGAGAATATCTACAGCGCCACAAAAATAGGTACAGCCATATACAGGCCTCATCGTCGATGACTGTCCTGCCAAAAAAAGAACGCATTAGTCATAGAACCCAACCAGACTATTACCATACTATACACGACATGTCCGATTTTCTGCTTTGATCCGAAATAGTCTTGACGCATCCCATAACGGCAGCCCCCCGTTGCAGTGCTTTGACATTTCATGTGACCGTCTGCAAAATTATCCACAAGTGCATGTCGCTGTTGTTTTTGCTCGCAGGTAAAGAAAGTTGCTTTGAGAGGATCGTCTCTCGCTTTGGGAAGAAAGTGACATATGTTGTCATCGGCGACGGGCGCGATGAAGAGTTTGCAGCGAAACAGGTGCGTGCCATGTTGAAACTTGGTATACCGAGGTTAATGTGTTTGAAAAAGGACACAAATTAGAATGGCCCGCTGTGTATTTGAATGAGACTGAAATCTGATTCTATGTTTTTGTCGCCCCACGCAGCACAACATGCCTTTCTGGCGGATCTCCGCTCACAGCGACCTGGTGTCCCTGCACCAAGCGCTGGAACTGGACTTCTTGTAAACAAGGAGACGGCGGCGGTGGCACGTTAAACGGGAAAAAAATTGAGCAGCCAGTTATTGTTTCTGGACGAACATTGATCAAGAATTCTCTGCGCCTCCAATGCTGCTCATGTGCTTATTTACGGACAGCTGTGAGCTGGCTGACAGATGCTCAAAAGGAACTGAGGTAGAGCTGACTGTGAGAAAACAGACCGGGCGTGCAGTTGGCTGCTTTTAATGTGTTCGTGCCCAGCACTCCCTATTCTTTGGCAGCTAATCTCGCCACAGCTTAAAAAAAATAAATAAAAAATCGACTCGTGCGGACGCAGAAGGGGCAGTGTCATTGTTTGATCCTTTTTAATTTAATTTTAGGTTGGGGGGGGGACATATCCCTCCTGACTTCAAATTACCAAAGGGCCTTCACTTTATGTGCATATATTTGAGTTTGCATTCAAAATGTTTAAGCCATTTCTGGGCTCATTTGCACTCGTTCTGTTTGCACTCATTTCGACGACATCCATCAAGTACAGTGAACCTCCGCTGTTCCTGGGACATAAGAAACGAGCCCTATCGCAACTAACAAAAAGAAATGTGTGTAATTGAGTCCCCCCAAGAAAGGATTACAGTTGCCTTTCATTGCCAAGATGGCAGCAAGGCGCTCCTCAACTCACTTCAGCTTAGTTCCTTGACACAAAGTTGGCGGCGAACTACTTTTTGGGGGGGGGGCGGTATAAATCAAACTTAACAACTCACTTCCGCGATACCAAGATGACAACAAAGCACTAATTTTGTTGAAATGAAACTCTTCTTCTACGTCAACATAGTTCGGGAATGCCGAAGCGCGACGATGCAGGGGTTCACTGTTCTTGATCGGCTGTTTTCTTGTTCGTTTGCCTCCCGTGTCGTCACTGCGATATTTGTCATCAGGAAGTGTCCCTGTCTCGCCACTTGCGTAACCTCACGCAACTCTGCAGAATGTTGTAATAAGAGGCGAGAACCAATTCAAAGTGGTATTAGTTACGACGAGGTTTTGACCCTGTGGAAATGATGCATCTGGATTTTTCAGATGAGCTGAAATGTGTTCACTTTATGCTTTGAGAGATGGGGGGCGTTTCTATCCTGCGTTTCTTTCCTGCGATTATAATCATCATCAAATACTCAACTGTTGGCCCTTTGGCTTTCTCATAGCACAAGCCCAAGTGTCCTTCAAGAGTGTTCACATATGGAACATGGTATTCAATTCAAGGATTTGTTGGCCTTTTTTGTTTAAATAAGTAGATAAGAATGTGACCCTTGTAAATAATTATCTAAGTCACATTTTGTGCGTGTTAGTTTTGTTTTGTTTTTTTACTAAGCCTGACTGCGCTCTCACAAACACCGAGTAGATGGTCCCCTCTTTCCTCTTTTTAGAAATGACAGGCCATTCTATCCTCATGTTCACATGGAGCAGAGAAATATTTGGTGCAATTTGGCAAATCAACTCCTGAGTAGCTCGCGAGTCAAATTGAGCCTGCGAAAGTGCTTCATTCATGCAATTGAATGTCGAAACCAAATATCAACCAAAAACTAAATCCATTAGTCGAGCAATCCTGGGTGGGAGTTGTTTATGTCAGTTAAGTGAACGGATTTGGACTTGTGGTAAAATGGAGAATGAAAGCGAGCTTGATAAGCTTGACATCGTCACGCAAACTGAAACGGTACAAATGAGATGGCGACTGTGCAATACATCTTTCCATTGCTCATTAACGATAGTTTCGAAAGTAAGGGGGCAGGGTCAACTTTGTGTCCATGCGCCACGATGACTGAACAATTCTGAGCCTGAAGGTTTTGGTCTTTACTCACTCGCAGCTTTCAGACCGTTAAGAATGTGTATTTGTGTGCATTTGTTTGGTTGTTTTGGTTTTTTTGCATATTTATATTGTGCCTTTATCTATCTGTATGCATAATCTCAAAGGGAAATGTGTAAGTTTTGGTTTAGTCCTCGTAAAAATTTCTTGTTATCCTAAGTGTTATTTTTCCTTTTTTAATGCGGTTTTGTTTCGCCCGAATTCAGAACATTTGGGGAAAATTCTTTCAAATTGTCATTTTTCTCGGTTTAGATGTCAGCAACCTCGTGTGGCGTTGACAAGCCCTTTTCTTTTAAATGTACTCAAGAATTTTTTCCCCCCCTGAATCCTGTGTGCTCTGTATTACTGTTGAATAGAATCGTTTGCATTTATTAGTTGCTATGACATCATACTGGCTTGGAGACAATCAATAAGTACTAAATGCTATTACTGGCTCAGATTGCTAAAAGTGGTAACTAAAAAGTAAGTTGAACAAAGCAATCGAATACTTTTGGTTAACTTTTATGTTCAACTGACGGAATGGCGCTACCATTTTTGGTACATGAAACAATTCTGTTCTGTAGTGACCCTGCATGCATGTCATGTCTGTTTTAAAGTAAACAATGGGGATGCAATGTTATAAGTACAATGTTCGTCAAAGTTTTTTGTTGTTGTAAGGTTTGCTTTTTTATTTTTATTTTTTAAATCATCTCATGGCCAGGACTTTAGACCACAGTAGCTGTTTAGGACCTCAACACATCGCTGTAAGAATTTCCTGTTTATCTGATAAAGTCAGTATATTGTAAATACGCTGAGCAGTGTCTTTGCATATTTTCACAGAGAGTTGCACGAGCATGGCTGTTTGTATTCAAAATACAAAAATAAATACAAATCTTTTTTTTGCATTCATAAATAATGCAATTGCATTAAACATACATCAAGTATTTTAACAGTCATTTTAATATAGTGAATGTTATATGCACACACGTGCCTTTTATTATATTGATGTATTGTTCATAAAGTGAAGCTGAGGGTTTCATACAATGAGTGAATGGGAAACTAATTGCAGTCTTTTATTGCTGTGCTTTTTGTTTGAGACACCATTAAACATGCTTACCCAATTTAATTACATCCAATTCAAGAGCTGAATCAAAAAGTGCTTTTAGAAATATCATGCTCGGTTTGGATTGAGATTGCGAGAAAGAAACTGTTTATTATTGTAGGTTTCTGTGTAAAACTGAACTGTTTCCTTGCATCTTTGCAGACACATTTATTTTACCTCGTGTTGCTCTCACAAGTCTTGGGACTTAGTGGACTAACCTGGGATCTGGGAGATTGTATTTCATACCATGTCATGAGGAAATTAGAAATACGCGTTAGTACAACAACAACGGTAATTTGATCTTTGTACACTTGAATTTTGAGGAGAGGATAATCCGTTGAATCTTTGAAAACTAAACTTTCGATAAATCTATAAATATAAATAGCTATAAATACAATTAATGAGTAACAAAGTAAGGTAAATACATACAAAATACTGTGATAGCAACTGAACAATTCCGGGCTGTTCATGCTCATTTTGGCCTCTTAGGGGCAGTGCGGTGCCGTGCATGGATGGACTAAACACGTAAAATGACAATTGACAACTGAAGAAAGTTGCGATTAAACTCAGGTTGTCGCCCGTCCCGTAAAATACGAACCAGGTTGCGCGTTTTGTTCCGTATTTTCCTAATTGTCCCATGAGTCTGTCACACACAAACGTGAACACTGAATTTCACAATAATGAACAAAATAAAAGACAGGAAATATTGATTTCAGTATCGTCCGCTTTCTGCCAAAGTATCCCCGGACAGGTTTTGCTTCATTTACCACACTTTTTATTAGCCTATTGGCTATACTCAGATTCAGGCTACTTCAGTCTATACTGTGTAAGGGAGAAAAAAAACAATGTTCATTGCTAATGAAGCACTTTTATCTTTAAGTACGTCTCAATGCTTTCTTGATTTATTCCATACTGACGAGCAAGTGAGCCCTGGGCCCAGAGGCTAATGTGACATGTTGAATAATGTCTGTTAAAGAAAAGCATTTCTTTCCAAATAAAAAGTACAGTACTGTACATACGATTCTTTGCTGCATTTCAGGGTTTGGGGGAGCCAAACCTTCAAATTTATTTCGCCCGCGTGGTTTTGGCGAGACGCCATGAGGGGTGTGCCTTCCCTGATTTCCAGATCTGAAAGGTGAAAACCCAAGATTAAACTCAGTTACTACAACTCATTTTGTCACACATTAGGAAGAATATGTGATTGGGGTAGTGTTATCCTACCTGTGTGGCTGTGTTTCCACAGCGTTTGGGGGTGAATATTCGTTATTTGAAGGACTGTCACTCCCGAAGTCGATGCTAATTTCCTGTTAGCATTTGAATGGAATCCTGCATTGACTTTAGCATTTGAGCTTGCGATGTTTCAAATACGAAGAATGTTTTGAATTTGAATGTACAATGATCTAATTCCTCTTGTGTGTTAAATTGTAATCTAAACTCCAACTACTGTATCAATAGACTGTTTTAAGGACGCTTAAAGACAGCAGTCAGTCACACACTAAACGCTTGCCAATCAAGCAACATGGTGTATTTAGGGTACTTTCATAACGTCAGGAACTTGTAAACGCACTACGCCGTTCTGTCCAATAATCGTTTATCTTCAATGAGAACCCTTTAAAGATCGACAGAAGCCAAAATCGAGATGATAATTAAATTTCGATTGATCGTCCACCCCAAGTTCACACTGCAAACTACAACGATAATCACATTGTTAAATTATTTTTTCTTGGTGGTGCCAACCTAAAGTGAGCATTATCTTTGTGTTGGCAGATTTATCGGATGTCATTCAATTGTGCACGTGACCAAGTAATGCATTAAATTGCTGTAGTTTCCCTTCATTTTCAAACGATCAGGTCTTACCCTTTGAATAATGTGCCTTTTAGATAAAAGTGCGGTCTACACATAGTCTTTTGAATATGGAGGATAACAATGACACTCTTAACAGTCTGTTGAACGGTCAATTGCTCCTCGTAGAGATTGGAGAACTGCTCCCTCGTGACATGCAGTACATCTGTGTGTCGGTCATCCATGTGCATGTCAAATGCTTGTGTCATGAGTAGAAATTCTCAGCCAGCTTCCTCATTCTTTTATTGGAAACTCCGGTGTCAGCTTGTGACACTGCGCCATCCACTACATCTTCAATTGTGTAACTTCGATCGCTAAGGTGGTGAACGCTGTCCTCCACCACCACACTACTGGCTGAGAACATGACCGCCTTCTCTGAAGTGCTTGTGGAATCTCCCCTCAGCTCCTTTTTAGAGAGGTTCGGATGAAAGCACTTGTAATAGATTATTTTGAGTATCAGGCCTAAGATGTAAAATGCAACCACACTGAAGGCAATGATGCAGGCATACAGGAGGGGGATTTTAAAAGAAGGGGGTTGTGTGTGCATCCTCCAGCACCACAAGCCACATATAAGGGAAATATCAAGAAGAATGAAGCCATGATACAACGTCGTCTTGTATCTAGTCCTCTCTTCCACCACGTTGAACCAGTCAAAATACCAAATGAGGCCCACAGTGGCCTGGTAGAGCCACTTCCCACCTGGGCTGTCCATGAACTCCGTCTTGCAGCGCCAGGCGCAGAAGAAGAGAAGCATCCAGGAGCAAATGAAGTGGGTGAAGACAAAGCAGGGCAGGATGGAGGCGAAGAGGGCGATGGCCGCCAGCCGGGAGAAGATGAGAAGGAGGTTCCAGACGAAGTAGATAAGCGATGAGGCGATGCGTTGTTCTTCTTTGTCGGGCAGGAAGGAGCGAAGGGAGCGGTGGTACGTCGTCACGCTGAAGGCAATGGCTGAAGCCGAGCCCAAGGCTTTCAAGACTGAGGACGACATTAGACAGGCTACATTGTTACTTGCCATGATTCACGAATTTCTGTCACAAAGTGTGACAAAAATTACATATTTTTGATTGTGTATGTTTTTTCCTCATGAAAATACACAATTTTTTTTTCTAAGGGAAACTGGAATGGTTTATTGCCGTTTCCATTCTTTTCATTGGTGAAAGCTGATTTGAGATACAATTAGTTTTTCGTGCTCGGACCAAAGCCATGTCTAATGTAAAAATATTGCTTTGGGCACCAACTTATTTACATCTTGGTGCCAAGGAACAATGTTGAAGTGAGATTAGGAGCTTGGTTTAGTCTGGCCATAGCCTTGTCTAATGACATACCATGGCATTCATTATGTCATACCTGTCAGAGGATCCAGCTGACCCCGCTGCAGCATGATGGTGAGCATGAGGACCAGTTGCGGTGCACTCTCTGAAAAAGCCTCAAAGAGCCGCAGCATGCTGAGATCGTGAGTCAGGAACACCGCAGCGTCAACTGGGTCTTGGGTTTTTGTAATGCATCCGCACGATGTGATCTCCACAACACCGGCATGCCTGGGCAAGAACAGCGTTAAGACTCAAAATCCACATCAAATTTTTGTAAAGTTGTGGAAGTGTTTCATAAGTCAACAACTCTACTTGAACCCTTTGGGACAGCGGTTACTACAGTGGAGAGTTTATCATTTTATCAGGTTACAGGGTGCATGAAAGGGTTAAGTAATTTTTGTTTTTAAACTGTCTTTTATATCAGTTCATGATTCATTTGGCCTTATTTTAAATTAAAGGTCAAGTGTGAAGTAATTCAGGAAAATCCCAAATGAAATATTTTTATGTCCCAAGTAAATAGTAAAACAAAATATATTGAATAGAGCATGAAAAAAATAATTTTAGGTTGTCAGTTAATCTATGTCCTTTTCATTTTGGAAGTTATTTTTCTACACATGTTTTAGACGTTACAATCCGACTGAAGCGACAAACTATTTGACAGCTCTGACTCGGCATCCACAGCACGTCACGTTTGCTCATGCCATCCCCTATGGCATGAGCAAACGTGACTATGGGGAGATCGTGCAAACAACACAGAAGAAAGGCCTGAGCCGAAATTCAAAACCTGAATTGCAGAACAACGAGGCATAAGTGCAAACGATTTGTTCACTCTGCTGCTAGACACTCAGAGGCGAGCAAAAAATTCCAGCGTACCACATCACTGCAACATGCTGGAGCCTGTAAATTAATGTCACGTTTTACTTTCTTGGAAGTAGTCGGATTTTCATGGACTGGAAAGGCCAAGTTGGGGAAGACACGTGTAAAAGCCAAACAATCTTTCCAAATAAAACACACCGCCTCATGTGTTGAAAGCAGCCCATCTGCCTACGAACCTGAAGTAGACTCCCAGCTGCGAAAAATGCACGGCCTTCAGCTGCCTCGGACTAAGACACCTCTCAACCTTTGTCAGCCGCACAAAGTCGTCATAAGTATACCACAGCCAGCTGTAGGCTTGAGCAAGCATCGACGAGCCCAAGAGGACGAATATCAGGATGCCGAGATAGACATAATACTCTTCCTGGTAGAGCGACACCGCAGTCCATATGTCCAGCCCAATGTCCAACAAGAGAAATGCCAGGCCCACATAAGTGAGAAAACAATCCAACTTGGAGAACTTGAACGCACTCATGGTTCGCGGGGAGTGTTACATGCTGGTGCAGCTCTTCCCATGGCACTTTCACAATGACTAAACTTGAACAGAAAAAGAGAGCTTTGAGTTTGGCACTCCTCCTCCATAAAAAAAAAAAACCTGCCCTCAAGGCCTACTCTTAAAGGCATACGGTTAAAAAAAACAAAACATCATGGGATAACAGTACTGTCATTCATTTTACTTCATTCAGAAACATTCCAGTCTTTCAAACCCTAATCGTACTAGAATAGTTTATATGATTTAAGAAATAATTCACATTTTTGGGGGGGTCATTCTTTGCAGTGGATAAAGAATTTGCCTGTTATGTGTCCGCCATTTGACTAATATCTATTGCTGAAAGGGTTCCAACACCACATTGATGCTATTAGTTAGCCCATCTATGGTGTTTGAATTGTTTGCTCGCGTTAAGCGAAACGGGCAACGCTTGTGTGTAAAACAAACAAACAAAAAATAAAACTAAATCAGAGGCCTGCTGAAATCTTGCCACGTTTATTTTAAAAATGATCTGGGGGAAAAATATAACGTGAAATAAATAACTGAATAGTATTTAAACATCAGAATTAGAGTTTATCTTGAGGATCCATGAAAATGAGGGCAGTGAGTGCCAAGTGTGCTGAAAATCATCCAAATTATTTATTTACATTTTCTCCATCTATCTGTCACTGATGTCTATGCTGGGTAAAATAATTAAACCATTAAATAGCAGAATGGACATGAATCGCCATTCATATATAGAATGAGTCATGGCTTCCTGGAAGTAATCCACCTTGTGTTGCAAAAAACACGCCACGATTTCACATTGAGTCGATTCGTAAGTAAAGTCAGACAAGATGATCATTATTTCTGCATTTATGTTTTTGTGGGTTTGTTTTTGTTAGGTGGACTGCCGTGTGATTTTTTTCAAAACTCAAACGGGTGCTGTGGCTCAATAAGGGTTGGGAACCACTCCAACTTGGAATCAAATGACTTTCAAATGCCGTGTAAACTAAACAATGGCTTACCAAGAGCACTTCCAGGAGATGTTGCTGAGAAGTAAACTGCCCCCGCCTCTCACTTCCTGCACACAGGGGTTGCAGATAATAAAGTACAGGGGGAAACACTTGTGGCTGAAATGCATTCTTGACATAAATTCACCCAATAAAAGAATAATAATTAAAAAAAAAAATACAAATGTAAAATCAGTTTGCAAGTTGACTACAAAAGATGTATTTTTCAGTCAAATTCCTTGACACTTTATTTTATGACATGTTGCCACAGCTTAAGTGTTGTCCAAGTTCTTGTAAGTACATCTGTAAATAAGACAAAAAAAATAAGACAAATTAGCTTTTAAAATGTCCCTCCTGTCATTCCCTTCATTTAACCCTTTCGGGGGACAGTAGTTAGGACAGTGGACATCTGATCTGGTATCAGTATTGGTGCATGGAAGGGTTAACACAAGAAAGAATGATGTGACTTGGTAAAGTCAGTTTTACTGCAACATCTATGGGGATTGTTGCGCAATATGTGCCATATTGACAATTTCATATCACAAAGATGTGGGTATCATAGGATTGTGCGGGTGTAACTAATGATGGCCCATCGTGTCGACTGTCTCAAGAGGACACACAAAAACAGGCTAAAACGCTAACAAGAGTTACCAGTAGACAAGTCAACTCTCTCTTTTTGTTTTTTTCTTCCTCCAGCGTTTTTACTGACTGGAGTAAAAGAGTGCCGCATTGTGCGCCATCCTTTTGTTGAGCAGCTGAGAGGATAGGGCACCATCCTGGATGGGAAATTCTCTGAAGGACACTTCTGCATCAGGCAAGTCATCGGGCAGTCCTGGTTCCCTGAGCAGGGGCCTCCACAGTTTGGGGTGGAAGCAACAGTAGTAGATGCATTTAAAGAGCAGTCCCAGCAGGTAGGTAAGAGGTAGAGTGATGAGCAGCGCCATTGCGTAAGGTTGGGAGGTCACAGGGTCTCGGTAGCACCACCAAGTGGCCAGCAGGATTCCTCCGTCAGTAGTGATGAAGGTATGGTAAATGATACTTCTGCTTCGAGTCCGACCCTCTGCGACGTTAAACCAGCTGAAGTACCAAATGAGCCCCACGGTGGCCCGGTAGAGCCATTCCCCCCCGACGCTGTCCATAAAGTCGGTCCTCTGGCGCCAAGCCCATACGACAAAGCTAGACCAAACGATCAGGAAGTGGGCGGCAATGTAGGTGGGCAGGACAGAAGCGAAGAGGGCGAGGGCAGCGACTCGAGGGGAGATGAGCAACAGGTTCCACAGGAAGTAAACGAACGAGGAGCCCCAACCCTGCTTGGCCTTATCTGGTAGGAAGGAGCGCAGGCAGCGGTGATAGTCCACCACCATCCAGGCTATGGAAGTGGTTGATGCCACAATGCTGACAACTGAAAACACAGAGGTGACACCATCAGTATGGCAACCGTGCGGAAGGAAACGCATTGATTGCATGATTGTGAAAAATTATCTAATTGCAATATTTTTTTTCCTCAATATTGCAAATGTTCAAGACCTCTTTTTTCTTTTTTTTCAGATGGATTCCAGTACGATTATTCACTCGAGTACTCACTAATACCAAGTACCAACACCACAAGTATTCATGATACTTAAAATTTAAATCAACGCAAATGATTCCAAACAAAGACCTCCCTTTTCTTTCTGACACACATGATGATTTCCCAATCTGTTAAACGGCCACAGTGTAACGCCAACTACTGGCACGGAAACCTTAATTGATGTCAGACTTTTTTTGCATCAAGTATCGGTGGTGGGTAGTATCGGTGGCAGGTATCGGCATCCGAGATGGTTACCCGATACCTTGAAATAAGGCCCGTATCGACCCGATACCAATAAGTAAAATGATATGACTGAAGTGTTACTACAAAAGCAGTGCCTCACACCAATCTTGCGGAATCAAAACTATGTGAAGTGCATTGAAGAGTTTCATATGGACAAAAATAAGTGTATTTCCATTCTTTTGGAAGAGTTATGCGGATGAGTTTAGACTTGAGAACCCTGACCTCAATTTCATCATCAGCTTATGCTTATTTTGTGTACATCAGCCCGAATGTGAAAGAGGAGAACTCACACTGGACGGTCCTGGCTTTGTTGGTGCGCAGCACCACATAGATCATGAGCGTCAGCTGCGGGGCGCTCTCGCAGAACGTCTCGATGAGTCGCAGCATGCTGAGGTCGTGGGTCAGGTAGACGGCATACTCAGAGCCTTCCTCTTTCCGCCACCATACGCGGAAGCCTTGTCTGATGGCCGAGATGTGCCTAGAGTACGTGAGGGGAATTGCGTGACAACAAGACTTGTTGAATGACGCACAGTGAATCGTGCAGCGGATCTCAACACCTCAGCGAAGGAGAACAGTTATGGAATGTGACAGGATGCTGCACCGACAAATTATTTGTCGCCGCCACACCTGAACTTGACGTTTATGGTCATGGCACTTGTCAAATGTAATTATACGCTGGCATGCTGGGACAATAATGATGGTCTACTCTAGACAGTTTTTGTGTACATGTCAGAAACCACAAAAAATGTCCGACTATAAAAAGTTATTGTGGAGTGTCTAAGCATCTTGGTATCACAACAATGTGATACTGCATGTAACCTGTCGCAGACCAAAAGCGTGACTGCTTAAAATGAATGACAGTCCTGTACTTTGACAATGTTAAGCTAACCAATGAGATAAAACAGAGAGAGCGATATATGTGTTGTGTCTTGTGCCAGCCTAAAATGCTCCTGGCATTCAAAAATGCAAAATCGTAATCATAATGCATCAGATTTATTTAGCTTTTCTGGACACTCACAGACGCTTTGAGATAAAATATTTTACTTTTTACTCTTGTACTTAAATAGCAGTGCTTTACTTTTTCAGCGACTACATTTTTTTGCATTTGCTTTAGTATGGGAGTGGAGTTGGGAGTCGAGTGAATTTAGTACTTTGTATACAATAAAAACGTTTATACTTAGGTACAAGGTGTTTCTACATTTTCGACCCGAGTTGTACAAACAAGCAATGCGATTTTTAAAAACTATTTCCACACACGTGTTTACCTGCATAAGAAACCCAGCTGCAGCACATGCAACAGGCAGGTGAGTTTAACTCTGTCCACAAAGAGCACCGCTTCGGCTCCGGTCTCATTTCGGAAGCCGGGCAGTTGGCGGTCATACTTCAACCAGAACCAGCTGAACATTTGGACCACGGAAGACGAAAGGATCATGAGGGCGACCAGTGCCCCGAACCACAAAAAGTCACCGTGGCAGTAAAACTCGACGGCGACCCATAAATCGGAGCCCCAGTCCACTAAAAAAGTACACACGCCGATGACAGAAAAGACGAAATCAATCCAGGAATATTTTGAAAAAGCCCCGCGTTCCATCACAATTTAGCCCGAGTTAGCCTGCTGGCTCCGCTCTGAGCTAACATTCGGCTGGCGTCGCGTACCGTTATTTGTCTCAAAATGAGACCTCAATTTGCTTTCAACCCATGGAGCACATTTCATTGAGTCTTACAAGTGGACACCTTGAACGAGCTCTTTCCGCCGCCATGCCCAAAACAACATTGTTTATGAAAAGTATATTACGATAAAGTTCGAAACTTTAGCCAAGGGATTATTGGCAAAAACACTCCCCCGTCGTTGGTGTTAGCTCCGCCCATAGCGTGGATTACGTTCGCAACATCCTGCAACTCAAGGGTGTAGTATAATTTTTAGCAATTGTAAATGAACAATTCTTAACTTTTGATGACTTTTCAGTGTGATGACCTTTAAAGGGGGAATGTTTGTGATTTCAAATTTAGACTGCCAGTACCGCCCAAAATATGTAGCCAATTAATATGTAGCAGAAGTTTTATTCCTAAAAGCAACATAGATTTTTTATTTTATTCTAAGACGCTGTAATGTAACGCACATGACACTGCACATTGTGTTTGCATATAGAAAATTAAATAAAAGTTAGAACCAAGTCAATGTTTGTAAACACAGTTGAAATGTATCACAGTGGACCGCCGCATGCTTGCAGGTCGGCACCCGAAAACAGTTCCCTGCCTTTCCAATGGCGAGCGGTGATACAATCCAAAGTTTTTTTCACTACTTTTAAAAAGCGCCGAAGAAGAGATTAGACCACACCTCCGTCGTCGCGGCCCATTGAGCAGATAAAGCCGCGTTTATTTTCTCGCATTTTTCTTTTGCTTTCGACAAAAATGTCGCGGGTGTATGTCGGAAGGCTGAGCTATCGGGCCAGAGAAAAGGACGTCGAAAGGTTCTTTAAGAGCTACGGGAAGATACTGGAAGTCGATCTAAAAAATGGGTAACGTTTCGTACCTCTTCGCCATGATACCGCCAGAAAGCTAATGTCGGTTAGCTTGAGCTAACCTGCTGGTATGGGCCTGTTCGTCGGTGCAGGGCCTACTGATCGAATTCTCTTTGTTCGAAGACGTTCAAGCAACCCTCGATTCAGTGTCTAGTGTGCCTTATTGTGCATGTTAATATATATATATATATTTTTTTACACAGGACCTCATCTGCGATCTTAATATTGGTTAGTTTATTACGGGAACTTGTTAACGCTAAACGTGGCAATGTCACGATGTGAGCGTGCGCGAGTGTGCTTTTGCAACCGTCTTAATTTCCCAACTGCTACCTTTTCAGTCCGTTAATTGCATCCGTGCAGTCTTTCTGGATCATGATCAAAATGAATCATTGCACAGTGTTTTGACGGATCGTCGTAATGAATGCGAGCGTTCTTTGCAGGTATGGGTTCGTTGAATTTGATGACCCGCGCGACGCCGACGATGCGGTGTACGACTTGAACGGGAAGGAGCTGTGCGGGGAGCGTGTGATTGTGGAGCACACCAAAGGACCCCGTCGCGATGGAGGCTACAGTGGAGGAGGGGGAGGAAGGAGTAAGTTCATCCACGAAACGTTCACTTTTTATCAGAATAAATATGTAGTAAAAAGTAATCAACACGTGATTTACTTTGCTGTGTTTTAACTCTTGATTTTGGTGGCTTGTGTGCATTCCCTTTAAAAACGGAGGGCATTCATCCAGCATTTACACGACCAAATGAACCCATGTTGCACAGACAAATTTGTACGTTGTTTAAGTAAAGACGATTGAAGTTTAGATTCCAGTAATGTGATTTTTTTTTCTAATTTTGTGCTTTGGCTTCATAAGTGTTGGGAAATTGTTTTACAGCATTTGGATAGCCAAGTTAACATTTCGGTTTCAGCAGATGTTTATAGATGCAAATAGACATCCTCCACAACTTGTTCTGCCTTGTTTTTATGGTTGGTTTTCAAAGGCCCACTTTCAAACAGGCGTGTCCCAGTTTTTGCAGTCGGAAATTTCTGAGCGGGTGTTGGCTGTTACGTCTTGCAAACTCGACGAATTGCATGAGATTTAAAACCCTTTGGACAAATGAATTGCAGACGAAAGCGATTTTCTGTTACATTTGGATGCATCCAAGCCACCAATAAGTAGTTAAATGAAACCATGTAGCAATTTTTTAAAAAGTAGTTGCAAAAGGAAAACTATTTTCATGAATTTAACTCATTTTGATAAGTATGTTGTGAATGCTGTTTTGATTCTATTTTTCACATTTTGTTAAAGTTGATTGTCAATTTTAAAGGTAAAGATTTAACAAAGAACCTCAATGTTTCAATTGAAAGAGTCCTTTGCTGACTGCCCGCCCTATTGCTGGCCATGGTGTCCCCCCTTTCCAAGAGTGTGGTTTGACCATTCTGGGCCCCTGGGCAGACCAAAAAAGGGAGCCATTGTGAATGAAGACCGCTATTGCCATTAGGCCCAGCCCAGGCCGGGTGGTGAGGATGCCATGGGGGTTAGGAACAGATGTGGGTTCAGCCTCAAAAAAGAACATTTACTCTAACAGTCAGTTGTTTTTAGGCTAGTTTAGAATCTTTTGTTCACCGGAACTGTTTCCTTCTTGAGTTTTATGTAATTTTAAATGATTTAGAATACATCCTCTTCTTTATATTTATTTAATGAATTGCTTTTGTTTTATTTTTAATAGTATAGACAGAAGTAGCTTAACTTGTCAATTTTGATAAATGTACGTAGATTTTTAATTTCTTTTTTTGTTTGAGCGATTTATGAACTTAAAATGTTAATGTTTTGATTACTCTCAAAGTGTCTAATTATTTGTAGAGTAGTGTGGAGTTCAGAATAATAAGCGCATCTCCGTTGCCGCGTGGTCCTCATTTTGTTGCTCTATCCTTGTTACCTTGAAAGGTGGTTACGGAGGACGTTGGGGCAGAGACCGCTATGGTCCACCTATTAGGACGGACTATCGGCTCATTGTTGAGAATCTGTCCAGCCGATGCAGCTGGCAGGACTTAAAGGTACGATTTTGCCGTTCGTGAGAAATACTACATACATATATTGGCGCCGCCATCACAAATATGCCTTTTCGTTTTGAAGGATTACATGAGACAAGCGGGCGAGGTGACTTATGCCGACACCCACAAGGGGCGAAAGAATGAAGGGGTGATCGAGTTCAGGCTGTACGCAGACATGAAGCGGGCTTTGGAGAAGCTGGATGGCACCGAGGTCAACGGCAGAAAGATTCGTCTCATCGAAGACCGCCCCGGAGCCAAACGCCGCCGCTCCTATTCCCGCAGCCGAAGCCGTTCCAGGTACGAAGAAGTGGTTCCTTCGTGCTAGATTAAACGTTGTGTGGGACTTCTCTAATGTTGGTGTGTGTGCTGTACTAATACCCGTTCCCAATTCAGGTCCCGCTCCAGGAGTCGCAGGTCCCGCAAGAGCCGAAGTCGCAGTGAAAGCAGCAGCCGGAGCCGCTCCCGCTCCAGGTGAGACATCGACCGGGACTGCACTGGAGCGTCACACAACAGTTGTTGCTCAGCATATTGGGAGATTGCCCTAAAGTGGTACAGAAGAGGAGTTATTTGGTGCCCTTCGCAAGTGTACTATATTCGACATTTTTCCATTTCTAAATGTGCCTCAGCTGATCCATGCATGTTTTGTCTCGCGTGGTCTTGTCCTAATTTAGTATCTAATTGCGTACCCTTTTGTCTGCAGGCCCGCTTCCCGCTCCCGCAGTCACTCCAACAGCAAGAAGACGAAAGAAAAGAGCAAGAAGGAAGACGAGCGCAGCAACGGAGACCAGAAGGACAAAGACCTGAGCAGGAGCCGCAGCCCCAAAAGCAAGAGGAGCAAGAAAGAGGGGAAGAAGGGCAAAGACGAGTCCAGGTCCCGGTCCAGGTCTCGCTCCCGTTCCATCTCCAGGAAGTCTGCGTCAAAGGGTCGTGACCCTCCTAAGAGCGAGGATGAAACCGGCGAACAGGAGCGGGGTTCTCGCTCTTGTTCCCCCGTCGACTCAAAATCCAGAGCCAGGTCCAAGTCTAAATCCAAGTCCCGCTCCCCTAGCCCCGCCAAAGAGCGCTCCCGCTCCGCTTCCCGTTCGGTCTCCCGCTCCAAATCCCGTTCGCAGTCCCGCTCTCGTTCCCGCTCGTAGTTTAATTTTTGGGACTGCCACCTCCTTGTGTGTCCCCTCACCTCTTTTACATTTTGGAACCCCCACACAGGTACTTCCCATTTTTTTGATAAGTAGCTGTACCGCCGAGATGCTTGCGTTTGATGTCTTACGCACGTCTCCGTTTCATTTAACACTTTTTGTCCTTTCCTGCAGACCCCAAAATGGAGCCTTTTTGTTAAAATTGCAGTCTGTGCTACTCAAGTTTTACACATTGAATTGGTGGTCTTGCATTTTTGTCCTTTTTGTCCTCAAATATAGATGCGAAATACATACTCTGTGCTTGATTGGAATACGTGTTTCACCTTTTGTGGAAGCCCTTATCATTTTATTTAAAAAAAAAGCCTCTTCATTGTGTTTTGATTTATGGTCTCTTTGGATCTTTAGACATTTTTAAAAGTCTCCTTTTCTGTTGTTTGTAATGGAAAATGACTACTCCGATCAAATAAAATCTCATCGGTAGTCATACTTAATGAGGTCAGGCGACTTTATCAACAGCAAGTCAGTCATCACTCCAGAAGTTACATTTTCAGTTCATAAGTTTTTGAATGTAACAAGTAAATACACTCATGTGTTTTTAGACGCGGCACCCAGAGGAATATTACACTTCTAACAGTCCGGGCTGCCTTTCTAACTTTGCAGTATCTCATGACAGAAAATATAAAAGCGACATCGTGAATCATCAGGTCAGACTAAAATTGCAAAGTGATTTATGGAGAGTCACATGATCCTAGCAAAGATGAGTGTTGCTGTTTAAGTTTCCGCTTTCGTGTCACTGTACCTCAAGGGGGGAGTGTAAGCATGATGTAATTTCAAAACATGTCCGTCCAACCCAACGTCAGTCGTCGTCGTCCTCAGAAGATGAGCGTGCCACTCCGCCGCTATCGTCCCGGTACTTCCGAGCCAATAAGCGCAACTGCTCCAGGGCTTCGCTGTATTCTGCCATTTCGGGTCCCTGCGAAAGAAAGCTGGGGGCCACCCGACGAATGTCAAAAGCGCTGACGCTGCTATGCAACTCTGACAGCCACTGGTCCAGCGCAGGCCCCGACTGGAGGGATGTGATGACTGGTACAGACGAGACGCCTGGTGGGGCGGCCAGAGCTATCCAGGAGCAGATAATTCAGCTTTGAAAACTAATACGAACATCTCAGAGCAGAGGATAAACTGGAGTTGAAGAAACTCACGATTGGTTGGAAGCAGGTGGCTGTCCTGTAGACCTCGATCGTTGAGAGACTGACTGAATATTTGGGGGAAAGGTGGGATCACTTTACTGGGCCTGGATACCAGCTGCAGAGCCCTAAGAGGAGGAAAGTTCTCATCATAAAGATGCAGTGACAACAAAAATATTCCATTCTGTGGATTTTTGTCTTTTTTTTTTAACGGATGCATGAATACATTCAGGGCCTTACAGAGGAGCCGTAGGATAGAAAGATGTGATATAAGAAGCCAGGACGTCTTCCCCGCTATGGAGGTTGTGAAGGCGAGACGGTGGTTCCTTCCCCGGAGCGACAGAACTGATCAGAAAGAAGAATTAATATTTCAAGATTGTGTCCACAAACTGTGCAAGATCAGCCTGTACCAAAAACGACAACATCTACCTGGTGAGTCTTTGACCTTCCAAGCCTTTGAGTGTCACCCATTGGCCATAGCATCGCCCGTCGGCTGCTTCGGCGCATGCGGACAGCGGTTTCCATGGCAATGTGTCACAAGCGCTCAAGGCATCAGGGAGCGAGCTGCCGTGCGTTATTGGAAACGGGACGGCACCGTAAGCTGCCACCACCTAATATGCTCAAGTTACATTAAGTTTTAAATGAACATCATGTTGACATGTTTTTTAGTTTATTTTTTTAGGTCTTGGAGAAGATATAACTCATCTATGTAGCCACCTGTTGCTATTCAAACAAATGTGTGTGCTGGCAGATTTACCAACGTGTGACATGGCTAAATAAAAATTGGGAAACATGCCCCAAAATAAGTCAAAGTACTATCAGCTTGAACTAATACAATCAACTCACCTTTCTCCCTGACGTCGACAGTGAGTCTGCCAGTTGCCACATGGGTATGCAGTTGCTCTTCAGCCTGTACGGCACCGTGAGCGCATCCAGAGCGAGAGACAGGATCGAGCTAGAGTGGTACCAAAGTGACGGCTGCAACACATAAAATGTCAATGTCGTGACGAGGATGTTCAAGAAATGCAATTCAGTTTCAATGGCAAGGCTGCTCAGTTGAAAGGAGGTGGTCCTAAAAAGCAAGAGCCAAAATATTAAAAAGTAATAAAACGTACGTCATAGTTCAGGTAAGGGAAGCTTATGGGAGACGACGGTCGTAGGCCCAGTCCTCCTCGCAGCGTCAGCGGACAGAAGAAAGAGCTGTGACTGGCCATGTGGACCATCCCTAACGCACAATTCAACAGATGGTAGAGGTCCTTTGTTGGAGTCTGCTTGAGCAGAAAGGAGCTGTCAGCGTCTCCATTTAAACACTTGGCATGGAGAACGTTGAGTCAAACGCACTGAATTTGGGTGGCTGACGGGAGCCGTCCCGAAGGTTAGGATTCCTCGACCACCGTATGCGTCCTGTAGCATTTCTGTGACCTTTGAGCCAAGACCCGCAAAGCCATCCGTCAGGTCACACAGCACCTGGAAACCCTGAAGTGGAGATGGAATTATCGAGTCGCTCGGAGTTGTCGCCATTACGTTCAGCGTGCTTGTCTATAATTTTCTTTCTCCTAAGACAACTCTGTCCTTCACTTTCTGTCGTCCATGTTTCGTGTGGTACACACCTTGTCACAGCACAGTGACTACCTGTCATCTTTTAAATGGGCCGGTTTACTAATTAAAAGTTTGAAGACACCTTTGGTGCTTATTAAAAGACACATTTTGGTCAAACACGCCCATGTGGTCCAAGGTTATTATACTTAATGGGGGGGAACGAAATTACTATCACTAAATTTGAAAAAAATAAAATTTGTTAACAAAATTAAAAACTAAAACTAATAGAAAAACTAATCAAAATGGAAAACTAAAATTAAGCATTTTCCCAAAAAAAGTTTCACAAGTATCTTTGTTTTTTTTTTTAATCATCTAATTCTGCTGAACCGCAATTCAAAAACAATGTCCGATTTTCAGCGATTAACTTTCATTAAATGTTTATGTAAAAAAAACTCATTACTCACAGCTTCATTAACATTTATTTTGTCTTTCGATGTCTAATGACAGGT
Source organism: Hippocampus mohnikei (assembly GCA_026261675.1). Lineage (NCBI taxonomy): Eukaryota > Metazoa > Chordata > Actinopteri > Syngnathiformes > Syngnathidae > Hippocampus > Hippocampus mohnikei. The sequence goes on from JAKGUB010000198.1 coordinate 176,484, forward strand.
TAAAACCACTTTATCAGTTGCGTGTAGGAATTAGAGAGTAGCTCCTCACATGTTTAAAAATTCAGGTCAGGATGTGCAAACAGTGTGTGTGCGCATCGCTTTAAGACCAACTTACCTGGAAGTAGTCACACTCCTCCACAAAAAAATGAAGTTTGTCATCCAGATCCTCCAGCACTGCCCCCTGCAACAGTGCTTCCCCCTGGCCAAAAGCCTCCAGACGATCAGCCTCACTGGTCATTAAAAAAAAAATGGGAAGAAATGCTTCTACTTTTGTACACATCAACCAAAGTGCACATAATGTCTTCCTCTTGTCCAATCTGCCGGCCAGTTGGATTTCTAAAGTCCTTACAAGCACCATTTATTTATTTATTTATTTATTTATTTTTAGATCTACTGACAAAACACAAAAAATCTGAATCTCTTACTCACCCATCATGGTTGTACTGGTGGATAACGGAGATGGTGCGAGGGTGAAAATGGATCCGCAGAAAGTCAGACCAGACCTTGACGCTGCCCTCCAGCTTGTAATTCTTCTGGACTCGAGCAAGCCGACTGTTGACAGTATCCACGTTTAGAGAACCTGTGAGGTGAGTGAACGGTTCAGGGAAAGAAGTACGCAATGAGTACATTTTGATTAGGTTTTACTTACGGTCACATTGAGATTGAGCGCCGGATGAAAAATGTGCCTCTGTCAGTATATCTCCACACTGGGTATGAAAGAGCATGGATCAGAGTGAATATTGAGGAAAGAACTGTCTACTTTGACTGACATTATAACCAAAGCAATGTTGTCATGTTTAAATATTAACTTGTCAGTTTCACTTTAAATACTCACATCCAACATGTCCAGGTCTTCAAGAAAATAGTTTTTCGCAAGCGGGCTCTCTTTGTGTACCTTCAGGTTTCCATCCCTGTTATTTGGGGAATACTTAGCATTAAATTTTACTGGCTTGGTGCATGAAAAGGTCATGAAAAAAAAAACCCGCTACCATACGGGCAATCTTCATTACCAGGAAAGAGCAGACGTTTCTTTGCCAGTGTCATAGAGACTTCCATCACGCCGGAGAGTCTGCAGACTTCCTGTGTGACAAATCCATTCTGTTCAACTCTCATAGATTCACTGCAGACAATATAAACAATACGTTTACGCTGCATTAAGTCACCTTTGAGATCCATAGCAACGAGGCGCGGAGTGTAGGTGATGTTCCCACCAAGAGTTTGGCCTTCACGAAACAAGACATCACTCTGGATCTCTCCAGGTGGCATTTCTGGGTCATATGACAGCGTTGCATCCTACAAAGACAGAAGGGCTTATTATTAAAATTCCAAATCAACCTTAAATTTGAATAGTCGTGACTCTTGATTAGACACGGGATTACGTAACTATCACCAATAATTTAAAATGTGAATTCACAAGTGTGTTTTGGGAACAAACCTGATACTTCTAAGAAAATATTGACTCGTCCAAGTTTTTACAATAGACTGACCAAACGCATGTCCACCTGTGAATAAAAATACTTTCCTCTCCAAATGTCTGCTTTTCCTTAGAAATTGGGCTTCAATTATTTGATCAAATGAAATCATGACGCTTACCCACACAAACTTTACGCGTTGGTTAGGATTGTTGGTTTAGGTTACGAACACACGCTAAGCTAACATTAGAGCTACCTAAGGAAGCAGGCACTGTGTTCCTCACCTGTAAATTCCACCAATGAGTACCGACAAAGTTGGAGTAATGTCCCAGCTGAAGAGTAATGACCTCCCTACAAATGTTACTCATTATGACGGAAGGTGAAAATTATGTTAACATAAAAAACGTTTTCATTTCAGAATTCAGCGACATGGTTGGAAATGACATCATAAAACGGCGACAGCCTAGAGAGGATGTAACGATTTCTGATTGGCTGAACAATAATTATGAGTAATATCATTGGATCCTGAAGTGGCGTAATATGGTAGTTCGGTGACACGGTGCCATCGACTTACATGTGGACGGGCTCTATATTTTCTCTATAAAAATAATACATTTTATTTATAAGCGCCTTTCAAGACAACCAAGGACACTTTACAAAAACAAAAATCTATGTCGTGCCATTTGCGATATTGTATACACCACTTTCCAAACGTACTGTTTATAAAGCCTCTCAAGAACATAAAATCGCGTTTGAATTGTGGAAATTCCTTGTCACAGACAGTATTTATACACTTGCATTTATTACTATTATTAGTATTATTATTATAATTAGACTTGACTAAATAATTCACACACACGTATTTTCATTTCATGAGTAGAGTTAGCATATCTTTTAATTATCCCCCATTGGGCATTACTGTTAAAATCAGAAACATTTTTGGACACGTAGGTAAAATTGCTGTTCATTTCTATCTTGTTTTGACAGTACATTTTGTGCTCATGTTGTGTTGTGTACGTGGTTTTTATCCTTTGAAAAGAAAAACAAACAACCAGCCAACCAACTCACCATTTGCAATAATAAGTTTGATTTCACCGTGTAATGGAATAAAATTCAAAGTCCTTTTGTATGCGTGAGTTTCTTTATTCGTAAACCACATCATCGTCATTTTACATCTGTAGCGTGGTAGACAGGCAGCTCGTTTAGACTAGTGGTTCACATATTGTCGCTGAACATGGAGACAACCGGCTGAAACCAGCTGCTAAGGCCCTCCATCTTCTCCTGCAGGGTGTCATACAGGTCCTGCGAGGTCTTTTGGTAGCGTGTGGTGATATCCTCCACTGTGGTCTGCATCATGTCCTTCAAGCTCTCCACCTGGGACTTCAGCAGATCATTCAGGGTGGTGATTTTCGCCTGGGTGTTGTCTCGCACCTGACCAAAATAAGTACCCAGACCCCGCATCAAGCCCTCGATGTTGTTTGAAGTGCGGGACCGGAGTTTCTCCAAATAGGTGGCAACTTGCCTGAGAAAAGGACAACAAATAGCTTAGGCCTCAGGAACATATTGTGTGTCATCCGGCCCGTTGCCTTTGTACCTACTGGTAATGAAACTCATGTGAAGCTTATCATGCAAATCTTTGTTTCTTATCTTCAAATGTTACAAAACAAACATGATACCCTTAGAAATATTGCCAGTAATAATAGTAGTGTTAATAAAAGTGCCCCTACTTTGTTTTCCATTTTACCAAAGGATACTTACTATAAGTAGTGATTCAAACAGGAGAAGTGGGGGCGGCTTGAGGCAATTACAAAGCTAACGATGCTTACTTTTAGCTAACAACACAAGAAAAAATATTTCCTCCATTAGTAGATTAGACCAAAACTCACATGACAAAAACCTGGCATTTGAACTGGGGTGTGTAGACTTTTTCTATCCACAGGATATACAGTTTATGAAGAGTGTACTAGTACTGCATATTTAGTTCAACTCTCTGGGTGGACAATATGATATGATACTAATGCTAACATTTTGAACTCCACGGCGTCCTTGTTGAGGCGCTTCTTCATCTTGCGGGTGTAGGTGGTGACCGTACGTCTGACGTCATCTGAGTTCTGCTCCACCACCGTCTGCAGCTCCTGGCGGTACTGCTCCATCTTTTCTCTGGCTTCGCTCGCGCGTCTCGCGCGCTCACGGAGACGCGCGAGCATCTCTCGCACATCTTTATCCAGACGTTCGCGGGCTTCCCGAACGGACGGAGCCAGCTTGTCCTCCAGGTCCACACTGTATGCGCTCAGCTCAGCCATGCTGTCTTGGATCAGGGTTCTGGGGGAGGGGAGGTGGGGAGACACAGATGGGGCTGAGCGATTTGGTAAAATAATCAAATTGCAATTCTTTTTTTAGCGTGTTAGCATTTTAGTGTATCACTTTTACCACGTATTATAGTACTAATGGAAACAAACTCACTCACTCTAGTTCTCTGCTGATCTGGGAGCTCCTGATGCCCTTCACTATCTCATCAGCCTTCGTATTCAGCGCTGTGAAATAGTTTTGCAAGTATTCCTCCCAAGTCCTCGCCGGGTCACCTTGGAAGAAACTCTTGCCCTGGCAGCCTGGTGACAAGCCAACAAAAGGATGTGAGCCCGAAATGTTACCGTCGAATTTAATGGACAGATGAAACTTACCTGAGATGACTGCGAGGGTGACAACTAGCACAAAGACCCTCATGGTGTGACCAGACCAGATAGCTGAAATGATACATGACTGTAGTTCTCTCTTTCGAGTCATAGACTTAACGTACAGATGGCGGTAGAAAAACTTACCGGAGCGCTTGCAGGTGACCGACGAGGTCGACTGAGCCTTGTCGCTCCGTATTTATACAGATTAGCCCGGCGGCGATGCGATCCAGGAAAACGTCACAAGGGTGACTGCCCCGAGCGTTCGAAGTTCCCATCGTGAAGCGCGTTGTCAACTTTTATTGCTGTGCGGGTTATTTTGGCGCCACGTTGCACTCTGACGTGCGCGCGGAGTCACGGGGTCAAAATTTGGAACCTGAAACAATCTGATCTGAGCTCTTGATTGTTTTGTTGTCAGGATCCGTGCAGAAAAAAAGTATTGTTGCTGTATTGTTGATCTAAGATTTGATTTCACTGCATTTTTTTGGGGTGGGGGGACTGGGAATGACTTAAATTATTCTGCTTTAGAGTCACTTGAGATTTGCAATTTTTTTTGTACTCAATATTTATCAATCCATATAAACTTGGTTAGTTTTATATATTCACCTGCAACAGAGAAAAAGTAAACTGACCATTAAAAAAAAAATGGACAATATACCAAAGCGGTCGAAAATGTTACGACAGTACTGTACATTATTATTATCATCGTCATTGACTGAGGGAATTGTACCGCGAGAAATGTCCTGAGTTTGGTTTCGATTTGCTCTGCGGTGCCAAATGGAATTGGAATGTAAATATATCTATGTGCTCATTTCATATCGCACATTTTTCACATTGCACATTTTTCATTCTATCGCGGGGATTGTTTTTCCCGCAGAGATGAAAGTCTGTGTAAAAGACAGACTGTCAAAAAGTTTGGGATAATTTCTCAATTAACCCTTTTCCAATAATGATAACCTGTAACCTGATAACATGATAGGCTGTCCACTGTAGTGACCGCTGTCCCTGAAAGGGTTAAAAGATAAACGGCAACGCATCACTGGCTTTCGCAACTGCATGTCTATGGTAAAGCAAAACTTTTCAGCTAATTTAATATAGCCTAGCGCGAGATGGAATCAATAGTAATTCCTCCACAGGTGGGTGATTTAAATCGGTTTGTTGAACAAAATAAGCACATTCGTTCACAAGCTGCTGATGGCCACAATTTACGGCAGATCTGTGACTAAAGGTAAACACAAATCTACGGTCAAATTCGCTGACTCTGACATCACTCAACATGCCAAAGCTTCAGGGAGCCACTAGGGCGGCACTAAAGAGCCGCATGCGGCTCTGGAGCCCCGGGTTGCCGATCCCGGTATAATGTAAAACTAAAATATTTATAAATCGTAAAATGAATACGTTTTTCATTTATCGCAGGAAGTTCTTGAACAGAATTTGGAAGTTTAAGCTTGGCCACTTTCATCACAGTCTGCTGAATATTTGATGTTTCTTCATCACAGTAAGCACAACAAAATACATTACTATTTGTTTTAATTGTCTTTTGCAGTGGGTAACAGTCAAACGTGAAGAGAAAACAGACTTAAATGCAGTTAGAAATGAGGTAGAATATTGCATGCTTCATGAGTCCAGCTCTTGTCAATTTTTACTGCGTCAGCTTGGTGAAGGACTCCCAAAGAGCAGCCAGCTGCTCCTTCAGGTTTTGAGTGTCGATGTCCAGCTTGGCTCTCAGCTCATCCCCGTACGGAACCAACTTCTCCTGGATCTCCTGGGTCTTCTGGGTCAGCTGGCTGTGAAATCTCTGGGCCAGGGGCATCATGTTCTTCTGGAAGTCCTCCAGGGTGTTCTCCATCTTCTGCCTCAGTTCCTCAGCGTAAGGAATCATCTGGGAATGTAACTTGTCGGCACTCCTGTCCAGGTGGCTCTTCAGCTCCTGGCTTTTCCTCAACAGGACGGCCTTGAGAGCTTCCGAGTCCACGTTGTGCACATAAGATGAAACCTCTTTCTTCAGCTCGTCCACCTGCTCGTGGAAGTGCGTCACCACCTCCTCGGCGTACGGCTGCAGGTGGGCCCTCGTGGCCGATAGATCCTTCTCCAGGCGGGTCTTCAGCTGCTCGGCCTGTTTGAAGAAGCGCGACGTGAAGTCTTGGGTCACATGAGTGCGGAGAACATCTGTGAATTTGTTGATGGCGGCGGTGCTTCCGGAAATCAGGGTGCTGCAAGGACAAACGTCAAGCCATCATCTTCTTCCAAACACACTTTCGACTAGAGTTTTAGCTATCGAGAGATATTCAACTCTACTATATAAATACAAAAATCAGACTGTTCTCTGCGCTTAGGCTCCCCCTAGTGGTTAGGTTGGGGTTTGTCTTGAGCCGACTGCTTTCAACGATTTGGGCATTTCTTACTTGATGTCTTTTCCGAGATCCGACTGTCGGATCAGCGCCAGGGAGTCTCCAGCCGTGGATGTTGCTTTGGTGACATAGTCCCAAAAGGCATCTTTGACCATGTCAATCTGCGGCTTTGGGTCGCTTTGTTTCATGACTTTGGCATCGGAACCTGGAGACAGAAAGATTCAATTCCGTTTTATTTTTACCCCCTTCAACTTTTATGTGCAATAACCGCATTAAGCTCCAGAGGCTTGAAATGCATTTCTTTTTAAGACAAAAAATTCTGTCCTGTTTTTGACTTGAGTCACGTTGATGATACTTGCGCTTATTTTTGTAGTTGGGCCAAATTATAACGTAACCTTACCAGCAAAAACAGCCAAAACGAAGACGTGGAGGAGCTTCATGTCTGATGCTGCAGATGACAAAGCAAGACGGATATCAGAATTTGAAGTTTGTTATAAAACCTGACTAATCCCAAAACTTTTACAACCCGTTTGAGCTTTTCTTACCTCTGTGATATGAGCTGCACAGTTGGAAAAGCTGCTGAATACTGCACGTCCCGCTCCAGCATTCATACGTGAGTTTATATGGAGGCAGGAAAGGAGTAAAGTCCAGCTCAGAATGCGAGGTTGTCACTTTCGTTGTGCCACATCACAATGCAAGAGCCCCTGATACAATCACTCTTGTCTGAAGATCAGTGTGGCTGATCCGCTTTTTTTTTTACCTTTCATTTGTGAGGCACTGTGATTTCACCCCCGCCCCCTTAACAATATGAGGTCAAAATGACATGTCTTTCAATCGCTGACAAAAAAAAAATGTCATCATGTAAAAAATGCACTCTTATGTAATACAAATTATGTATTGAAAGAAAAAAAAGTACCCAAAAATGTAATGCTATGTTGCTTTATAGGCTTGTATCATCTACTAAAGTTTCTATTTTGTTTATTTTCGGAAAGGGGAACGACTCAATAGATTTGGTGTGGTTTTTAAAATTTTTTTTGAGTGACAATGAAGGAAAAAGGATTCCGACAAGATAAAGGTCACTTCATCACGTGTCAGCAGGGATGAGTTGTGACATCATTGACAACACATCAATGGATAAGATAACAGGTGGGCTACTATTTCACTGTTGCAAAAAATTGAATGCATCATTTCTTCTGTGCGTTGATATCAGTGGTGAGCAGGACGTGGATCCTAATGTGGCCTCGTTTTGTCCAATCGCTTTTCACGGCTAAATAAAGAAAATAAGACAGACCTTTTTTTTGTTCATTGGTCTATTTTTTTTCAATAAAATCATTTTTTGCCAGGTTTCAAGAAGGATAACACAGTTAAACTGCTCCACACGTGTACAACATTAAGGCAAACTGAGGGGAATAACTAATTCCCATCAACAAATGGCATTACCATTCACTTCATAGTAAGAAGAAGAAGAAAAAAAAAAGAGCATATGTTGTTCATTAGATTTATCTCATGAGCTTTGACATGAGCTATAGGAAATAACAATAAACATCAAAATGGCTGGTCGGTTAATTAAAACACGAGTCTATCAATATTAATTTAAAGTGCTAAATAATTGCTTCGTGTGTCCCAAAATCAGCGAGTCCATCCTACGAGGTCACTTAACACATGCCCGACCTGTTTAACTGATCGTCACGCCAAAACCGCACTGGAACTTGTTCTTGTTATGGTTGAGGAAGGAGCAGAGAACCAAGGAGAGAGGCAGGGGCAGCAACTTCTTTTCTAGAGTCGCACCGACCACCCAGTTACTGTCTACTGAACCTGAGAGGAGGAAATCATATGGAGCGTTCGCTATTTATGTATTTACAAACAGAACAGAGACATGACTGCTTAAATAATTCATTCTTTCCTCTTTTAATTGTGTCCAAAGCTTTGTGTTGGATGCATGCCGAAGAAAGCGTACTGTACCTTTAAACTGTAAATCGGCTTTGGGCACATCGAGCTGGTAGCCAAACGACACGCTCGTATCTCCCATTCGAGAACTTGCTTCAAACTCCACGCCGAGCTGTAACTACACAATATTTGATGGGTCCGGGCAGTGTGATGCAAAACAGGGCATGAATGGAACACAAGCAGAGGCATGCTAACCTGCTCATTTGCGCGGTGGTAGTAGGTGGCGTGAGCGCCCGCCGATCCCAGCGTCAGCGTGGCGATGCAGGTGGTGCCTGAGTTCAAAAGTTCAGCAATGTGAGACTATGGCGAGGTTATTTATTATAGTTCAGGAAAAAAAAATACTACAACTCAAATTAAAATGGAAAAAACATTTTTGTTCATTTCACCTTTTGTGAAGCATTTTCTTTTTAATTTGCCTCTTGTAGGTGGATCTGCAACGTATTCCCCTATGAAAAAAAAGTGCCACACGACCAGAACTCACCTGTGTACTTGCCAACCAAAGACATGACAGCGCCCTCTTCTGATGGCCTGCGGTGGTACACCAGCTCCCCTCCCAGAGCAAGAGCAGGCGTGAGGGCCTGCAGGTAATGTGTTACGACGATCCCTGACAGGCAGATCAAATTATAAAATGAGTAAACGTGAAGGATAAAAAACGATAAGCGTGGCTGACCTACCAGAGCCGATAAGGACGTCGGGGTTTCCAAATGTAACTGTCGCGGTAAAATCTTTCCCTCTGAACTCCACATCGCCCTGCCAGTTGACAAACTTGTGTTGCTGCGTCTGTAAAATATTGGAGTCAGATTTTTTATCACAGTTTAATATGACTACTTTGTCACGACGTTCATGATATGATGAAATGTACCTGGAAGGCCATTTTGGATCGTATGCTATTGCTGATCTGGTGAATGAATTGAGCATTAAGGCTGCCAAGGTTGTCCATGTCACCCACCATGACTGGAAAAAACTGAGCACAGCCATTTCACAATTTCCATTGTATGATAAACAAAAACAGAGAGACTAGAAACGTGTTTTGTTTTTACTTCAGGGTTTCAAAATCAATATATTAGTGCTTTTGAAAAGTCTGTCGAAATGACACTTGGACACTATTGAGAGCATGCCAAAGCAACAGGTGGTGCTACAACACTGTTAGCCATTTTATTTTTCAAAAGTCTCACGCACACGCTATCCTTGTGTCATTTGAAAGGTGCTGTATTAAGAAATACCAAAAAAAGGCTAAAATAAAAACCTAAACATTTAAAATAGTGTGGTCATACCTCTCCTGGAGCTGTCTGCTTTAGTCCAACATATGTGGCACCAAATCTGTAGCTGGAACTCCCCAAAGTGCTCAGCAGCAAGGTGTGGTTCACCTGGATTTTGACAAAGTAATTATGATTCTGGTTCACTTTTGATCAGAACTTATTAATGGCGAGAGTTCTAACTTGTGATACAAGTATCCCTGCTTTATTTTGAAAACCGCCAAGCAAAGTCGGGTAACACTAATTCGCCATACTGTCCTGGGTTTTTACATGACATTACATATTCACTGTGACATCATTTCAATAAGCGGATGCTATGTCATGCAGGGTATATCAAACATAATTAGGGAGTCAACCAACCTGGAAGTGGTTACTAAGCCCCTTATTGACGACGAGCCTGACACCTTCCATCTGCATCGGGAAAATCTCTAAAGAGAAGTCGGAGGATGACCCATGATATAGTAATCCCCACTACATAATGGGTCATCCTCCGTATTTTATATTGTCATTTACCTTTGCACTTGCGATGACAATCATCAAATGCACCCGGATTAGTCAGAGGATCAATTACTTCCTGCGGCTGCACTGAAGTCACCCCAATTGAGGTGGACACTGGAGGCACCGAAGACATCCCAAAGCCTGCTGGCACTGTCAAGCCGGGACCAACCACACCGGCGGAGGACGGTGGCGGTGGGTTGAGGGACCCAGCGGCCAATACGCTCCCCATTCTGCAAGGCCAGGAGGAGAGAGGAGAAGGTCACGTGCCAGGTCAGCGAATGTATGTTTGGGTCAACACATTATCCCAAGAGTTAATTGTACCTTGTTTCATCCAAACTTGTTATGCCTGTCACTATATGTCACTGGGATAGATGAGCAAAGAAATTACTTGTAGGGCATTGCTGAAAATTTTAGGAGCAATTAAATCCCATGGCAAATCCTGATGATCCCTCACAGCTGCGTGAAGCCACTGGTCCCCCACCCCCTCCCCTCCATAATAGAAATGAAAAATCACTGGTGTGAACAGTGTAAAAATTCACGAGTAATTATGTCAGTGTGTTTAGGTAAAAGTAACAGCGTCAACCGATCACAACAGTTTAATACAGTACATATTTGCCACATTCAGTAGTCACTTACCAAACAAATCAGTTGAATAAGCAGCTAAGCTAGCTCATATACATCAACCGCTATGTACCCTATCAATGGTTTGCGAGCCATTCGCTGTAGAGGCTTAATTAAAACATTTTTTCGAGTTAACAGTGCCTTAAAAGTAGACAATTTAGCAGAATGAATGAGCGAAAGATACTCACGTTGTGATGTCAGAGGACGACGCCACCGGAAGGAGTGGTGCCATGAGAGAGCACGTTGAAGGCGGACTCATTTGATTGGATGACAAAAGTCAAGTTCCTCAAACGGGATTGGTTGGCATGCACGCTTTGTCGTATTTTTTGTGAGGTCACGATAATCTCGAAACATTATTGGCTGAACAAACACAAGAGGCGTGAACATCTCATTTATTTCTGAACGTCGTTTAGTCTTTTTCTGGATGGACTGATCACACCTATCTGCATTTTTTAAACGCACTTGGGACTTTATTTTAGGTCATTTTTGTATCCATCCACCCTTGTTAGCCCAATAATACTGCGTCTGTTTAAAAATGGCAGCCGTGATTTAGTTGAATAACTGCAGTAAAAATACGTCAAGGTCAAATCAAATGATGCCCAATACCCGCAGTCTTCCTCAACATTATCAACCTAAATACTAAGGTGAAAATTTAAGAGCTCAAGTTTGTGTTGCAATCACAACCCATGTCAATTATTCCACAATTTTAAGACAGGAATAATATACCGGTATGATGCTTTTCCTACACTTTAAGGTATTCAAAGCCAGTTGATCTTTGAAGCAGAACAACATATTAAAATTCAAATTTGCCTCTGATACATAAAAACACAAAGTAAACAACGGCCTGTAAATTTCAGTTGTTTATTGAATTTCACGACTCCCGCATGTAGTTCCACATTACAACAGCAGAAGTGAGAAACACTTGTCTCTTCTGCCCAACGTTCCGCCAACAGATTTTGTCAAGGAAAAAAAATGAGAAAACATGAATATGTTGGGTGAGCTTTTCAGAAATTCCAATAGTAATTCTGTCTCAAATACAACCATTTTCAATACACAAATTCAAATTTTAGCCTTTGTAAACTTGCATGGTTGAAATGGTGTCACTCACTTGAAAATGCTGAGTGACACCGGAGGAAATTTGTCCATGGTCCAAAAAAACACAAAAACGAATTTGACTCTAACAACGTTGTGATATAACACAACCACCAAATCAAAGCCAATTATCTAGCCACATTACATAAACTTCAGTAGTACAGTCTAATGTTCCACAGAATTTAGACAAAATTGCTTGGAGCTTTTGCAGAGGTTTTTGTTAGTGCTTCAGTCAAGGAAATCAAATTTACCACCGATTACCTATTTGAACATAAAGCGGTCATCCCAAATTGCAATTTTGTGCCTGTTTTTAATAGTTGTCCTTTACTAGACAGGCGGTGAAAATCTTCACACCGGATCCAAGGAATCAAGATGCGTGCACGCATCCACAAAAGAAAAGTCTCATCGGACGACCGAAGCAAATAAAACAGTCAACATTCATCACGGCATTCAATATGATGTCCATTGCGACCCCGCACAAGCTGCGTTCACGTCACACACTTAACGAGGAAACATTATCTTAAAAATGAACAGTGTGAAAGGAGCCACCGATTCAATTATGGAACGGCAACAAAAATCAAACAACCTTCCGTGAGAATGACTCGCGGAAAAGGATTGAATGAATACAGAAATACAATTCTCATTTGGGGTCACAATGGAGATCATGGGATGAAAACGGGGAAAACGGTTAGGGAACGTCGACATTTGCCGCTAAGAGTAGGAAGATCGGAGAGTGGGAGGTCACACGCCTGGCAAACGTACAGTAAACACCACTCATTCGTATTTAAGACCGTATCACCAACAAATATGTCAACATGTGGAGGGGGGGGGAGAAAAGAACAAAAGACATTTATATGCAGCGTCAAACCGTCAACCCAGACTGAGTGATTTTTTTTTCAAGAGCTAAAGTTGTGACCACGCAAGTGCTAACACAATGTTTCGTCAAGTTGGGTTGAGGCTGCACGTACGTTTCCACAGTAGATCGATCACTCACTCACTTTTGGTTTTGCATCAGTGTAAATCCTGAAAATAGGTTTTAGCAAAAAGGAAGAAAGAAAAAACATTAACCCTCACCCTAAGTACTGTATTCTAATTTGGAGGGTGTGTGTGTGTGTGTGTGTGTGGGGGGCGATTGTAAACAATTTACAACTGAGGGATCCTATCCATAATCAATCACCTCAATAGTAAATAAAAAATGTAAAGGATCTTTCACCAGTACTTTCTGTTGAAAAAAATAAAACGGGGATCTGATCTATTGCGTACTGGAGACCCACCCCAACCCAGTGCCAAGATCTTATCATGATTCACACCAGAAAATAATTGAAAAAAATATATATAGAAATTGCAAAACTATATTTTTCGCAGCTGCCTCTTCAATGCTACAATTCTGCTTTCAAATCCAGAACCCCAACCGACCCACACAAAAAATTAATCCTCTCCTTAGCAAAATGGGATTTGCCGCAAACAAAACGAGAAATGTGTTTTGCTGCAGCCGCACAAAGTAAACTGAAGGCAGCGTTTAACAGCAAAATAAAATGGTGTCCGGTAATATGCTCAAGCGCTTGGCGTTCATCCACTCTGCGGCAGAGTTGGCATATCCACTCACCAATTTTCATTTTGTCCTCAGATCGACGGAACTGCAAATAACTCAATTCCATCTTGAGCATCCAAAATATTGCAAACAGAAAGCTTAGACGTTGGAAATTTGAAGTCAATGGCATGGCAGGAAGTAAGGCACTTAAGTGGTAACAGCGTACGCAACAATGGCTGGTGTTTTGACGTTAAAAAGATCGACCTTTCGGCTGGCAATTTCCAAGGATGACCGGTTCAAAACAGAATTGTTCATATTTTGCGACACTTTTAGAGCAAAAAAAATAAAAACATTTCGAGTGGTAAGCTCACAAGGACCAAAATGAGGTTTGATGCAAATCAGGATTTTCTTTTTTTTTGTGGCGGCTGTGAAAATAAGTGAGATGTTGAAGAGGTGCCCGAAGCCTGTGTGCAAAAGTCTGCTGTGTCCTGCAGGGAAGTTAAAGCTTCGGTTACAAAGATGCTTCTTATGTACGTACTTTAAAAAAATAAAAAAGTACATTCAGACTCAGCTACTTGTGCATGTTAACATGCTCTCACCAGCTTTAGGTGTAGTCCTGCTGGTGTCCTGATCTTTCTTGGACTTCCTCCACTTCGCAGTCACCGGCGGAGGAGTGGAACTCGGCAACGTAGAGACCCTTATCGATGCTGCCAGGAATGGGTTTGATGTCGGTCACCAGTTGGTCCTCGATGGTCTTAAGGTTGAAGCGGTCTTCCGATGTGATCAGGTTAATGGCCAAACCGAAATGGCCGAACCTCCCTGACAACACAACATTTTTTTCATCAGGTGCACTATAGCAGTGTTTTTCAAACCCTGTGCCGCGGCACAAAATATCCAATTTGTATGCCTGTGCGGTCTATCGCCCAGAAAGTAATCGTGTAGTACCCTCCCATACCGCTAGGGAGGAGCAACAGCTAGCCAATTGCCTTGTGTTTCAACCACTAGAGACAAGCGAATTTTTGCCGCATTAATGCAGGACAGTGAAACAATAAATATGAAAGATTATAATATACTTTTTTCTTTGTGCTCGTTTGATTCAAATTCAAGCTGTTATAACGTCATTCTTCAATGTTAAAAACGGTTATAGTAACAATATAACACGTTAATTGTTAAAATAAGCGTTTTTTTTCCACATTTTCAGCTAGTGGTGTGCCGTGAGATTTTTTTCAATGAAAGTGTGCCTTGGCTCAAAAAAGTTTGAAAAACACTGCACTATAACAGACGATCCAAAATGGCCTTGCAGGTGCATATGAAGGTCAGTGGATAATCAGAACTTTTGCTGGGGTGCAATGGGGAAGTCTCAAAGGTACCTTAAGGTGATATTGACACTTGTAGTCATTTTTTTCAGTACAACTTGTGTTGGGGGATTAAAAAAAAAAAAAAACTTTTTTTTTGTGAGAGGAAAGGGACTTAAGTCCCCCCGACATAACACCGGAACTATTATAGTGGAGGATTATACTTCACGGGGTAATAATAACAATACCTGATCTTCCAATACGATGGAGGTACGTTTCTGCATTCTTTGGAAAGTCAAAGTTGATGACCACGTTCACGGCCTGAATGTCGATACCCCGAGTGAAGAGATCTATTGCAAGGCGGTAACAGTTATTTCATTAGAAATGTCCTCAACCGAGAAATTGTTGAGGGGCAACTTTAAAAGCTTACCGGTACAGACCAGGTTCCTGCACAGTCCGTTTCTGAAGTCATGGAACACACGGTTTCTATATTCCTGCAAAGATAATAACACACACCAAAATTACTTGGCTTCTTTTGTAATGTGTATTCATGTAAAAAAACAAAAAACAAAAACAAATGCCAATGGCATCCAGAAATCGACGTTAAGACTAAATTGTGCCAACCTGCATCATTTTAGCGTGGATGTAGAAGCAGGAGTAGCCCAGCTGCGTGATCTTCTTAGCTAAGAGCTCTACCCTCTGCGTGGAGTTGCAGAAGATGATCGATTGGTTGATCTGGAGCTACATCGGACAGAATCAAAAAGAAGTTGTCAATACAGTGATCCCTGGCTATTTCGTGGTTCGATTATCGCATTTTTTTTTCTCCCCAAAGTACTGAATTCAGAAAAAAAATGCCTAATGACTCCGAGGTTTTATACATGGCTGTAAGCTTGATTGGTCCCAGCGCGACATCGACCAATGACAGTGACTAGTGGATTGATCCACTAGTGCTTTTACACTGTTATGGGTTTTTTCCCCCTCTGAAACATTTATTTTGTGCATGCAATACTTTGTTTTTCTTGTCTACCCCGCCCCCTTCAAAACCTGTATTCGTCCCGGTCCTCATTAACTGCGATAAGTGAGGGATTACTGTATACACCTGAGGCCAAAAGTACCTACTTTCGTTTAACCCTGTCAATATGACAAAGCTATTCAATTGAGCATTGACACAAAAGGTGCCCATGACGAAGACACACAAGGTTCAAAACTTTGCATTTGAGCGTTACTCACCCTGGAGAAGAGTGTGTTGAGACAATGCACTTTCTGTCTCTCTGTGACGTAGGCGTAATACTGAGTAATCCCCTTCAGAGTCAGCTCCTCCATCAGGTTGATCTCGTACGGTTTCTGCAGGTAGTTGCTCTACAGCAAAAAGGGGAATTGAACAATGGCGACTGATGGGTAAAAACGCACAGTGACTTGGATTTATTTGCCAATTGTATTTGTTTTGTGTTTTTAAAGCCGATAAGACATCCAGAAAAATGGAGGGGGTACACTTGGGTAAATGACACTGCAGTAGATGAAGCATCCAAACTATTAAGCCTGTAAGTGAGTGCAGCACAGCTTTAAGAGAGCATGCAGTGCCAAACAAGACTGGGCACAGAGAATGAACAGCTTGGTTTGCACAGTGACGCAGCGAGTGCCAACTGGCCGCGAGCCATCGGGCTGGCTGAGTCGTGGCGCAACCGAAGACGACTCACCATGAATTTTTGCACACTGATGGGGAAGGTTGCAGAGTAGAGCAGGATCTGCCTGTTCTTGGCCAGGAAGCTAATGATATCTTCGATGAGCACCACAAAATCCTGAGACAGCAGCTTGTCAGCCTGAGAGGAGGGAAAACCATTGAAAGCACAAACAGATTTTGAGGGGCGCATGGAAACGGGGAGGCGGCTGGAGGAGGCGAGCTTGAGTTTTGTTCAACATGGTGTGCTTACTTCATCCATCACCATCATCTGCACTCTATCCACTCTTGCCACTCCTTTCTGGATCAAATCCAGAATCCTGCCAGGCGTGGCAACGATGACATGCACTAATATGGAAAAGGAAAGACAAATGCGTTGAGTTCGTACACAACGAACAAAGAAACGTGGTGCATCCAAACAGTGGGGATTTAAAAAAAAAGGGGGGGGGGGGAGTGCTCACCGATCTCATCCAGGCGCATTATGTCATCTCGTAGGTTGGTTCCCCCGGTGGTGGCCATGACTTTGACTCCTCCGAGGTGTTTGCTGATTTGAATGCAAATCTGGCTCACCTGCAGCGCCAACTCTCGAGTTGGCACCACCACCATTGCTACGGGGTAAAAATTTGGAGAGTTGGGGGGGAAGATTTGTCAATTTTGTAAAAACAAAAACAAGGCAGGCATGAGAACTGTTTTGATCTCACCTTGTGTATAATCCTTTTTAAGGTCTATCCTTTCCAGCAATGGGATGAGATAGGCTCCACTTTTTCCTGTTCCATTCTTTGCCCGAGCCAAAATATCCCTTCCAGAGAGCGCAATGGGAATACTCTCCTCCTGCAAAAAGTGATATTATGAACTCACAATTTCACAGCGCCCAAGTTATGAACTGTGATATAATTCGGGACAATTGCAGTATGACAAAACCAGTTCTATCCATCTTGTAATATTGCAACCAGAGTGCTGCGGTAGGTTCATGGAGTTGAAATTAACAAACTGTCATCTGCAGCTGGGACCAATTTTTTTTTTTAAAAGACTGAGGGCAACCCATTACAGACAAGCCTATCCTGGATCATAAAAGCATTTAATGAAACATACCTGCACAGGAGATGGCTTCTCCCAGCCCATCTCGAAAATGCCCATCAGAAGTTCTCTTTTGAGACAATAATCTTCAAATTCATTCCCCTTAGTAGCCGTCACATCCTATGGAAATAGACAACTGAATATTGAAGACGACAAGCTTTTTTAAGTTTGAAAGTTTAAGATGTAATGTATTTTCACTCACTGAAGTTTTGACCCTGGTGTCTTTCGGAGGGAGCTGGAGGCTCTTTTTCCAGTCGTCTCCAAACTTAATGGTACCTCTTTCTTGGGAGGCAGTACCTGCTTTCTGGAGGGCACCCAACACTTTTGCTTGAGTTGAGGATCCTGGCTGGACTGAAGCTGGTTTGGTCTGTCCTCTGAGCTGCCCGTTCTGCTTGTTCAGTCCCATGGCAGGTGGGTCAACAATTTCTGTTCTGGCGGTAGCCATTTTTGTTTATTTTTATTTTCTTTGCTTTTGTTTAGTCAGATGTTCCTTCCAGGCTATGTTTTTGCCTCTTAGGTTTTTCTGACTAAAAGTATCTTCAAAATGTAAAAACAAAAGATTAATAAAGCGTTAACAATGTTTTCTTTTACGTCGATAGCTTAATAAGCAATCAACCAATGATATTTACATGTGCACACGTACGTGCAATTTGGTCCCCTTTAACAAGAGTGACCGAAGTATAAGAAACACACGCATACAGAAAAAAAAACACTTTGTACAAAAGAAACTCTTCAAAATGAAGAGATATTTCCATTAATATACTTGTTCACAATATAGAAAAATTATATGTGAACAAATATTAAATGCAGTTAAAGTCCTGAAATATAACAACTAAGGCAATCTCTGTAATCCACAAAAAAAAAAAAAATCGACCCCTTCTAATCCACAGTGCGTGTTTGCGTCCTGCCCCAACTAGTTTCTGCGTGGACACCCCGCGTCTGGAGGTCAAAGTGTCACTCGTGGGAGTGTGACCGTGATCAAGGGGCTTCCCAATCAAAGCCAGCCAACAACTCCAAATGCGTCACCTGAAAGATGTCCAAACAGAAGGTTTTGGAATATGCAAAACACACTAATTCGCCCAGAAAAAAATAGTTTCCAATTTAGTTTAAGCGCGGAGTTTTCAAAAAGTGCCATTAAAGTTATGTTTGTGTTCGCTAAACTATTTGTCGGTACATGCTGCATCGATGTTAACAAATTGAATGTGGCGACTGTTCTTAAGACGAATATGGTTACAAAGCTACCCAGAGTGTATGTTAGCTTGAAACAAATCCAGCAATTAATTTTAGATTTGTGAAGCAGACTTTATGGAGAGCGTGAACAGATAAACATTAACATTTTTCGTTGTCGTTTTCGTGGCAGGTATTACGCTGATAAATTGTTTTTAACCAATGCAATAACATTTCTCGGCACTCACCTAATTTCGCACACGGCGCTAAAGTTAGCTCCGAGCTAACCAGCTATCAACAACTGATAAAGGAAGCGGCTCATAAACAGGACAACACTTACCCCGGTTCGCTGTTATTTTTAAAACAAACACAGCAGTTCCCGTTGCTCCAAATACACGATTTAAAGCAACAATTTCAGTGACTGAAGTGTACTTCAAATAAATCCCGCCTACTATTTTTTTCTTTTAAATCAACATGGTCGCCTTCTTCTTCTTCTTCTTCTTCTTCTTCGCCTTCTCTTCCTCGTTGTCTTTGCTCTTGCTTCTGTTTATCGTTTGAGACATTATGACGCTACTGACACCTGCTGTCAAAGCAGAATACTGGAAGCATCACGGGAAAATAAAATAAAAGTAACTTTCTTTCACAAGATTGCCAAATGAGCACAGAGAGCCGAGAATTTCATATTTTTTGATTTAATAAGGCTTTAAATATTACACTGTAATAAATATTAAGAAATATTTACAGTACATCACATTACATTCATTGTGATTGCCACAATATTGTTCACATATTACATAATGAAATAATGACTCTGTAAACTATTTTGTGTTTAAGTAAACCATTAATCCACGAATGTTTGAAAAGCGAGTGTCCTATCAAAGTACTGTACATACAGTACATATCTTAAAAAGGCACTAAAAATCTGTCAACTGCAACATTTACACGACACCAAACAGAACCTGCAATTCTGTCAAACACAAACATTGGGGAAACACAACAAATTGTTTTGCCATAGTTGATGATGAAACTAACGAGAAAAAAACTGCTATGAAACTACTCAGTGACTGACAGAAGAAACTTTTGGACATGAATTTAAATTTCACTCTTAAAAAAAGAATTGTAAATGAATTCTTGTAATTTCTTCGTTCTGAAAAGACTCCTAAAAATAAGTGAATCCAAGTAATGAATAGAGTAATTAATATCTTCTAGTTTCCTTGCTGAAAATCTCACTTATTTTCTCCAGGCAGACTTCTGCGGCCAGTTCTGTCTCTTTCGAGAGCTGCGACAGGCTGAGGAAGCCGTGCGGAAGGTCCTCTACCACTGTCAAGCTGACAGGCTGGCCCATGTCCCGCAGCTTCTTGGCGAACATCACAGAGTCATCCAGTAAAGCATCCAGAGCACAGGCCTGTGTGGAAACACGCACAGGTCAGGAAACAAAATCAAGTCAACTTGCTGAGGTAAGCGAAGTAAACAAGAGGAAGCAAAAATGTTTTTTAAAATCACTTATGGACCCTCCTCGCAATGCTGAAAATTCGCAAACTGAAAATACTATTTTAAAGGGGTTTCTCTATGCCTCCTTTCCCTATCCCCAGCAAACGTAATATTTTGATTTGAAATCAATTCAAGTCGCTAACGATGATATCAAGATAAAAATGACAAACATGAAAAAGAAGAAAAAGACTGTTGATAAATGATATATATGGCGAAGTCACATCCATTCAAAGTACCACAAGAAAGGAATGGCGATGCCAAGCGAGGTGGCTGCTTTCAAACTCGGACAAAAATCTGCAACGTACCCTCCGCTGAGAAATGAATTGTCAGATGACAGGCACAACGCTCTCGAAAATAACGGATGCGGTATTGGTCACAAAAAGGGAATGCGCAAGTTGTGTCTCTTACCACTAAGTGAACAGGAGGCAGACCTCGTAGAAGGCTGTCGGGCGCAAGCAGCGGCGACACAAAAGGATTCCTGATGATCGGGCAGGATGTCGGCTGAACGACGGCATGGCATTCGGAGCGCAGGGGCTCAAAGCCCTCTGGGTAATCCAGGTAAGATTGGGAGTGAAGAGGTGAGGTACGGTTTAAATTCCTGTGTGTTTCTCTGCTTGTGGATTCTCTGTGTCTTGATGCTCGTGAGTAGGCTTCGCTTGTGGGCCACACAGGCTGGAGAAGGGACTGGATCCAGTTGGAGGCTCCCTGGGTGAGATCACTGAGCAGTGCGGTTGTGTCTCTCCCCAGAGCCCTGAGACTGTTGCCTCCCACGGTAGGCAGTGCAGTCTGAGAGTCCACACCTACGGGGTAGAGGAGTGGTAGGATGCGATAAAAAAATAAAAATTGAAAAAAGCAACAAATCATAAATCATGGTACATATTTTACAAAACTGAAAGCAAAGATTATATAATTACCCTCATCCTACCATGGTACGCCTCATGTCCATTTACCCAGTTTGCACACAAATATATTGTCCATTTTGTTTTCAGGCATCATCATTAAGTCCTCTCGGGTTAAATGACGTGTGAAAGAACACGCGTCTAATGCCACACAGACCTACCGGCATAGGCGTTGAGGCACTTTGCAAGTGCACCAAAGGGTAACAGCGGGTCAATGAGCGTGAGCAAGCGGGAAGGCGAGGCGTCCGTGGTGAGCAAGGTGGCGGGGTAGGCCGCCATGATGCCGTCGGGGACTCGGATGCCACACGTCATGGCCTTCATGGACACGGTGATGCAGAGGTTGCCGCCGGCGCTGTCTCCTGCCAGACAGACGAGCTCTGCTGTCGAACCTGGAACACAAACATCGGAAGTTTATTTTTAGAAATAAACATATTCGAGAGAGAAAGAGAGAGAGGCACCAAGATGTAGACCACTGGCACTGTACTAAGTACTGAGTGAGTTTTAATTATAGTTTCATCATGAGTTGGGCAAGAATCAAAAACTAATGATGAACGAAAGAGTATTTCTCAAGACTCTTGTTTACAGGGATGACGGGCGTCATTTACTAACCAAGCAGATGGCAATTTTTCAAGGCCCAGCAGTAAGCGTAGAAACATTCCTCAAGGGCCCGAGGAAAGGGTGCTTCGGGTGACAGAGAGTAGTCAACAGAAAGCACGGGGACATTCAATCGCTTCGACCAGCTTCGTAGATAATTCTGACACAAAAGAAGACACGAGAAGGTTTGAGACGGACAATTGAAGTGGTACGCCATATGCCCGAGGGAGGGGGTCCAAATGAAATCGTGGGGCGCTTTACCTCATGGGATCTGGATGTCTGCGCCACAAAGCCTCCTCCGTGGAAGTGAATCAGTAACCACGGGGAGAGGGGTTGCTTCTGCACCCAGGGGAGATTGGAAGCAGAGACAGAGGGCGGATCGCCGCGAGAAAAAGACAAGAGCTCCTCGCTGTCCTGTAAAATAATAAAAGAGGCAAAAGCTCCGCTCGCTTTCAGGGTGTTCATTCCTTCAACAAACAAGAAAAGTCACACGGTGACAGTGTCTTTTTTTTTTAATCCATGCCATTTTTCACCTGCCCTTGTCGAATCTCGTGGGAGATGAGGCGCATGTGGACTGGGCCAGGGCCCCAGTGGGCCAGCGGAGGTGACACGGTAGTCGACAGATTTGGGTCCGATGACAGTGGGAGGCATAACGGAACCGGAGGTATCGTTAGTGTCAGGTTCAACTGGACGGGGTAGGAGGCTATTCTACACAAGCTCTGAGGAGAGAACCATAGCAAAACAGGAAATACATTGAAACTCTCACTTGGACTTCGGGTTAAAAAAAATAAATAAATAAAAATAAAAAAAGCAATACTCGGAACAATAAGGATGAAAACATGTGACCCTGCCTACTGTTAAAAGCTCGGATTCTGTGATGTTCCAGAAGGACTTCCAAAACTGCATATCCAGGTTCTGAGTAATGCGTTCGAATTCGGCGCCGCGCAACTCTGGATCAATGACGTACTTCCCCGATGTGAGCAGAGACAGGGCGGCTAAACCTGACAAAAGAAGACAAATCAGGAATGACATGACTGCGGTCTAAGATGGACCATTGTTCAAAAACGTATCGGAGGTCAGGACCAAGACTCACCCAACCCGGACTGCTGTTTACTATAAGTTTCACCATATGAGATCATGCTAATGACAATCGTCTGGAGGAACGGACGAAGACTCGGCGAGAACTATCCAAGGAAAACAATGCAAGAGTTTTGCTTCAAAAAAGTCTGAAGATTGCTAAACATCTTCGCGGAACTGTGAATTTGTCGCCGGCAGACCTGAAAGCCCAGACAGCGGCCATAGAAACAGGCTTTGTGCATGGAACTGTACTCCTGCACGTATCTGTGGCTCAGGTCGAGGTCGTGCAGGGAGTACAGCTGGCCAAAATCGTTGTCGTTGATCAGCCGCTTGGCGAGGTAGAGCAGCGCTCGCAGTTGGCAAAGGGCGCTGCAGTAGGCCTCCATCTCGGAGGCGTTGTGGTCCGCTCTGAAGAAGGCGCTCTTGTGATTCGAGGCAATGTAGCGAGCCTTCTGTAGGATGTGCAAAAGACACGACTGCAACACCTGAAAGTTGCATAGGGAAAAGAGGGGGGAGGATTGACTTTCCGGTTTGGCATCAAATGACACTTATTTCCATACCTTGATCAGGGTGCGATACCCATTTCCAGGCGTTTGCGCGTCAAAGTCATAATGGTGGTAGACGGCGACGAAGCTGCCGATCAAAGGCTCGATGGCTCGAGCGTGTTCTTGGATCTTTTTCATACACATCATCAAGCGTTGGGTCACGGGCCCGTCCGCAAGATCGGCAGCGGGGTCAGAAAAAGCGGAAATATTTTCTTTGCACGCCGCCTCCAAGGCTGAAAACGCAGCCTTGAAATCCATGCCGGAGGCTGCGGATCAAAGAGGGACAAGAGAAGCTAATAAAACTTTAGCCTCCTTTATATGCGTCTTTCGAGCTTGAGG
This sequence comes from Hippocampus mohnikei, assembly GCA_026261675.1. Taxonomy (NCBI): domain Eukaryota; kingdom Metazoa; phylum Chordata; class Actinopteri; order Syngnathiformes; family Syngnathidae; genus Hippocampus; species Hippocampus mohnikei. Next base: position 200,026 of record JAKGUB010000198.1, read on the forward strand.
TAACGTCACGTGATCACTGTGTGTCTTGGAAAAAGAAGGGCTGTTAACCTTTGGGTGAAAACACACGACTTTAATGATCTTTTTGACAGCAACAAGTCACTTCTTGGCTTTTGACAACAGAGTTGTTATCTTGTGAAGCTGGAGGGAGGCACTTTGGAACAAGGCCATTATTTGCTGACCCAAGGGGAACTAGCATCACACTTTGTTTTAGATTTTTGAAACAAATTTCGTGTCCGAATGATGCTAGCAAAACAAACACTTCATATGTTTTGGATTTTGGAGCATTACTCATAAAAATAATGTGAACCTTGAACTGTAGGTATTTGATTCATATACTTCATTTATAATAGTCAGTGTGTCATGTAAAAAACAAACAAACAAAAAACCTTCACTGTAGTCCGTCAAGGAACTGGATGAAAAATATAATGTAATTTTTGAAGGTACTCACTAGTCTGGAGAAGACCATTAAACGTTTACAAGAGCACTTGATGACATAACACTTGGTTTGAAACGGGTTCATTGATAACACTGGTCAACAATTTTTACAGCATTTTTTTACAGCGATGTAACGAAATGATTTTGACGCTGAATCCGAATCCGCCCTAGTTTTTTTCTCTCAAACATCGGGTTACATCATATATTTAGTAATTGCATTGCACAAGCTTTTATAGGTCAAACATAAAAACGAACATATCTCGAAAGGCTAATGCGCAAGAACAAAGGGCAGCCTTGAAATCTGCATCAAATGTACAGTTATATCAAGTCATCTTTGATTAAAATTTGCTGGTGGCCAGTGTAATTTTCTTGACTAATCAATTTATTGATGAAAATATGCATACTGAAAGGAGAAACAAACAGAACTTGAGGATAACGCGTTTCCTGTGAACATATGACCAAATGTTCCAAATACACTTTGCTCAAAAATGATTGTGACCCAGTTTAACCAATTCACTGTGTCAAAAGAGAAGCAATTTGAAAAACAAAACAAAACACGCACAGAACAACAACAACAGCCACCTCGGTTTAATTTCGCTTGTCTAATTCTCGTTCTATCTCTCGGATCTTTCCAGCAAAACGTCCTTTGACCTCAAACTCATTGTCAGAGCCCGATATCAATTTCCGTTCTCATCTATTTTTCTCACGTGTCAACCACATGAGCTTGAAGCATTCCCGGGTCGACTTTTTTTCTCGATTACTTTGTCTCGAAAACACACTCACAATGCACCAAGCATGTTAACCAACACTTTCACCACCAGATGAGGAAGCTTGTTGCATGGAGCGAAAACTTTGTCGGCTGCCCGGATCAACAAGTTGCTTCATAACGAAGACATATACAACACCGAAAGGAAGCAACCCCATCACGTCTGTGTCAAGACGTTCCATTTCCGAACCGGTTTTGGTTGGAGAAATGTGATGTTTGGTTTGACTTACCGACAGCGACAGGCATCCCTGTTTGTTCCTCCTCAACGGGGAGTCGGTGTGCGACAGCTCGCCCAGGGAATTCTGGGTAACGTCATGTGAGCGCCCTCACAGCTAGCATAACAAACCGCTAACCCAGATGTCGCCAAGGCATTACTGTACTTACTGGTATGATTGCCATCAAAACTCACGACAATCAGGCACACTTGACGATATACTTGACGACCACTCCGAGTACTGCTAATAACAACGAACAACATATTTTTTTTTTTACAAAATATTTTGATCAGTGGTGCAAGTAAACTTTTCTCGAAATGTTTACATTGATTCCGTGCACATCAGGTTTACATAATCGTAAGAATATTTCATATAATAATACATTTTTTTACTAACTAAAAAGTAATAGTAAGAGTAAAGTAATAGTAATAATATGTCAGATAATAATAATAATAATAATAATAATAATAATAATTATTATTATTATTATTATTATTATTATAATAATAATAATAAGTATTATTATTATTATATATAATAATAATAATAATAATAATAATTATTATTATTATTATTATTATTATTATTATTATTATTATTATAGTAAAATAATAGTAAGAAGATCTAAAAAATATATTATTAATATTATAGTAAAGTAAACATCTGTCATATAATAATAGTAATAATAATTCCATCCATTTTCCGATCTGCTTATCCTCACAAGGGAGGTGCTGGAGCCTATCCCAGCCGTCTTCGGGCAGTAGGCAGTGGACACCCTGAACTAGTTGCCAGCCAATTGCAGGGCACATAGAGACAACCATCCTCACTCACATTCACACCCAAGGAAAATTTAGAGTCTTTAATTAACCTAACACATTTTTGGGGCACGGTAGAGGAAACCAGAGCACCTGCAGAAAATTCACACAAGCACGAGGATGACGTGAAAATCCATGCAGGGAGTCCTTACCCCGGGTTCGAACTGCCAAACTATAGAGCTGTGAGGTAAATTTGCCCAAATAATAATAATAATCCTAAACCATGTAAGGGAGAATGATTGATTCAACTGCATCATTTTTTCCCATCGACTGTTCTATTCTCCGTAAACAGTATGCACTTGTATGCCAGCTCATTCAAATGACATCCAATACAAAAGCTGTACTGTATTCTAAATTCTGCCTTCAGAAATATGATTACGCTCACTTTTAAATAGCACTATTAAAGGTCATGAACGACTTTATCAAATCCAAATCTGAAATGCAATCACTGCATGATTTATAGTAGCCGAGATATTCAAATGACATATTTTTAAAATTCTGCTCTGGTGTCATTGACTTCATCCAAATGACCAAAGATTCAATCCGAGCGAAAGGATTACATTTGAAGATTATACTTGATGGTGTGCATTTCAAAGGTCACCTTAATGAGCTTGGTGTTGCTTCAACATGACAATGACTGAAACTGTCAACTTGTAAACACAGGCCTCCATTTCGACTGGTCTCCATGCAGGTGGCTGCCCGTCCAACAAACGCTACTCCGGAATTTGACACTGTCAACAAAATAAGGGAGACCTTTCCTCATCCGATACATGAAGGTTTGGAGGAAATTCCTTTTCATTTATTCGACCAAGTTCCGCGCAAATACTGTCCCTCAACACATTCCATTTAAAGATTAACAATAATTACAGTTATCTTGATTAGTTCCAGAGGGATAAAATGGGTGTCCAGGATTGTTTTCACAATAAAAAAATAGTAATGGTACTTTCTCTGGCAAACAGTAAATCAATTACAGATACAGGAAGTAGTTCTTCAGGAAGTTGCTAAATTCCATCTATATTCCTCGAATTCCAGCATCAGTATAGCAGAGAGCGGCTGCTGTTTTGTCGGCCAATGTGATTCGGCCTTTTTCCTCTCAAATTTGACTCACGATGATTTGTGGTTGGTTTGCCAAGCAACATTTACTTGGTTATAGGTCCTTGAGTAACTTTTTGGATCAATTGTACATATTGGAGTAGATTTGATAGTTTATTTGAATCTAGGTCGGCGCGTGCAACATGTGATGCACTCCTGAATAAAATCAGCAGTTCAACCACAGCATGTGTATGCAAATGACATTTCGTACGACGTCAAAGTACATGTTTGAACTGTCTCACTGTAGAAAGGATCGTGCACGCGCAAAAGGAGAAGGAAGACTGGCAATTAGCAATGTGTGAGCAGCAGCATGGAAGATCTTAAGTTGGCAGAACATAAATCACTTTCGAGTAATGCAACACGTGTCAGCAGAGAAAATTGCCTGACCACTCACTTCATCATTTGCGGATTCACATTTCTTCGTGACTCTCTGTACTCATGTGATGATGTCCTAACTGTACATTTTTCTGATAGTGGCTTGTTTGCTAGAGTGGCTCCAACGACCCCCAAAATTCCTTGTGTGTTTTAACATACAGGTCGAGTAAAGATGGGGGAAAAAAAAATCGATTGATATATTATGGCTTTAACCCTTTGAGGGACAGCGGTCACCACAGTGGACAGCTTATCATGTTATTATTCTGTCCATCGTGTTACTAGCTCTGACTTAACCTCAGCGGTTAAAACAATTGCCTGATGACCTCTGACCCCAGACCCACATTTTTCTCTACAGGTCAACAATCGCTGCAATCGAGTTGACTCATAAACTGTCAACAGAGGCGGCGTGCTAACAGCGTCCCATTGCCCAGCCAGTATGATAATGAAAGAGAACACCAGCATGGAACTGAGTGTGCCGCTCTCTGCATGGCTGGATGTCTTTGACTTCAGTTTGATGTAAATTGGCTGTCTGAATGATATTCCTCCACCATGCGCTGGCATGTAAGTGTATTTTTCTTGAATTCACTACCTTTTCATTCATCAGCCTTCTCAGAAGTTATGAATGAAATAAATGGTCGAGCAGGAAAAGAGAAGCAGTCGTAGACTCCCGATGGCCGTAAAATTTATGACAATATTTTATCAAGTTGTCCTTACCACTTAGCAAAGCGTCGCACGTGCATATCAGCAGGAAACAAATATTGCAAATTTTATCTTGAAACACCTTCCTGGTGGGGATTTTATGTGTTTGATTTGTATTTTGGAACACTGTTGAGCAATATTGGATTTCTGTTCTCTTTTTCCTCAACTGCGACTGCCTTGCAACCTCAAGCGAATGGTCTAATGAAAACTGATTTGAACCAGAAAATAGGGTTTGCTTACAAAGAGTCAAATTGAATCGAACAGAATGGCATCATTCCACTTTAAAACATTTTTTTGTTGGAGATGAACACAATTGGAACGGCAAGGTCAATTAATTTGGGTTTCCGAACAAGAGATGAATATGAGACAAAAGTTTAGCTTTTATTTCATGGTATTTCCATCTCGATGTCTTCAGCAGCAAGTATTTTTCATGATTCGGTCTGGAATCTGTTTAACACCTCTACTTTCAGAGTAAAGCAAAACATATCGCATATAAAATAGGAAGCCAAATGACACACTATAAAAAGCGGCCGAGTGGAGCATTTTTAGATTTCTCCAACAAACTGAATTTTATTTCCCAAACTTGGAAGTTACAACATCTTTGTTTTTTGAACAAATCAAGCTACGAGTCTTTTACAAAAATAGACATGCAATAAATCTCACGCAAAGAAGGGAATTCAGACATGTAGGCAACTTCAAAGTCCGGTTTAAAATAGTAGTTAAGTTATATAGTAACTTAATAAGTACAACATGAAGTGAAAGAAGCATATAAAGCGTCTATGGCAATAAAGGAGTGATGAAGGCGCAGAATCTTCTGTCGAATGAAGTGGACGAACAAGCTGAGCCAGGAAGAAAGTGGGAGGAGACAGACGAGCATCAAGTTGGGCTGGGGCTCACCTGCTGTAAAAAAAAAAAAAAAAAAAAAAAAGCAGGATTCTTGACTGACTGCTGAGCCACAGGGGACGGCCACCATTCTCATGCCAGATAAAGATGTGGACGTATGCATGACAGCAAAGTGAAGGACGGCTGAACGTCAAGCAGGAGACACCAGAGACAATAGAGAGAACCCTGTGTTTCACTTTTGAAACTTTGTTTTGAGGTCGAAACAATAAAAACAGCATGGCAACCGTGCGGCGGATAACACTTTTACTTTGCGTGTTATTGATGGTTTCCCAAGGACGGAGCCTGCCCGGCGCGGCCCGCTCGGAACACAAAGGACATGAAACTAAAACGAGCAGTGATCACGGGACGACCTCCTCAAGCCCGCACACAGAGACGGGTGATGCGACGGATTCTGGTCATGATGTGACGGGAGACAGTCACGGTGAAGGTGGGGGTCACGGTGGTGGGCCCATCACCACTTTACCGATTGTCTCCTGGAAGTGGAGTCATGTCTCTGTCCCGTACTTGGTGGCTCTGTGGATTCTGGTCTCCTGGATCTGCAAACTCAGTGAGTCAGTTTGAATGTCCGCTCTGTGATAAAATAAGGTAATATGAAGGCATATATATATATATATATATATATCACCATTAATTTTTTTACACAAGTACTGCTTCCTTAGTGTGAGCCCTTTTGCCACCTTTGACCTTTGTACATTAAAAAAAACATTTATTGAAAGAAAAGTTTGATATTGGGATTTTATTGAATCCTACTGTGGGCTGTTGTCGTGTTTTGACCCTCTTCTCATGTAACCAGCATATTTGAAACATTGAGTGCCTCATTGCAAACTAGAATAGCAATCGCGCAAAGTATTATGGTATAAGACTTTTTGGCATCAAGTGATCAGAGTCCTTATTTTTGTGTATACACCACAACATGGGAAGCACTGTGGACACTGTCAATGATTGCGCGTGCGTCCATGTTTGTGTACGCTTCATGACACATAAATAAGGGAATGCGGTCTTCCTTGCGGAATATAAGGAAGGATGTGTGTGGGGTCGATTAAGACAATGTTATTCTGTGGATGCCCGGCATGCAGTTGTCACACGTTGCAACATACTGTGTTGTGATGTTTTTAGGTGCTTATCACGGATGTATGGTACTTCCGTTTGTCATACGGTTAAGAACAACGTGATCCCCCCCCCCCCCCGCTCCCCATTTGATTCCAGTTTCATGAGTATGCGTGGAATGGGGGTGTGGTTTGGCCGCCTTATCTTTCAAGAAACTACCGTATAGATTGAAGTATTCCTGATGAACGGTGGGCCCAAACATCAACAAATGCGCACACACCCTCACTGTTGACTTTAACTCACTCATCCTCTCGGGTTGAAAGGCGGACAATGACGCCAATTTTTCCCAGATCTAGTTTCCTGTTCAGGGATTTACAATGCTTGCTTTCTTTTGGTACTTCACATTACAGTCGAGTCACGTTAGGGTGATTAAAAAGGCAAACACATGTTTGCTTCTGGATTTTTTTTTGGGGGGGGGTGTAGTGTGGCTGAGTGTATTCCTAATGACCTCTTTTAACCCTTTCATGCACCCCGAAACCTGATTACATGATAAGCTGTCCACTGTAGTATCTGTCCCTGAAAGGGTTAATTCCAATTAAAGGAGAGCATTTATCAGAAAGAATGCACAATGATGCTCTTTTCCGAGTAGTCTGTGATAAGGCAGCGCGTCACCTTCGTCATTGATTATTTCCTTTGTTTGTTTTGAGCAGCCATCAAGCATGCTGAACTACTTACCCACTAGCCTTTTGATTGCTAATGCAGATAGGTCGCTCTTGGAGCGCTCCATCACTACCGCCAAAAACGCCAACTGACTCCTTCGGCTCTCCGTAGCTGCCAACTGCCTATTTTGTTTCGCTTATTTGCGTTTTCTAAGACTGAAAAACTGTTATCTCGATCAGCAACCGCTTTTACAACCCACCTCGAGTGCACAGTGTGTGATTCATGACAAGCTGAGCTGTGATTCCCGACACAATTCACCTCTACTAAATGTAACATGGTGACCCGTACCGGTAGCTCGTATTACGCAGTCAAATCACCGTAATCTGATTTTACAATGCACGTGCAAGATCCATTTATAACTCCCTAAACTGTCTGGAGAGTTGTCGTCATTTTCAAAATGATGGATATGATCCGGTTAAAGGACAGCCATGATCCTGGAGGATTTACGATCTCGTGAGTCGTCAAGGCTGTTGTTCGAGTGTGCAGCCATGAAAAAACAGTACGATTAACGAGAATCGAGCGTCACGGATGTTGCAATCAAAACGTTAACAAACGCTTCTGTTGCAGCTCCGAAAAAGGAGAGCTGCGGTGTTGGTTTTTAAAACGTATACTTTATTAATGCTTTTCACAGTCTCAACAAATACAGGCACATCCTCCGTCTCTGTGCCTTCTCTTCATATTCCGCTCGAGAGGTGTTCAAAGACCGCCTCTGAAAAACGTAAATTAACGATTATTTCAAAGACATTAAGAAAAGGAAAAAAAAATGCACGAAAACAGAAAAATCAAGCGAGGAAATCACAACATAAATTCTATGGGGGGGTTATGAACACACAACAAAGGAATAATGAAAAAACAATTCTGAGACAGTCCAGTCTACTACACTTCCATCTGTGGGGCGGTACAAGTCTACACATTGCAGCCACAAACAGTAATGAACAGTATTGAATCAAAACTGACTGAATAAAGCTCTTGAAGTAATCGAATATTAGTTGATACAAATCGATATGATGTCATTTAACACGTAATTAGAGTGACACACCTGCGGGAGAGCTCGCGTGTCAAACTATCAATGCTTCCCAATGGGGCTTTTGTGCCTTGTCCTGCTCAAACAGGACGGAACAATCGGCCAAATAAAACCTCCAGTCATACGGCCACAACTTGCCCGAATCAGCGCTTTGTGAACGAATAGACGATGAACTCGTACATTATACGGAAAGGAAAATGCAAAGGTCGGATGATGCAGTGTTGGCTAATCTATATTTCGTCAGATGTGCACATGCACGGCGACATCAGAGCTTCTTTCCCAACGTGTAGTAAAAGAACAAAGCAGGGACATTTGTGGGTTTTTTTTCCCACTTTCAGCTCATAAACTTCTTATATAGAGGGTTTTAAAAAAAATGTGTGCTTACTGTACAGAACATACCTGCATCCCGGTGACTTTCAAAATGTGGCACGAGTTCCATTTGCGGTCCGCAAAATAATCACCGAATGAACCCTTTCATGCACCCTATAACCTGATGACATGATCAGCTGTCCACTGCAGTAGCCGCTGTCCCTGAAAGGGTTAAAAACAATTCAAATGAACATTTAAAACATTTCCTCGAAGCTTGTCTTTCAGTGTGAGAGAAAAGTCCCACGTGTTCTCTTATGTCAGCTGTTTAGCACTAAATGGTGAAAAAAAAACAATGGTTGAATTGTGAGCATCGCGGAGGCAAATCACGAATGCTCATGTACGCTATTACGTTCTGATTTTTATTTATTTTTTAGTTCCAAGTTGGTTTTCCAAATACTACCTATCCTTCATTTTTGGACACTTAACGTAAAAGGGAAGGCTTTAACGAAAGATTATGCAACAGTGGTGTCAATCATTACTCGGCCCAAACCTGCAGGATGAAGCCGTTGGAAATGTTGGCAAACGCATCCGGAGCTATTCATTGAACATCAATCAAATTGCTGGTAACACTTTACTTAATCCTCCACTCCGAAAGTGGCACGGTAAACGTTGACGCATGTGAGCATGTCACACATTTGAGACCAAAAAACAAGGTGGTGGGTGTTTCAAAATGTGACTGAATAACTAGACACCTTTTGTGGATTACCGTTACGCTCCGTTTAATTCAACGCTCAACTTTGGTCAGAGAGGAGACACTGAACATATAAAAAAGCTGAGTCCGGCGTTCGGCTCGCTCTGTCGCCGGACTACAAGAGGAAGAAGGGATCCGTAGCCATGTATCGAGATCATCACGAAAAAAAGGGAAAATAAGTGTGACGGATTGTCTGACTCTTCTTTCAGTGAACCTCCCTCACATCACAGGACTTTGTCATCTTTTGAGAGACATTTGGTATTTTCTTGTCTCAAATGGCACCACGTGGACATGCACCCATTTGGCTTCTCGGGTCAATACTGTTGATTTGTTTCATCCCCGGGGTTGCGGTGGAGAACGGCGACCATCAAAATACGGGACCCGACGCAAGTGAACACGGCCACGCTTCCAGCATCACCGGAATACCCGTTGTGTCTTTTAAGTGGCATCATGTGGAGACCCCTTATCTGATCGCGTTATGGGTCTTGGTTGCTTTTTTGTCAAAAATGGGTATGTCATTAAAAAAAAAAACAACCAAAAAACGGTTGTTCATAGAAACGTTGATGGAAAAAGACAGGGGAAGATGCAGCCTTCATATTTAATTATTATAGACGCTGGAGGCAGCGCGTTGACCTCACAGTGCAGAGGTCGTGGGTTCGATCCGGCTCTGGCCTTCCTGTGTGGAGTTGGCATGTTCTCCCTGTGCTTGTGTGGATTTTCTCCGGGTACTCCGGTTTCCTCCCACATTCCAATTGCTAGGATTGGCAATCGGCTATGAAATGAAATCCGCCCCCAAAAAAAGCTTTCTAATCCTAACGAATGCAACCCCACACAAATCATCCCCACTGACATAAATCAACATTGTGAAATGTGCCTTTTTCACAGGTTCACTGGGCTTGATTATTAAGCCATAAAGTCAAGGATCCTTAACCAAACGTCTTTTTAGTTATGCAAAGATATTTCTGGGCATTTATATACGCGGCCACCATGGTTAATTATATGCCCAGGGCAAAAAGTTCAGCAGTTGATGATTTGCAAATTTTGCAACCGCATTCAAGTTTAAGTTTTAGGAATTTGTTATTTTGTTTGCGTCCGAACGCCGGTCTGGCAGGCAGAAGAGTGTAACATTTTGAAAAAGTTGATTTGAATCGAGATTGTAAATAATTCCACAGACTCTCTTAACCATTCTCATTTCTTTTCGTTTCAACAGTAATTGAGGCCAACCATCATGTGACGAATATCATCCCCGAGAGCGCCCTGCTCATTTGCTTCGGGTTCATCCTCGGCGGGATGATCTGGGGTGCGGACAAGGTGCAGACCTTCAAGTTGACCCCCACTGTCTTCTTCTTTTACCTGCTGCCTCAAATCATCCTGGATGCGGGCTACTTCATGCCAAATAAGCTGTTCTTCAGTAACATGGGGACCATCCTTGTCTATGCTATTATTGGGACCTGCTGGAACGCTGCTAGCGTGGGACTCTCGCTGTGGGGCTGCCACATGGGAGGAGCCATGGGTAAGAAGGGAAACTTTGGGTCAAAATTTGGATCCAACACAGGGTAAAAAGTAGCCATATTGTACGTATACTGCATATGCAGATCAAAGTTCTGATGTTAGTCTAATGAATAACTCAAAACTGAGCACAAGCGCTGATTAAAGTCCAACTGAAATTTAAAAACATTGTTTTGTCGCTGCAAAGTGACAATCTGTCCTCTGACCTTTTGCAGGCGATCTGGACATCGGGCTGCTACAATACCTTCTTTTCGGCAGTCTGATTGCCGCCGTGGACCCGGTGGCCGTCCTCGCTGTGTTTGAACAGGTCCATGTCAATGAGGTCCTCTTCATCCTGGTGTTTGGAGAGTCGCTGCTCAACGATGGCGTGACAGTGGTCCGTATGATCTATTTTAGTACGACTGCCGTGAAAGGTTTCTGAACAGGACAATGTTCCAAATTGTTGTGGAAAATACAATTCTGTCAATTTATGTTTGTGGTCTCCTGGCACACATCCTAGCATGAAGTCAATGAACCATTCCAATGTGGTTTACGCACCTGCCACAGTCAAATTTGCCCTGAGTAAAATCAGAAAGAAACTCAGACATCATCTTCACTCATAACTGTCAATCCTAAATTTGAAGGTTTGCATCATTGACACTGCGCACTCCTTTCGGGCAGATCACAGTTTGTACCACTAAATAACTCTCATTCCGCTACTCATGAAATATGTGGTGTGCCACAAGGTTCTATGCTTATGCCCTTGTTCTTGCTTGGCCAGATCATTTGTTCTGTTGTCCTGTGTATTATAACGCACCAAGTAATCACACGATTTCTACCAGCAGCCAAAAACTAAAAATCCTCCCTCTCTAACTTTAGGTGCTTTTCAATGTGTTTGATGCATTTGTCTCACTGGGAGGATCCCAAATTGACGCTGTGGAGATCATCAAAGGAATAAGTAAGTATTCACCATCATATGACATGTTAGAATAATATTTATAATATTTGAAACAAAATATTCTCCCTTTGTCTCCAGTTTCCTTCTTCGTTGTGGCATTCGGCGGCTCCCTCCTTGGCATGGTGTTTGGTTTGCTGCTCTCTCTTCTAACCAGATGCACGAAAAACATTCAGATCATCGAGGCAGGCTTCATCTTCGTGTTGGGGTACCTCTCCTACCTCACTGCTGAGATGCTCTCCCTTTCTGCCATTCTTGCGTAAGTGCTATTGAAAGACCACTCCCTTATTTTGTGAAGTTCCGACCTCATTCCAGTCTCTTTGTAAATCTGTTGCACTTTCTCACTACAGAATCGTCTTCTGTGGTGTTAGCTGCCAAAAGTACATCAACGCAAACATGGATGAAAGGTCCGTCACTACAGTCAGATATGCCATGAAGGTGCTCGCCAACGGGTCCGAAACCATCATTTTTGTTTTCCTTGGAATATCCGCCGTCGATAAGACACTATGGGTGTGGAACACGGGCTTTGTTCTCCTCACACTCCTCTTCATCTTTGTGTATCGCGTCATCGGTAAGATTTTAATTGTGCTTGAAGTGAAGTTTCCTAAATGTGATTGTGATAGCTGAAGACTCGCGATATGCTGTTCAACAGGAGTCTTTTTCCTCACGTGGATCATGAACAAATTCCGGCTGGTGCCCTTGGAGGTCATCGATCAGATTATCATGAGCTACGGTGGCCTGCGAGGGGCGGTGGCCTACGGCCTGGCAGTGATGCTGGATGACAACAAGATCAAGGAGAAGAATTTAATGGTCTCCACCACTCTGATTGTTGTTTATTTCACTGTCATCCTTCAGGTAATCATTTTATGTCTCCAAAAATACTTTTGCCCTATTTTTTTTTGTCCTCCATTTGACAACCCTAATGTTCTATCATTGGGTTGCAGGGAGTAACTATGAAACCTCTTGTCACTTGGCTCAAAGTCAAGAGAGCTGCGGTGTGCGACATCACGCTCATCGAAAAAGTGCAGAACAAGGTGAATTTCAGTAAGGATTCCTTTTTAGCACCTTTCAGCCTGAACTTTGAAGACTTAAAGTATTTGTTTTCAGGTCTTTGATCACATGCTTGTCGCCATCGAAGATATATCCGGGCAAATTGGACACAACTATATGAGAGACAAGTAAGGAAACACTTTGATTCAGATTTAGCATATGAACTGTTTGAATTAATATTTTGGGCGTTTTTTTTGCTTTCGGTGAAGGTGGAGTCATTTTGAGGAGAAATGGATGTCCGGAATTTTCATGAAGCCATCCGCAAGGAAGAATCGTGACTATGTCTTTAAAGTTTTCCATAAGCTGAACCTTAAGGATGCTATGAGTTACGTGGCTGAGGTAAGCCACCTGAAGAGCATTTGTTTTTCTTTTTTTTTTTTTTGATGAGCAAACATTAAAAAGAACATTTTTCCCGTTTGTGCAGGGTGAACGCAGGGGCTCTCTGGAGTTCATCCGCAATGAATCGGCATTTGTTGACTTCAAGAAGAAGTATGGGGAAAATTTCTCAGAGGTGATGCCAGACATCATGGCTGACATGGCGGACGATCGTGGTCCAGTGTCACCCATGGGGTGAGCCAAACTTTATCATATATATAGGAATGCTGAATTATAAAGTCCAGGTCTCCTGCTATAGGAACCCAAAATATTTTGACGCCTGAACATAAAAGGACATAAGAGTGATGCTTTTACCTTAACAGACGAGACCCAGTACCATCTGTGAGCTTGGAAATGCACGAGCAGACCATCAAAGGTGTGAGGGAAGCAGAGGACATCAACAGCCACCATCTACTGCAGCAGCACTTGTACAAAGGCAGGAAACAGGTAGCGACTTCTGTCGGCACAGATCAAAGTTTCATCTGGAGAATGAACTGTGCACTGAGTGACTCACGTCCATCCTCAAAAAGCACCGGCACAGGTACAGCCGGAGTCATTTTGAGGTCAACAAAGATGAAAATGAGGTGCAGGAGATCTTCCAGAGGACCATGAGAAGTCGTTTGGAATCGTTTAAGTCAGCAAAGATGGGTGTCGCTCCGCCGAAGACGATAACCAAGCACCAAAAGAAAGACCAGCAACAAAAGGTCACACAGGGTTGTGTCATTCAGTTCTGGGCATGTGTTTACCATTGGCTGTATAGAGTGGCGGGCTGTACATTTGGTACGTGGGACTTTAGTGGGTGGGGACTTACCCAACTTAATCCACCGCTGTCACAATTTTGCATAATAATGTGGTTATTGAAAACATACAACCGTATACAAAAACGCACTATAACGCTATGGAGAAGTAGTGAAGACAAGAAAGAGAATAATAGACTGTTGGCAAACCAATTAAGACAATTTAGACCAGCAAAAGGCCTTGCTGGCCTGGCCCATCGCCGGCTGTATGTCAAGAACTTCTTCTATATTGCAGATGCCATCCAGAAAATCAACAGATAAAAGTAAAAGCTATCATTCTGGCGATGAAGGTTCGTATCAGAGCTCCACACAGCGACAAAATAAAAATAATGAAAATCATACGTAGTTCCACGTGACGTTTACAACATCTTTTGTTCTAGATTTTGAGTTCTCAGAGGGAGACAGCGCATCTGGCTATGAAGCATCAGGAGACTCACTCGCCATGAGGGTCACCTACAGAGTGGGAGGTGAAATGAATCCATCAGCTCAATTGTTTTTTCGTTTCCACACTTGGGGGGGAAAAAAACAAAAATATTTTTTTCCCTTTCCAGCTGGTATTGAGAATCCTGCCTTCATGCCAGAGCTGGACTATATGGCACCCATGCAGATCCCACCGTGGTTAGCCGAGGCTGAGCTCGATAGCGGCATGGTGGCCCCGTCACAGAGGGCCCAAGTGAGGCTGCCGTGGACACCCAGCAACCTGCGGCGCCTCGCCCCGCTACGTATCAGTACTCGTTCCACAGACTCCTTCATGCAAGCAGATGCACCCGCCACACAAGAGAGGGACGAAGATGAGTTTCCACCACCGTTGACCCCACCGCCACCGCCGCCGCCACCTTCTGACAGACACAGGGATCACATGTAGCCTCCCTCATCATCTCCTTTAACTGCCAAAAGACACAGAATATTACCTCAGACTTTGCACTGGCTCCACTAAAAATATTGTCAAGGGAATGTGTTTTTTTCCCCTGTCGGACTGGTTAAACTCAACCCCATTATAACCTTTGTACTCTTGACACTTGGACCCAAGTAACTCCATCTTCAACATTTGCTCAAGACGTGTGCGAGAAGCATGCATGCACATTATTTACCGAGCATGGTAATGCATACATAGTATAAGGTGAAAAATGAAATAGGGCATCTTGACCAAATTGTAAAGACATTTTTGACGATATGTAATATGTACAGCTTTTTATTTATGAAGATAATCCATTCAAGTAAAGTGATGGGAAGGCTTCAATGTAGCATTAAATAGACTTTTTTCCGAATCTAAATTGTATTTCAACACACCCGCCCATGAGATAAAAGACGACTAGCTAAACAACTTAATGATTAACGGATGTATTTAGTTTTTCAAATGTAAGTTTTTACACGAGGAACAATCACATGGGGCTAATTGTTTGACAAACAAACAAAAAATGTCTAATTCTACTTCTATTATGCTTTTTTTTTCCAAATGTAAAATATGCACCGTGGCTCATAAAAGTGTGGGAATAACTGGTCAAGGTTGCACTAATAACAACCACATAGGGCAAGCTGTTTGTGAGATATTTGTATTGTATATTTTTCCCTGGGAAGGGCCGTTGTACCCCTAAAGTACAATCCGGTTCTTATTAAAAAAATCATGTTTTGAAAATAAAATTATTATTATTGTTATTATTATTACCAGTTACAAGTTTCCACCACTAAGGGAAGCCAGAGAGCACCAATTACCAGTAAACGTCTGCGCGGGACAAAATGAATTACTAACAACCGCTTTTACAATTCTGAAATGACTTATCTCGGGCGATTCTATAAAACTGCTAAACCGCATTTGACTACGAAATAAACAACGCTAAACTAGCCCTGGCTCATTGGCTGAACCGTGAGTTTGAACCCCGATTCCAACATACATTTTCAGACTTCCGGGTGGCATGACGACAAACGCAAAGTACTGAGAGGCTCTCGGTACGTGACGTCAGGACACTAAAACGTCATCACACGAACTTCAAAGACTAAAGAGGATTTTGCGTTCAAAGGACTACGTTATTCCACTCGGGGGCAGTTCTTCCATCGCCCGACTACAAGGGACACACACTCAGTTAGGGGATTAAAGATGAAAACGAGAGGAGGTAGAAGCAAGAAGAGTAATAAGAAAGAACTTGTCAGAAGCCAAAGAAAGTTTTAAATTACTGTCTGACGCCATACATCTGGGGCTCAAGGGCAAGAGTGTCTTTCTTTTTCTTGCCTCCAAGCATTGAATTGATCAAATGCAGCCTTGTGGATTTGTATACATTTGGCTCCTCTGCTCAGTGCTGCTGATTTCTGTGGTCCAAGGGTCCCCCAGCGGAAATAGGGATGAGACAGCAAAGCATCACGATTCCAGAACCCAAGCAAGTGGGAATGGCAGCAGGATAGCCATTGTGTCTTTCAGGTGGGATCATGTGGAGGGGCCTTATGTCGTTGCAGTTGGGGTACTGTTGGCATTTTTGTCAAAACTAGGTAAGTCAAAAATATCTGGAACATCGGCATTTGTTTGAAAGCAAATTGATCTGTGATACTTCTGTGGTGATATACAAAGCAAATTCAAATATTTGTTCCATGAAATTGTATTCATTTATCCCCAACAGCCTACCGTCTTCATTTTTTCAAATTTTTCACTTGGGAACCTGTCAAAGCGCTCAGCTTTCAAATTCATCTCAATGGGACTGCGAGCTGGCCCACGATATTGTCAACATTTATGCATCTTCTTCTGATTGGTTGGTCACAGCAAGCCATGTTCCACTACAAATCCACATCGGTGCCATGCGCATATGAATACGTTTAAATGGGACGTGTGGAGTTTAGAACCTGCTTGCAAAATCTGAATGTAGCTTCATTTCAACCAGCCAAGAAATATGATCAAAGCCATTTTCAAAAATGGCAGCGCTAGCATTATTACTGTCAACATTCTGGTGTGCGCCAGCTAGGGTTGGAAGCATGATTTACTCGAAACAGAGTGTTACTATAACACTAAATTCATCATCTTTAGTTTTTTTTTAATTATTATTATTCTGTATCGTAATTTAAAACCAAATCAGGGAGAAATATTGCTAATTTCCCATCTCAGCTGCCTCAGGTCCCATCGCTCTGCACCTGTTTGCTCGTCTTATGAGCATTTTTTAACAAGTGAGGGATGGAATTTTTTTGGCCCCTGAGGTGGGTATTCCAACACTGTTGCAGCAAAGATCCTGAACCCTAAACTAAAAGGTCAATGTGAGGCTGCAGGGGTGTTTCCATGACTGGCGGCTAATTAGTTGTAGTTTTAGTTTTTGATTGTGAACTACTCCAGATGATGAATTTGTTTGAACTTTGCAGGGAAAAAAAAACAAAACAAAAAACACAATGCTTTAAAATCTCAAAATGCGTTTCTCCACAGTGATCGAGGCCAATCATCATGTGACCTACATAATCCCAGACAGCGCCCTGCTCATTTGCTTTGGCTTCATCCTGGGTGTCATCATCTGGGCTTCAAACACAGTGTACCTCTTCAAACTGACCCCGACCGTATTCTTCTTCTACCTGCTTCCACAAATCATCCTGGACGCCGGCTATTTCATGCCAAACAAGCTGTTCTTCCGAAACATTGGAACCATTCTGGTCTACGCCGTCATCGGGACATTGTGGAATACTGTCAGTTTGGGGTTCACCCTGTGGGGATGTCAGAAGGGAGGAGCCATGGGTAAAAGGACGTTAGTCGGTTCCCATTCGGAATGAAACATTGCAGGGCCAATCAATTGGTTTCCAATTCACCTTCACAAATGACTTCATGAAATTCAATTTCACATCCAAACATGTATCTCTCCCGCCTTTTGTTCCTTGCAGGTGAATTGGACATAGACATGCTACATTATCTTTTGTTCAGCTGCGTGATTGCCGCTGTGGACCCGGTGGCTGTTTTTTCCGTGTTTGAAGAGGTCCAAGTCAACGAGGTCCTTTTCATTCTGGTGTTTGGAGAGTCACTCCTCAATGATGGTGTGACTGTGGTGAGTATGCTCCCTTCATGAATACAAAGTGGTTCAATGTGTTCGCCCTTGATCACAAATTCAATGAAACAGCAAGATGGGTTGACGAGCGTCGCTTTTCTTAAGACATTGCGTCCAATATCACTTCAATGAACAATCGTGTGATGTGCTGTTGATTGTAGATGCTCTTCAATACGATCGAGGCATTTATTCTCCAGAGCAAACCCTACATTGATTTTTTGGATATATTCAGTGCAGTAGGTAAGGAGTGAAAATTCCCTGTCTGAAGGAGCATGGTGATTGATTGATTGATTCCAGGGACATGCATCCCCCCATTGTTGTTTCCAGTTTCCTTTTTTTTGGTGGCAGTTGGCGGCTCCCTCCTCGGTCTCGTGTTTGCTTTGCTGCTCTCTCTCCTGACCCGATACACCAGAAGCATCCAGATCATTGAGCCGGGCTTCATCTTCGTGGTGGGGTACCTCTCCTACCTCACCGCTGAGTTGCTCTCCCTTTCTGCCATTCTTGCGTAAGTGCTATTTAAATACATAAAACATTTTTAACATTTTAATTGTACGGTCTGTTTGGGTATGCCGTGTCTATTATCGATCCATTTATCTAGTCACTAGATAGAGGCAATAATCCCGATATCCAATCATCTAGATTCTAGTGTATCGGGACTATTGCCTCTCATTCAAGTAGATATGTTTCCAAAACAACCCCAGGATGGTTCGGGTATTTGATTTTAAGGCAGTTCTAGGTGACTATTTGAAACCAAGCATTGATTTGCTTCTCTCATCCGTTTTTTTTTTATCACCGCAGGACCGTCTTTTGTGGCGTGTCCTGCAAAAAGTACATCAACGCAAACATGGACGAAAGGTCCGTCACCACAGTCCGATATGCCATGAAGGTGCTCGCCAACGGATCCGAAACCACCATTTTTGTTTTCCTCGGAATCTCGGCCATCGATGAAACGTTATGGGTGTGGAACACGGGCTTTGTCCTGATCACACTCATCTTCATCTTTGTCTTTCGCTTCATCGGTGAGTTTTGAGCTGGTAAAATGGAGATTGCGTGATGGCGTTTTTCCACAAGATGCATTGGGTTTGTGTTTTGCTGTGTACAAAAAGGAGTCTTTTTCCTCACCTGGATCATGAACAAATTCCGGCTGATCCAACTGGAGGTCATCGATCAGATTATCATGAGCTACAGTGGCCTGCGAGGGGCGGTGGCCTATGGCCTGGCAATGATGCTGGATGGAAACAAAATCAAGGAGAAGAATTTAATGGTCTCCACCACTCTGATTGTTGTTTATTTCACTGTCATCCTTCAGGTAGGTTTTGATGTGTTGAGAGGATCCGAGATTATCGGATGTGGCTTAGTATTTTCGATTTACTGGCTGCAGGGAGTGGCACTGAAACCTCTTGTCACTTGGCTGAAAGTAAAGAGGGCTTCAGAGACGGAGCACACGCTCATAGAAACAGTGCAGAATAAGGTGAAGTTAAAAAAACATGTTTTGCATTAACAGTCTGTATAACAACAGTGAACCTGCACCATCCTGTCCATCTTATTTAGGTCTTCGATCACATGCTTGTTGCAATTGAAGATATAGCTGGACAATTTGGTCACAACTACATGATGGACAAGTATGTGAAATTCTTTTGTCGTTATCGAAACCAGATAAGCCGTAACCTTGACTTGCCGTGCAGGTGGAATCATTTTGAAGAGAAGTGGGTGGCGCCAATTTTGATGAAGCCATCGGCGAGGAAGAATCGCGACTACGTCTTCAAAGTTTTCCATCGGCTCAACCTCAAGGATGCCATCAGCTACGTCACCGAGGTGGGCGCTGCGCGACAACACAGACGTTAAGAAATTCACCTATTTGCAGATTTCTGGCATGATTTGCGGGAAACTCTGCCTAGTCATAGCTTCTAGGTGTGATTTTTTTTTCTGAGCAAAATTGTTTTGAGAGTAAGTAATTTTTAATCATATTTTTGGAAAACAAGAAAAAAAGAAATTCAACAGAGTCCACTTGCAGGATCTCGATTCAATCTCTGTGGATTAATATGACTTGAAAATCTACACTGACAAAGAAAAACAAAAAACACAATTTTTAGCAAACAGATCTGTAAATTTTTTGGGTGTGATATTTTGACAATAAGTTGAAAATCACTTTTAGGCTATTAGACCAAAGATATATGCAATTATATCATTCATGGACAGCGGTTACTGCAGTGGCCAGTTTATCATGTTATCAGGTTGCATGAAAGGGTTAAAGTGGCAAAACAAAACCAAAAAAAAGATTTCCTGATGTGTGAAGTGTTTCTTTACTTTTCTTGCAGGGTGAACGCAACGGCTCTTTGGGACTGATTCGGAATCAATCGGGAGTTATTGAAATTGAGAAAAGGTTTGCGCAAAAATCTTCTGAGGTGATGCCCGACATCATGGCAGACATGGGAGACGATCGCGGTGCAGTATCCACGTTGGGGTGAGTCAAACCTTTCAGCCGCAATATATCAACACAACTCTGGTAAAAAAAATCTATCTAGTCAAAGATAAAATACAGTTGCGTTTGACACTGTGATACTTTGACATTAAGTAGAAGAGAAGCTTGGCCTTCGGTGAGCTTGGAAATGCACGAGCAGTCCCTCAAGGGCGCGAAGCAAACAGAAGACATCAGTCACCACCTGCTGCAGCAACACTTGTACAAAGGCAGAAAGCAGGTAGGACAGTCTGTCGTTTGCAAAATTGGAACACAGAATTTTGATCACGCTCTGATTAATTCTTCTCTCCCGTGCGGTTTTCCGTGTCCTAGCACCGGCATAGATATAGCAGGAGCCACATTGAGGTCAACAAGGACAAAAAAGAGGCGGAGGAGATCTTCCAGAGAACTATGAGAAATCGTTTGGAGTCTTTCAAGTCGGCAAAGATGGGCATTGCTCCAAAGACAGTCGCAAAGTACCCCAAAAAACTCCATGACCATAAGGTCAAGTTTGACCATGCCTTTCCTTTTGCTTTGACACTAAATGCATTTCCGAAACAGCTAAAAATGATGTTTGTAATAGAATATCGGGAGGAGAAAAAATTATTGAATAACTGAACTCTTCCTCTTGCAGATGTCAAGTGGAAAACTTTACCGTTATGGTAACGAAGGTAAGAAGATAAGGCAACTCAAGTGATGAATACACTTCATTCGGGACACTCATAACACACTGATTTTCTCGAGCCTGATATCGCAGAGGAGGACAGCACCTCCAGCTACGAGACATCAGATGATTCAATCCCCATGATTGTCCTCCGGAAAGCGGAAGGTGAAAGGCATCCATCTTATCGGTCGTTTTAAAATCACAATTAGTACTACTACTTCAATACAGTGCTTTTGCCATCTCCAGCAATTTTTTATTTCATTTTTTACATTTAGCTGAAAATGAGAAGCCGGTTTTCATGTTGGAAATAGAGTCTGCAGCATCAACACTAACCCCACCCTGGTTGTCGGGGACGGACGCCGATGGCAACACAGCGGCCCCGTCGGAGCGGGCTCGGGAAAGATTGCCGTGTACACCCGGCAGCGTGCGCCGCCTCTCGCCCTTTACAGACATGCAGGCTGGTGCACCACATGCGGACAACAGTAGCGATGAAGAGCTCTCACCGACATCAACGCCGCCGCTGCCGCCACCAACATCATCACCACCTTCTACTTGACCAGGATAAGTATGGCTTGACATTAACATATTTTTACACCTCTGAGTTTTTTTTCTGTCGACATGTGTTCCTGTCATAATTACTCGGCTTGTGCTCAATGTTTTGCAAAAAGCCTGAGAGTTGCAAAAACAGCCAGTATACAAAAAAAAAATACCAACCACATCCAAACTTTGAACATGTGCCTAAACTGCCATATTTCACATTTACATTGATAAAGCTGGAAGATTCTGCTCTTGTGTTGACATAAATTTGGAAATCCAGCCCGTGTATGCACAAATGAGACATGACTTGAGATCTTAAATGTTGTGCGACTCAGAGCAACATGAATTTGTATGTTTGATGATGATTGGTAGTTCACAGCTTTAACTCTCGTCATTAAATTTCATAATGAGGGAACCCAAAAGGCACACTATAAAAAGTGACTGAAGCATTTTTTTAGTTTTCTTTCGAACTGGTTCAGTGATCGGAGTGTGTTAGCAGCTTAAGGCTGACTCCGAGAAGGGATCACAATAAACGCACTTGGGACAAATGTGTGGCTCTCTTTCCTTTATTCTCCTTTTTTTTCTCTTCAATATAAGGCAATCTCCGTGCATATGTTTGTACAGTTGTGTGGACGGTTTTCTAAAAGAGCACAAAAAAAAGGACCAACAGACAAGTGCACGGAATGTTGGATGAAATGGGGAAAAAAGTACAATTTACAAAGGAGATTTATTATACGCTAAGACAATTGAAGCAGCAAATACGGCACTCAGTGGATGTGCTTATTTTGAAACCACAACTTCTGGTCCACATTACTAAGCAGCACAAATCACCCAATATCTTTTTTGTGATCATTGGGCAGGGTGTTCTTTCATGAACAGTTGTATCAATATTTGGACAACAGTTGGTGTGTATTACATATACAGACCAGCGAGACATATCTCTTCACAAGTAGTCCATTCCGGATGTTTCGAGATGTTTTGTCACATAGTCTAAAATTATTCTTTCATTTCCGGGATCCTTGAGGTAGAAATGAGACCCATCAAGCATCCTGATGTTGAATTCTCCTGTTGTGATGTCTTTCCATGCTGTAGACACACAATGCAACAGCAAATACAGGAAAGAAAAAGAAGAAAAAAAATAGCTTAGGTTCCAAAGACCAGATTTAATGGTAAATTCAGATTGTTTAAATACATGAAACATCTATCCAAATTACCATTTTGAAGCAATATAGGCTTTTAAAAAAATAGGTGGTATACAGAAAAATTATTCTTAAAACCCACGCAAACTGTTTCAGTCCTCGATTAGATCATCAGAGAACTGACCTTGTAAATCATGAGGAATATCCTCCTTCCCATCCAAGCATGAGACCGGGCAGGAGAGGAATGGACTTGATGGCTTGTGACACCTGTCTCAAATCAAATAAAATAGAGTCAGTACAGTATTCTAGTTTTTGATAAGGGCTGTTTTTCGGTGAACAAGAGTTGTGAGCCCACTTATAGTTTTCGACAACATGGAGGTCAGCCTTCAGCGCAGGAAGGAACAGTTGCAGAACTTCTGGGTTGGCCAGAAGCTCAGGCGGAGTTCCTCCAATCGAAATCAGCCACTTGAGAAAGTCGTCATCTGATAAATCACTTCTCTTTGTGGCTTGGATGCGAGCCTCAGACTATGAAGATACCACGATACCACAATCCGGAACAATATGACAAAAATAACTATGTCATTTCTTTATGAATTTAATCCAATCAATATGTTGTTTCGTACTATGTACTGTACTAATTTTAATCCCTCAAGAGGGAACTCAATTTACATTTGACAGTACAAAATATTTGCAGAAGTAGTTCAAAAAATAAAAGTATATTGTTGAAAAAAATTGATCTGACTGGATCTTACATAAGGTGCAGATGCACCAGACAGGAAAATGTGAACTGGCTCAATGTTGTGAAGTTTCTTCAGAGCATCTGCAACAGCATAGCTTGTGTAAGCACCAAAACTAAGACAAAACAGAATAGTGAACAACATAAGTAGATATTTTTGTCTAAAAATACTGCAAGAAGAAACACCTAAGTTTATTTGTTGTCATACCTGTGACCAAAGAGTGAAAATGGCTTCTCTTTGAACACTGGCAATAACAAATGAAGAACCTCATCCACAATCTGCTGCATGTTCTCAAAGAAAGTCTCTTTGGCCCGACTCTCCCGTCCAGGAAGTTTGACAGCAAAAACTGAAAGTAATGCATGACAAGCAAAGTTATCAAAAACGAGGGTCATGTGGGTTGCGGGTGTGTTGGAGCCTATCCCAGCTGTCTTTGGGCAGTCGGTGGGGTACATCCTTAACTGGTTGAATGTACTGCATGACAATAAAGCAATTACAGTATTTATATAGGACACTGACAGTGTTGATATTATGTGGTTACCTTCTATAGAGCTGTTAAGAACGTTCCCCCAACGTGCATAATGTATGGACCCTCCACCTGCCCAAGGGAAGCAGATCAACCTGGCAACAGCATCTGGCTTTTTCTTGAAACAATTGATCAACTTTTCCATCCTGGATTTGCAAAAGTATGAGGACTCACAAGTAATGTATGCCTGTCTTGCCCCAGCATGCAGGAAAGCGGCTGAGAGGACGGCCCAAAAAAACAAACAAAACAACGAATGCAAGAGTAGAAGTTGTGCTGCAAACCTTCAGCTGTTACATTTCCGGGATTTATTCTTCTACGACTGTGTTGACTGACAGCAGTAAACACAATCGTTTTGACAGGTAGAGACACCTATGGTGTGGCGTAAGCATGTCATTGCAGATTAGTCTTGTCGTCGTCAAGTTGTTAAAAATCCAGTACGGTACTGTACTGAGTGAATCAATGCTCACCGAGGGTGCGAAGAAGGTAGGTATAAAATTGGGGGCGATAAAAATTCTAAACACAAAAGTTGTGAGGAAGTGACGTTTTTCCTTCGGATCGTATTTCCTGACGAGGTTCCCAAGGCGGCAACGGGAGCACAATTTGTAAATCAAGTTAAACCTATACACGAGATTGAAAAACCGGAAACAAAGTATTTTATTTTGTAATTGAGGCTGAATATCCTCTTTCATAATTTTGAACTCTGATATTAATGTGAATTCTATCGAAGAAAAAAAATCAAACATACAATGTCTTTCTTTGTATCCAAAAGTGTTACTCAGGAATGGCATAAAACAGTCAGTCTGACAGTATCTTATATTATTTTGAAGGACTATGTTGAAAGCATATTTATAGTTTGACACTTTTTTTGCAAACTTGACCGCACGGTAGATGAGGGTGCCGCATATTCATTTCACACACCGTAGTGACTGACGCTACTGTCGAGGCAGATTTCGGACTAAGGAAAACCTCGGAATCGTCTAATATATAAAAACGCCTGTCGTGCGAAGTAACAGGAGGATAGAAAATCGGGTAATTATTAATTTGAGTCTCGTTTGCCGTGTTGTCAGTCCTCTCGTTAATGACGCTGGCTAACGCTAACTAATGTTACCGCAGTTCGCTGAGTGTTAGCGGCTAACACTACAGTCAACCATATCGAGCCAACTCCGCTTGTGAACGACGCAAACTTGAGAATACGTAATTCCATTTCTCCCCTTTCAGCCGGAGTCGGAAGAAATGCAAAAGAGGTAAACGGGGGCGGTTTGGATGACTCTGGGCTTACTGGGATAAGCAGCGGAGAGAACTACCCGCCAAGTGAACCCTCCTCCCCAGCGGCCCGGTTCCACATCAGCTGGGGCAACCGGGAGGCAGCGTTTGGACTTTCCGTGGAAGACGTTCTCTGAGCAGGGAGGGTTGGTGTCTGGGTGCCGGGTCATCCGGGGAGAGAACTCATGAATGGAAAGCGGAACTACAGGTGGGTTGTCTTTCGTAGTCGTCGATCATAACTTTTAGAATTAATTACGGGGGTTTTCCTGAATGTCAAATGTTCTGACGGCCACCTCCAGGTCGAAAAGCACTGACACCATGAAAATTGTTCGCATCTGACCAGTGTTGCACTTGTTTTCAAAATGTTAACTCCATTTGCTCCAGCGATGCTTTCGAAAACAGTTGGATGCCATTCCTAAAACAGTTGATGGATTTTCTTTGCTAACGCGTTAAACATTTGCTTCTTTTGGAACTAAGGATGTCTGATTTCGCAATGGGAACAAAAACGAGCTTTTCAACTTTGTTTTTTTCTAGTACTGTACTGTCTTGTGAAATAAGTGTACTTTTCAGGATAAAGGTGGTGAGGAGTGTCTTAAGCAGAATGAAACGGAAAGTACATGTAAATACACAGGAGAGCTGAATCATTAATCAAATTCAAATTGGCATTGTAATGTAGATGAAGGCAGCAATAAAAAAACCTGCTTATTTTCATTGAGCCGTGGGCTGAGTCTTTTTGTTTATATCTATATTTTACATTCTTTACGTGCTTTCTAAATAAATTTTGCGCTCAAGAAGTGCATTGCCCCTGTTTAAATATGATGGATTTATCAAAGTGAAAAAGCCACACACAGTATTTGTTTTGCATTATTGTTGTAATCTGATTTGTGACTTAGTGACTTATGTTTGCATCACACTTGTTAGGTCGAATTTTGCAAAAAAAGAAAGCAAGTTGACAACTTGAATTGAACTGTCTTTCATATTAATTCAGGTTACATTTACCTTAATTTTAGCTGAAGGCTAACATATAAGAATAAAAACAGTTATGTATAGTAAATCTGATATTGTGTATTAAATCATCATTTGTCATCATCATTTGTTACCTATGGTTGTTTGAAAAAAATACATGAGAAGAAGGGTGTGAAAAAGTAAAAAGAAAAAAAAATCCCAATTCAATTATTTTTCAAAATTGTTCTGAAAAAAACAGAAAAAAATATTGGTGGCATATAACCTTGGTGGCATATCGCCTCTGTGTAAAGGCTCTCAATACCTCACTTTGAGCCAGGAAACAAACGTTTCATCATAACAGGTCATATCGTCATCCTCTTAAAATAAATGACCGTAGTCATATTTGGATCAAAAAATATTTGTTTCAAAATTTCATCAGGTTACATCCTCACTTAAACAGACCATTCCGTTTATATCCCAGAAATAAAGTTATTGGGTATTTGGTTCAGTTTTCTGAAGAAAAAAAAAAGACTTTGGCCATCATTTTAGGAAGTTGATGATATGGATGTTTTAGCTTTGCTACATGCCAAAAAATGCTTGATACTAAAATAAGACTATGACACAATGACAATGTATGTCATAGCTAAAAAAGTTCGGACTGCAGACAAGTGCTTTTCATAAATTACAACAGTTGAGTGATGGCTGTTACATCAAAACATATTCGTGAACTCCTGATATAAATGTATTGTATTGTATGTTATGATATCACCCTATAGAGATAAATCACATTTTCTGAATTTGAATATGTGGCTCCTCGGGCCTTTGATTGACAAGTGCTGTTTGGTTCTCTCATGACATCATAGCTGCATCATCACTCGTCTGTGGATGAGTTCATTTTGCAGGGCTCAATCATCCACGATTTTGAGCATTAAATTCACGGCGGGGGGGGTGTTATGTCACTTTAAGCCAGCTGAGGTCTGATAAGCGATATTTTCCTCAATAGCTGTGCCAATGCTCGACTATCAACCTTCACACAACAGTAGCCAGCAAGCTTCAAACATTTGTTTAATCTGTGTGAGTAAATAAGTGAGAGAAAGAGGGAGCCGAAACCAGTTTTTCAACACTGTTTGGCTGTCGAAGGCAGGTTTTGTGAACCCGTCAGGTGGGCCTGAGAGCCTGACTTCACTTTGACAGCTGTGTGTGTGTTCCTTTTCAGCAGCTGCCATAGCAACCCAAATTATTGACGAATGGTCAGTTGGCTACTTCCTGCCTTCATTAGACACCGACTGAGCGTGTCAGGTCATTAGTCAGTTTACGTTATTGCCAAGGGGCACACACCATTTTGTGAATCCAAGCTTTGTGTGTTATTGATGTTCGCAACAGCTCTGGACTGACACTGACCTATATCGGCTTAGCTCTGTTTTTTTTTCATCGCACGGGAAATCTAAGGCAATGTTAAGTAATACTTTGGCAAACATAAAATGTGTGATCGCTAGAGGCATTAAAAAAAAAAAAAGGTCACTCTTGGCATGGTTAGTAAGTAGCCGCATGGAGGGCATCGAGATGCAAGTGTGACAACAAGAATCATTTTTTTTCCCCTACCTCTCCTGTCTGTGTGTTTTGCGTTGCAGGAGCCGCTAGCGCCCAAGCCCTTTTTTCATTGCCACAGCGACCAGGCTATGGCACCGTTGGGAAGCCCATCAAGCTTCTTGCCAACTGTTTCCAGGTTGATATCCCCAAGATCGATGTCTACCTCTACGAGGTCGATATCAAACCTGACAAATGTCCTCGCCGGGTCAACAGGTAACAGGAGAGCCATTCCCAAATCAACCTTTTCTCTCTCCAAACGTGAATCGATCCATAATTGTGTTTGCTCTCCACAGGGAGGTGGTGGACTCCATGGTTAAGCATTTCAAGGTGACCATCTTTGGTGACCATCTTCCAGTTTATGATGGGAAGAGAAGCCTCTACACAGCAAACCCACTTCCTGTTGCCGCTGGTGGGGTAAGAGTACTCATTCATATTCATGTTGGGGTTTTGACTGAGACGTCGGCAAATGCAGCGTGAGGGCGTTGTCCCTCGACTGACTCTTGCCTCTTGATGAGTGCCATTTGGAAATTGTAAAAACATTCTAAAAAATAAAAAAAAGAGATCCATCGCACAAGCAGGCTCCAGACAGGATGTCAAAAGTAACATACTATAATTTATGAGGAAATGTTCTTAAAACCATACCATTAAAAGACCCCTCTCTCAGGTTGATTTGGACGTCACCCTCCCGGGCGAAGGTGGCAAGGACCGCCCGTTTAAGGTCACCGTGAGGTTTGTGTCGTTGGTCAGCTGGCATCTGCTGCATGAGGTTCTCATGGGACGCGGCGTCGCCGAGCCACTGGACCTCGAGAAACCCATCAGCACCAACCCAGTTCACGCCGTTGATGTCGTTCTCCGTCACCTGCCTTCCATGAAGTAAGATCTCCTGCCCGGGGAACCATGCACAAAGAAGTCACAAAGCCTTCACGGTCAAGTCAATTATTATTCCACATTCCGACCTAACTGACGAACTGTTTATATTGTTCGCCTAAATAGGTTTCTCTCATGCTGACGTGTTTTTGCCACGTTCGGGCCTGTTTCTAACAATAACTCTTTTTATGGCGATCAGGTACACCCCAGTCGGACGATCCTTCTTCTCCTCCCCAGAGGGTTACGACCACCCGCTTGGTGGAGGAAGAGAGGTTTGGTTCGGCTTCCATCAGTCTGTACGGCCAGCAATGTGGAAAATGATGCTCAATATTGATGGTGAGAAGGCACATCATTCTATCAGAATGCTGTCTCCCCCCCCCCCCCCATTTTTTTTTTTTAAACCGTGTGAGATCTTGAACTTTTAGATAACTTGTGACTGTGAAACTTACATTGAGATCAAATGCTGCCTTTTCCCTCTTGGGAGACACCGTGGCATGGTGAGAATGTTCTGGTTTAGTCTATCAGGCTTAATTTCTTGTTCTTTTATGGCTTTCTGGAATCTGCTTAGATTTTTTTTCTGGTTTTTTTTTCACACGTTTTTGTTTTTTAATGAATGAAGTCAGTATGCTTTTTCATGCAAGTGGCTAAACATGGGGTCGTTTCAAGCCAAAATAGAATAATACAATTAACAATGTATGTTTTTGACAATATTCTAAAGGCGCGTTCCCACGTTGCAATTTGTTTTATGCAACGTGTTGCATAAGACAAATTGCAAATATGATGTTGCAAACCGAATGTGTTCCCACGTTGCAACAGTTGCAAACAATTTCAAATCTCGCGGGAATAGTTTTCCGAATGTGCGTTTAACGTTATTTCGTTCTGCGACTATGGCGGCTAATTGTCAATACGACAGCGACGATGATCTCCTCGAACTGGCAGCTATCGGTCTACTAGCCGAGCTAGAGGAGCCAAAACCCAAACGGTCGTTTTGGGTACGACCGTGGATCGAGACGGAAAGAACTCGGCGCCATAACGCTCTGATGCAGGAGTTGGCGGCCGATGACCCCGATAATTTCAGAAATTTCCTTCGAATGGATCGCACCAATTTTGAACTTTTAATAATTAATGAACCTTTCGGTGTCGACCCGGGAGAGCTCGATTTTTTTTTTTTTCTGTGTCGACGCCATTATACTACCCCACTACTTGGTCGGGTTCATGCAACACGTTGCAAGAAAATAGAGCAAATCCTATTTCATGCAACACTCATCCAACACGTTGCATGCCACAAAAGTCTGTCCAACTTCGGGGTTCACATGTTGCAATGTGTTGCATGCCACAAAACTTATGCCACAAATTGCAACGTGGGAATGCGCCTTAATGTCACTTGAGCTGTAGCAGCTGCAATGAGCTGCAATCTGTCAATATGGCAATTTCTTTCTTTTCTTTTTTTCCTTCCCCACCAAACTTTTGTGCATTGGCGGGCTGTTCATTTGATACCTGGATCTTCACCCAGGATTTACCTGGCTTTGTCCACCTCTGAATAGCACCTAGTTCGATGCAATTATAGAAACCTTCAACCCTACACAAAAATGCAATATCGCCGCACGCAGCTGTTCCACATAGAAAATGTGGAGCATTTAAAAACATATGTTCATCCGATAGCATGATTAAAACCTAACACATTTAAACAAAGCAATTTATAGACAACTTGACGTGTGCTCAATGCTAATGCTAAATGTTAATGCCAAGTCCACTGATCCTGTTTTCAATGACCGTGGTATGGAAATCCAAGGTCAGGTGCTTTGTTTTGAAATTTGACTGTTTACCAGTTTGCCTTAAAAGCGTAGCCCACTATAGAGCAGCATCTGCGTGACATTTCTTCAAATAAACACTCCCATCTGCGTTCACAGAACAGTAAAACTAATAATGTCCTTGTCCTTTATTTCAGTGTCAGCCACAGCTTTTTATAAAGCCCAGCCGGTCATCCAGTTCATGTGCGAGGTCCTGGACATTCATAACATTGATGAGCAGCCACGCCCACTCACCGATTCCCACAGGGTCAAGTTCACCAAAGAAATCAAAGGTGCAAAACCATTCCAGTAACACCAGCCTCTTATTTTCATTTGCCATGAGTTTGTTTTTACGTTTCACGCACAATTGTTTCACTGTATTTCCAGGTCTGAAAGTAGAAGTGACACACTGTGGAACCATGCGTAGAAAGTATCGAGTTTGCAATGTAACGCGGCGTCCCGCAAGCCTCCAAACGTACGATTTCCTTTTGTCAGCATGCTCTAAATCGTTGGAAGACTAAATCCGATGTACCTAACGAGTCACTGTGTCCTTGAAATGCTCAGTTTTCCTTTGCAACTGGAGAATGGTCAGACAGTTGAACGCACAGTGGCACAATACTTCCGAGAGAAATACAGCCTGCATCTCAAGTATCCCCACCTGCCTTGTCTGCAGGTGGGCCAAGAACAGAAACACACCTACCTGCCCCTCGAGGTAACTAACCATTCCACACTCCCTCAAACACTATAGGGCCGTGAATAACTGGCGGAAAAGCGGATTGCAGTTTGCTGGAAGGTCGTATTTGTAAACAATAGCTGCATTTGCAAACACCAAGATGAGAGTCGAAGTGTTTCTAGCCCTGGAGTGATTGATAATAAAAGAATACAAAAATGCATCCTCCACATATTAGAAATGACAAAATGATGCTTGATTTTAGGTATGCAATGTTGTTGCCGGTCAGCGCTGCATTAAAAAGCTGACAGACAACCAAACATCGACCATGATAAAAGCAACGGCCCGTTCTGCCCCAGACAGACAGGAGGAGATCAGCCGGCTGGTAAATATCCTCACTGGAATCAATAAAACCCTCTTTTGATTTTGTTGACTTTCCCCTAACTTGTCTTTTCTCTCCTCCCAGGTGCGGAGCGCGAATTATGATGCTGACCCATTTGTCCAAGAGTTCCAGTTCCATATACGTGATGAGATGGCCCAGGTGACCGGCCGCGTCCTGCCGGCCCCCATGCTGCAATATGGCGGCAGGGTGAGCTCCGAACCCTATATGGTACTTACCACACATCATTTGCATGTGTTTCTTTCAGTACACCTTGTACACTAACAATCCGGTCTACTGTATTTTCTTGCACTAAAAGGCGCACCTAAAAGACTTCCATTTTCTTAAAAGCTCACAGCGCGCCTTAAAATCAGATGCGCCTGGTGTATGGTCATTACGGTAATATTTCAACCCCAAAATGGCTCCTTGCTCGAGACGTACTGACAACGCAGAGTTCAAACTTAAGGCGATCGGTTACGCAGTTGAACACGGAAATAGAGCAGCGGCAAGAGAGTTCAACGTTAACGAGTCAATGTTATAACTTGCTGTTGATTAAGTGAACTGTGTCGCTGCTTTATTAAATAAGTTTTACTGACATCTGATCGTTCTGTTGGCCTTTCCTTGAGCCAATGCATCCATCTAGTGGATGCATTGTAGATTGCATCTTATAATGCGGTGCGGCCCAATGTATGAAAAAAAATTGCAAAATAGGCCATTCATTGAAGGTGCGCCTCATAATCCAGTGCGCCTTTTAGTGTGGAAAATACGGTACTCACATTTAACCAAAAAAAAAAAGCTTTGATTCTTTTGAGAATGGCTATTTTGAACGAGCAGTTTCATTCTGAGCTTTACCTGCTTAAAAAGATATGTTTCCATAATTTGACTTTCGCCTCCTGTAAACGTCAGCATCCCTCTGTTGTGTTGGTGAGCTCTTGAGCCTGTAATTCTCGCTTGCTCCCTGAGTCTTGCTCGACTGTACGCGTCCGTGCGCTCGCCACCCCAGCAGATCAACCCTGCGCTGTCATTACAGAACCGCACAGTGGCCACACCCAGTCACGGGGTGTGGGACATGAGGGGGAAGCAGTTCCACACCGGAGTGGAGATCAAGATATGGGCCATTGCCTGTTTTGCCACTCAGAGGCAGTGTCGTGAGGAGATTCTAAAGTGAGTTGGCTCGCACCGGTAACAGACTTGTAATATTATGTGCCACTTAAATGCTTTATTCCTGAACCCCTTGTCACTTGCCCACCATTAACACAAAATATTTGTGGAGTGACTCTGTTCTTTTTTTTTTTTTTTTTTTTTTACCTTTAGGAGCTTTACTGATCAGCTGCGGAAAATCTCAAAAGATGCTGGCATGCCAATTCAGGGTCAGCCCTGTTTCTGTAAATATGCCCAAGGCGCTGACAGTGTGGAGCCCATGTTTCGACACTTGAAGAACACATATCTGGGGCTGCAGTTAATCATCGTAATCCTCCCTGGGAAAACGCCCGTCTACGGTATAAAGATGACCATTTCTACGCTTACTGTCACATCTCGAATAAGAAAATGACTCTCATGGATGCCATAATGAAAATAAAACGCTTTGACCAAAACAGGAGTGTGGCTTTGGTCTAACGTCAACATCCCACTTGTCATCCACAGCTGAGGTGAAGCGAGTTGGAGACACTCTGCTTGGCATGGCCACTCAGTGTGTCCAGGTGAAGAACGTAGTCAAGACCTCGCCACAGACACTGTCCAACCTCTGCCTCAAGATCAACGTCAAACTCGGAGGCATCAACAACATCCTGGTTCCTCACCAACGGTAAAGCCAACGCGTCCAGTGTAAAGGAGCATGTTGTTTATTAGATCTTGTGGCACGTTCACGTGACCATAAAAATCACGCCAACATTGTTTTAATAAGCAGATCGGAGGTGTTTACAAGCACTTCAGCGATGAAGATTTTTCTTTGTGTGCATGTGAACATTGTGCAGCAGGCCAATTTGTTAAGAAGCTAATATTGTGTCGTCTCATCCTCCCAGACCCTCCGTCTTCCAGCAGCCGATCATCTTCCTCGGAGCGGATGTCACTCATCCTCCAGCAGGAGATGGGAAGAAGCCTTCAATCGCAGCGGTGCGACAATAAGTTCAACAAAAAGATATTTCTTCGTGTTCCGCTTTTTGCATCCATTTAAAAACGTGAGCAGGATTCATTGCATTTCCTCCGCAGGTTGTCGGTAGCATGGACGCTCACCCAAGCAGGTACTGCGCTACCGTGCGAGTCCAGAGGCCCAGACAGGAGGTCATACAAGATTTGGCCTCCATGGTGCGAGAGCTCTTGATCCAGTTCTACAAATCGACCCGCTACAAGCCAACGAGAATTATCTTTTACAGGGACGGGGTGTCTGAGGGCCAGTTCAGACAGGTAAATGACATCTGTGATATGTAACAGTACGTTTCACATTGGCCATCGCTCATTGACACCGCACGCTACGAAACATTTTCTGTGTAGGTGCTATATTATGAGCTCCTCGCGATCAGAGAGGCATGCATCAGTCTGGAGAAGGAATACCAGCCAGGAATTACCTACATTGTTGTCCAAAAACGACATCACACACGCCTCTTCTGTGCAGATCGCAATGAGCGGGTGAGGGTCTTTTTTACTAAACCGGGTCAGCTTGGAGAAACCGATGATGGGTTGTGGTTGATTTCTGATTTCCCGACAGGTCGGAAGGAGCGGAAACATTCCCGCAGGCACGACAGTGGACACGGACATCACCCACCCTCACGAGTTTGACTTTTACCTCTGCAGTCACGCTGGAATCCAGGTGGGCTTGTCAAGGCGACGCTCAAAAGAGAAACACCTGCCCGTAGTTAATATTCAGGATTGTATTTAGACAATAAGGATACGCAGCATCATCTGTGATTTCAGACACCTCCTATCAGTTGAGGTGCTTCTTACTAATGAGGGGCCCTCATGGATGTAATTCGGGGTCACAGCACGTTCACTCCTGAAAATGTGCTGACATGTGTGACTGAAATTAAGAAAATTTCAGGGCAAGGCGCGAAAGGATTTCAGTTAAAACGAAAAGCTTGCCACGAACAGGAAAAGTCAGCGAGGAATGGATTTATACATAGTTGCCTCTAATTGGCACAAGAGAGCAGCAATGCACGACATAAAGTGCCTCAACTCATGTCCACATAGTTCCTTCCCAAAGCGAAGGTACCCCCCCCTAAAATTGTCCCTTTTGGTTACATCACGCTCAGGGCACAAGCAGGCCGTCCCACTACCACGTGCTGTGGGATGACAACTGTTTCACTGCTGACGAGTTCCAGCTCCTCACTTACCAGCTGTGCCACACGTACGTCCGCTGCACGCGCTCCGTCTCCATCCCGGCGCCCGCCTATTACGCCCACCTGGTGGCCTTCCGCGCACGCTACCACCTGGTGGACAAAGAACAAGACAGGTAAAGATTCATTTCTTCAGTTCCAAGAAGATATTAGTTATATTTTAATGCGTCAAACTAGAGGTCCATGGGACGGACGTGGCCCTTCGTGTCACTTTGTGGCCCCTGCGAAAGCTTGCAAATGATTTTTCCTTGATTTTTTTTTTCAGAAGTTATCCATCTAATGATAGTTATCAAATGATGGGAAATTATGTAATTTGATGGGGGCAATGATACCATGTCAACATTGCTTCTGGCTTCTCTATCTAATTTCAATTCAATGACAATGGATTACAATCTTTTTTTTCCTTTGTGGACTTTGCCGGTGGCAGTGCGGAGGGTAGCCACATCTCAGGGCAGAGTAACGGCAGGGATCCTCTGGCGCTGGCCAAGGCCGTTCAGATCCACCACGACACGCTGAGGACCATGTACTTCGCCTGAACACGCCATGATAAGAGCTGCCTGTGCACAAGTGGAAGCCAGCCAACCGTTTGTGTGTGGCACTTGCCTCTCCTCCGCTGTGTTTCAGCGGTTGAGGATTCTCCTTTTTTTAAAAGCTCATTCAGTGTCACAGAGTCTCAGATTTTACAGGAGCTCGCTATGCGTTTGTACGTTGAGAATGATCGGGAAACCCAAAGCGCCTCATTATGTTCATTTGAGACCCTTTTAGGACGGGCAAAGTCCTGGTTTGTCTTGTTGACGGTTTTACATATTTTTCGCGTGTTTTAAATGGCAAGCAGCCTTAATGTGGAGACGAGTCAGCCAGTCAGTTGGATGAATTATTGAAAGATGATTTACAGCCATCCCATGATGCCTTACTGTGAAGTGCATAATCTTAGACTGTTATTTATCTTGTAGGTCAGCTGTTGTGTGACGTGGAGTGCTCACAAAAAGTTGGGGATCTTCATGTGTTTTCGGTTCAGTGTGAAATTTCACCACAAAGACGAATGTCCCAACCTTTTTCTGAGACATGTATTTTTATTTCCTTTAACAAAAATAAATCCTATCAACAGTTATTTGCAGAAATAGGGCAAAATGTCTGTTGGGCTTACCCCGAGGTGTCCTTCAGTGCAATAAGGTTCCGTGATGAGTGATTTGTTTTGTCTTTTTTTGTCTTCAGGAAGTTTGTTTGGGTATCGTGTAGCTGGATGCAAAGAGTATATGGCGTGTAAAGGGATGCTACTGAAGTGCCTGACGGGATTAGAGAGTGCAATGTTTGCGTGGAAAGAAGGTTTGTGATAAGCATGTCGGTTTGAAATGTTCTCTTACCCTCACAGCAGAACCACCACTGTCACCGGAACTCGATTTTAGCTGCTGCTAGTTCAATAATTATGTTGAATTTTCTCGCAAATGCCTATTATAGACTATATATTAATACAGAGGGACTTGAAACTTATAATATATTCACAGCACTTAAGGGTCATTTGCCTGCATTTAATGCATCTTTAGTCCTGAAAATAGTTGCCCATTTCATATTAATGGACTGCCCTGATGACACGTGACCGCTCATTGAGTTTACTTGAAAAACAGTCAAAAATAAAAAGCCTTGAAATCTTTCATGAGTTTGGGCTTAACTGGACATCTGCATTTCTCCTCTCACAAGTCCAAAGATTGAGGCATATTTATATTTTCACATATTCCTGGAAGAGTAATCCTTTTTTTGGGGGGGGGGCACTGAGACCCGCGAAGTGTCATCTGTAGTCAAACAGCTTCATACTCTGGTCGAAGGTTCGGTTTGTCCTCTGTGCCTTTTTGTGATGGTGCTGAAGAGAAAAAAAAAGCAGAAATTCTAAGAATTCTCCTCTCCATTCAAATTATGACAATACTGTACGGTGTTTTTGTACTTTGTGATTGTGTGCCTCTGTCATATGCCAAGAACAAAAAAATATATATGCAGAATTGATCTGTTTTGGAGCTGACAGGACCAAATGATGTGACGGGGGAAGTGATCAGTGGATGGGCAATGTCAATCACAATTTACACAAAAGTTAGTTAAACACAAACCTCATGCCGTGTGTTTATTAGACATTATTCTATATCTCCTTTATCAGTTTACTGCCTGATTGTTGTGCACATTGTTTGGAAAGCAATAATAAAGCAACCGTCAAGTATCTGTGAATCCACATTTTCTCTTGATCCATATTTTCTTAATGTCGTGATTTTGAGATGTTTACAGTTATAAGTCTGTCTCCCAGGAAAGGTGAATATGATACCAGTTGTTGGCTGCACATCACACCTAATAATTGACGATGTTCCCATTTTGCTGTTTTTCCTAATCTTTACGCTCGTCGAGACTGTTTTGTCTTAACACTTGTCTGGTCCTAATTTAAGCCGTTTAGTTTTTATATTTAATTTTTGTAATACATTTCTTATTAAAAGCAAAAGTGTATTGTTTTGATGGCGATAACTTGCTAAATGCAATTAAATGCCCTTAACGAATGACCATTTCCTTGTTTATTTCTTCAAACGTGGTGACAAGGCATCTGCATTGCACTGGCATCCTGTAAATTAAAGGAAAACCAATTACTGTATATGGATCGCTATCGCTGCCTTCTGGTGTGGTGCTAATAAAGTTCGGTATATGACACACTGGCATATTTGATCGGTTTAAATGTTATTAAAATACACATACTGTTAATTTATTACCGTAATTTAATATTGCAGAAGTAAACAATTTCTGATGAACACGCACTTCATTATCACAACTTTATCTACAGTTCTACTCAATTCTCTTTGGCTCGAAACACCTTCACAATTGATTTGAAATTACAAGATGTGCTTTGACTTAATTTCAGCGCATTTAAAACCAAAGATTACAACAGTTTCTATGTATGCCTGCCACTTTCTAAGGAACACATTCACACTCATAAATCAAATTTTCACAACTGCTTAGGCTAGCAGGTCTCTCCTTTAACTGTCTTAAATTCCCGCTTGCACTTGCTGGGTTTTCCCTTCAGTTTTTATTTTAGCAAGTGAAATGCATGCTCAATCGGACTGGCATAACGGAAGTCAAGTCCTGTTTACGTCGACCGCCGCCTAGAAATAAATAATGTAAATTAACGTAAATGAAAAGGAAAAAGTCAAATATTTTATTTGCAATAATTTCTAAGTGATACAACTTATCTAAAAACGGTATTCTGATGAATATTGCGTCTGTGGAACATGAGTGAAACAGAAAAACTCACTTGGTTTTACACAATTTAGAGACGGCCATTTTGTCCGATTGTGACCACTTCCTGGCGACTGAAAATGGCATCACATTACAGAGGGTTTATCTTGCGAACATCCCGACCAAATTCAGCAAAGAGGTGAGCCATGACGGCACGGGGTTATATATTCTGTCATATATCATATATAGGCACGGACGGACGTATATCTATATATATTTCTCTCTATATATTTCTATATTCTATATTTCTAGGTAGCGCTCTATCTCTATTTCCGTCCGTCCGTCTATCTATCTATCTATCTATCTATCTATCTATCTATCTATCTATCTATCTATCTATCTATCTATCTATCTATCTATCTATCTATCTATCTATCTATCTATCTATCTATCTATCTATCTATCTATCCGTCCATCCATCCATCCATCCATCCATCTAATCTTCCATCCTTCCTTCATGTGTGAAGGTCGTTACCTGTACCCTTTTGCGCTGTGTTGTCATTTTCAATCGATAGCAAGTGCCAGTCTTCATTTTGGAGCGGTTAATCCATGACAACAATTTGAGAAACAATTTATTTGCAAACAAAATTACCCTTAGGTATCACGAATATTCACATTAAGATGTTTGTCATTCACTACCATATCTGAATTGTGAATATTTTGTAACGGTAAACCCCCACATCAGTTGCAAAAGTGAATTCTATTAATGTTAGCTCCTGAAAATCAAAAGTCAGTAGCGGCACTTGGGCTAAGTGCCTTGTGTTAGAATGAATTTAAGTGATTTCACATTAAATAGTGAAAGTCGCATTCACTGCTGAGTCAGCAGCAATCCACTGCCAGAATGTGTGCATTTTGCATTCCACAAAAGTGAATAGATTGCTACGTAATGAACCAATGTACACATTTCAACTCTCCACCTGTCATCACAATGACACACAAATATACATTTTCAAGTCACACACTGTTCCAGTACCAAGTGTACTCCCATAAAGCCATTTTATTTGGATCCAGTCCCCACAAAGGAAGATGATGTTTCCTCATTAAAGCCAGGAAATGGCAGTTATCAATCGTGTATGTTCTTTCACATCACTTTATAACTTCATGACGCTGATGAGTAATGTTTGTATGTGCACACCGCACCATGCGGCCTGTACTTAGGAATTGAATTTAGATTAGCGACACTAAACATGACAGTATCTGCTTCCTGTTTCAAACAACCCTCTTGTTTTTAATTGCTTTGAGCCTTACAAAACACTGTTTGATTAAGTGCTCAAGCAAGCAGCAGTATCCTTGCTGGATAATATAAATACATCAACCATAAAACAATAAATATTATGAAATAAAGTAATACCAAGCAACAGTAATACCAAAATAGACCTGTTAAAAAAAGCTTAGGCGTAGAAAAAATAGTAGTGTGTTTCCGGTAACATGAAATTTCGGACAAATGTTTTTATTTTTTTTAATATTTTTGCCACGCCCCCATCATAAATGTAAACAAAATAACCATAAAACATAAAACAAGGAGACATTGAAACCCCCGCTCGCCGCCGAAGGAAAACAAACAAAACAAACAAAAAACTACGGCACCCTGAGGATTTCACGTAACAATAGTTACCGGTAGCGTGTCGTTTCCGTGGCGTCATTTTACGGTACCGAAACATAGTTTAACCATTAAAGTCACCGCACACGACTTGACTGTGTGATCAACGCGATTTCACTGTGCCTCTGTGTGTTTGTGGTGTGTGGGTGTGTTTCTTCGAATTTACTTTCGTTTTGAGTGTTGGGGGGGACGCAACAGATAGGTGCGTATGCGGGTTGCTATTTTAGTCCGCAAATTGAGGAATCGCGCGGATGAAAGTTTGAGATGGCGGCGAAAAAACTCACAAAGGTCTACTAATTACGCTATTTAAGAAATGGCAATGCCAGTCTGATTTTTCGTATGAATCGTCCGAAGGCGTATCACTAAACTCACCTGTGACGTATGCACAAAACACGAGAGCGAGAGACGGACGACGCGAGGCACGATTACATGGCAAATTGGTCATTAGATTTGTAGGCTAATCGCTGTGAAAAATATTATGAAAAAGTATTGGTTATTCTATAATTTACTGGTTGTAGCATGGTAACTTTATGAATAAAATATTCGTCACAAGGTGTAGTAATGCTAGACTGCAACACACAAAACGCGGTCTAAACTATTTTCGGAGATCGCGGCCGCCGCCATGATTCAATGTTGTTGACACACGACGGCAAATAACACGCATGCTCAACGTGAATATCGCGAGAGTTTGCACCGATGTAAACATCTTTCCTTTTATTATTTATAATTTTGTCTGTGGTTTTATTGTTCTTGTTTTGATTGTAAAGCGTCCTTGAGCGTTTTGAAAGGCGCGTATAAATGAAATGTACTGTAATATCTGTTTCTTGTATTCGTGTGACGTCATAGAAAGGAGGGGCGAGGTTGGGGGAATATTGGCTCTGGTAGTTAGTCTGAGTGTGGAGCGCATGAGCGTGAGTTGTGGCTAACAGCAACTCCTTTGAATGCGTGTGTTTATTGCTTGTTTTGTTTATTAAAAAGCGACGAATTGCATCAGCGACTGCGTGCATCCTTCTCCCCGTTATTGAAGGGCATTACAGTACTATTATTATTATTATTACACAAAAATGTAGAAGGTTTGAAAAAAATGCCGACCGGAAAGTTTTTGTTCGAGGTAGAAATTCTCGGTCGGTCGGGTTACCGGAAACACACTACTTTTTTTTCTACGCCTTATGTATGAAATTAATTGACAAAGGCAAAAATGAAGGCCATTTTCCCTGTAATTATTAATTTTCATTAGTTTTCGAAACGTGAACTGTAGTTTCATTTATCGTATTTTTTTTAAACTCACTCTCCTATTCATTTTTATTTCATTCTTGAAATTTTTTTCAGATTAGCTTTGCGTGAACTATAACAAACTTGGTGAGTGGTCTACATAACGCAATGACATCCTAACAACCTCCTCGGCTGATGCTATTGTCCGCTGCGATTTGAGCAGGAAGTCACCCACACCGCAGGATGTGCAGCTTCGCCGCAACATTCTTAAAGCAGTGTTTTAGCATGCTCCTAACAGCGGCTGAAGAAAAGTAGAAGATGAAAGGATCCAGGCAGGCATTGAGTGTGCTCGAAAGCAATGCCACATTCCTCCACTCCTCGCTCTCCTGCCGCGCGTAGCCCACCACGTGGGAGGCGTTGTAAGGCCCGAAGCAAACGGCAAACACCACAAGGGTGCCGAGGGCCAGTCCGATGGCCCGCAGCCTCCGCCGCCTGCTTATGTTGGGCAGACGCGACAGGATGAGGATGAAGTTGACGTAGCAGAAGCAGCAGATGATGAAGGGGACGCAGAAGAGGACAAGGAAGAGCTCCAGGCGGACCCGCACCAGGATTTCGAGCTCGGCGTCGTTGAATTTCAAGTAGCAGGTAGACGGAGGCTTGGCCGTGTCGTTTTCCCACTGAGCGTAAGGCATGATGTAAACAATGCTGAGATTCAGGGAGGTCACCACCCAGAAGAGCACACAGGCCACCACGGCGTAGCGAGGCCTGCGGCACAGGGCGTACCTGAGCGGGTAGGCCACGCCCAAATAGCGCTCCACACCCACGGCAGTGAGCAGCAGGGTGCTGTTGTAGATGGTGACGTAGAAGACGAAGCCGGTAAGCGGACAAAGCGGGAATGGCAGCACCCAGGCCATGTTGTCCGAGGCCTCCTTCATTTTGAAGGGCAGGAAAGCCAAGAAAATGAGGTCGGAGATGGTGAGGTTGAGGAGGAGGACGTCGATGGGCGCTGCCCGGGTGCGCACCTTGCGGCAGAAAGTGCAGAATGCCAGGATGTTGGCGGGGACCCCCATCAGGAAGGTGAAGATGTAGACAAATAGCAGAAGGGGGAGTATGCCACTCTCTGACACACACTGGTGAGCACAACAATGTGGTCATTATTGATATGAATACCTAAAGTTGCTATTCATTTCAGCTCCTCACTCCATCGAATCACAAATGATCAAATAAACTTTTTCTCAACTCCCCGGAGCTCATGATTACGGCACCATTCGTTGTTCTTTGCAGAGGATAAAGATTATGTGACGAGTAACAAAATATTAAACTCGGAGTGACAATTAATATCTTGAAGCCTCTGTTTTGAAGAATTCTCCGCTCTTTGCTGAAATGTTGCGTATTGTAATGTGAGGAGAGTTCACTGCCACCAGGCAGCGCAAATATATTAAATTTTATTTTTTTTCAAACTTCTGTTCTAAAAAAAAATCGGCCGCTTGCTTGTATCTTGAAAAACTCCAATCACTCGTATTTCAAGGCAACCATTGTACGTAATAGAATAAAATAGAATAGAACTATGCTGAGTAAAATGCAGTTAATGTTGTATAATTGACGAATATATGAATAGCTCTTTTCCAAAATGCAATAAATCCAACATCCAAAAATGACATTAGACCTGCAACATTATTTTTATCTGGTGAAAAATATGAACTCCCCTTGTTTTATCTCAATCAGGATATTTAGATCAAGGTGTTAATATGAATTGACAATTGTTATATTAAAGGTAGACTTTTT
Source organism: Hippocampus mohnikei (assembly GCA_026261675.1). Lineage (NCBI taxonomy): Eukaryota > Metazoa > Chordata > Actinopteri > Syngnathiformes > Syngnathidae > Hippocampus > Hippocampus mohnikei. The sequence continues at coordinate 242,598 of JAKGUB010000198.1, forward strand.
CCAGACAGGATCACTGCCAATGCTTGCTTTGGTGACTAATAAGAGTGACGATCATAATAATTATAAAAATGCAAGGATGACAGAAGAAATTTTAAATAATAACATGTACTACAAACGAGACAGGAGATATAACAAGTGGAAGTATGCCTACCTGACCACTGTCAAACATGACGCTTCAGTCTCTCCATCACTGTGTGACTGATGTTCCAACAAGCTGGCAACTGGCTTTGTCGCTTTCACACATCATCGGAAGTATATCACACTCCATATCTCCTATCTCACCTCCACTGGCGGAAATTTAATAAGCTTTCGGACACAATATTTGCCGCCCGCGTTCTCCAAACATCATCACCCCGCAACTCCCCTCGTAAGCTCACATTGTTACATAGAAATTTGCCGTAATCACTCCCAAGTGTCAAAGGTCTCGGGAAGAGTATGGTATATATACATAAAAGAACAAAAAGTGTACTGTATTAATAAATATTAATTATAAAATATAAATATAAGCATATTAAAAATGGGTGAGTGGATTATAAAATAGAAATATTATTTTATATATTTTTATTATATATATCTATATATATATATCTATCTATATCTATCTATATATCTATATCTATATATAAATATAGATAGAGATATCTATATCTCTCTCTCTATATATATATAGAGAGAGAGATATAGATATCTCTATCTATATCTCTCCATATAGATATAGATATATATAATTAAAATTAGATGGATGGATGTTGGTGCTTTTGCTTTGCTTTTAGTGGCCACCAGAGGACAACCACGTTCACCAAGTGGTCGTAGATGTCACGTTTCATTGAAACAATTTACAAATTGTAGGCATAACCAATTTTGCTTTTCTGTCATGTTTTTAATCAGGAAAATAACATTCTAGAGTAAACATACAGCAAGAACCTAATCAAACAAACTTTGTGTAACTTGGCCAGAAGGCACAAAGAAGAGTTTCACAACTGCAAATCTCTCAACAGGCCGAAGCAATAGAGTTGTTTTCTGCAGATGATAAAGAATATACCTGTGATTATTGCTCAATTGTCTGTTGACATTCGTCAGTGCACAGTTTGTGTTCAAATGTCCGTTGGCGCGTAGATGCCGTTTCTCACGTTGTTGGGTCTTAATAATAAAATAAAACCAATAAAGAGAGAGTCACCCCACGTCCGCCCCAGCTTGACTCCCCTCGGTTATTGTAGCTGGCGACCTGACATTAGCCACAGTGTTTGGAGTGGTGCAGTGTTGTCGAAATCCCTCGGTACGACTGAATCTGCTTCGCCCGGCGCAAATTCTTCCCACCACCCCCCTCGATGCGGCCGGCAACAGCATCAGCATGACGACGGGCTCCAGGAAAACATTACAGGAGCTTGTCAGCATGGCGTACGTCCTCCATTCGACGTTTTCCCCCGACACAAACCCCACCACGTGCGACGCGTTGTAAGGAGCGTAGCACACCACGAAGACAGCCAGCGTGGACAGCGCCACGGCGAGGACTCGCCTTTTCCCCGCGGGCCGTAAGTTGGAGCGCCAAACCAGGGTGACGCACCGCAGCGTGCAGAAGGACGACGCCGTCAGAGGGAGGAGGAAGAGGACCACGGCCATCTCAAGACGGAGGGGGAGCAGCACGGCCAGTTGGGAGGCGTCGAAATGGTCGTAGCACGCCAAAGCCTCGTCCTTGACAGAGACGAAGTTGGCGCCGCCTTCGGCCACGAGGCCGACGCCGAGATGAAGCAGCACCAAAGCCCACAAGGCCGAGCTGATGAAGCACGAGATACTAGCCCAGCGGTAGCGCTTGTAGACGAGAGGGAAGGCGATACTGAGGTAGCGTCCCATCGTCACGGCCGTGATGAACAGGCAACTTCCGTAGAGCGACGAGAAAAGGAAGAAGCTATAAACCGGGCACACGGGAGCCGGGAGCCGCCAATCTTGAAGGAAGGTCTCCAAAGCCTTGACGGGCAACCAGGCCACCAGAACCAGGTTGGCCAGGCAAAGGTTGAGGGCATAGACCACGTTGGGCGTGGCGCCGCGCTTGCGGGCTTTGCGGACGTACACGGACAGAACAAGCAAGTTGGCGGGAAGGCCCAGCACGAATGTGAAGGAGTAGACAAAGAGAGCAAAGCAGTCCTTGACGGCCACGTGCATCGTAGCGACGGTTGGGACGACACCGCTGAGACGAAGCAGGAAATCCCGCAAAAACATGCCATCTGTTAGCTATACGGGAGTTGCATTCCTCGTCTCCAAAAAAAACGAGCCCTCATTCGGGAAAGGGAGGCTGTCGTTCACTGAGCGACCGTCCTCGCTGAGGTACCGGCGCCGAAGGCGGTGAGGCATGTTGTCGTACGTACACCACACATCATGGGCGTGAGATACCGATCAGAAAATGCGCGCGCTCATGCAGAAGTATGGGACATTTAGCAGGCATCAGGCTGTGCTAATTGCCCTCTCTCAGTGGAGGGAAAAACATCTGGACCTTGAAGTGAAATGATTCAGAATAATTTGAGGGTTGCATACGGTCATCTCTAGAAGGCCGCGGCGGTTTTAATGATCTGGAGGGCCACGCGGGGTAGTCATAAACGAGCAGTGGTGGCAAGTAGTGAAGTACAAATACGTTGTTGGTACAAGCCGAAATTCACAAAGACCGTGGAAAAGTCTCACTTTCACTCTATATAAGAACTTGATCGTCTTAGTTCGCTTGACTGGTGCGCCGCAATTGCGAGCTAGTTATTATTACTAAGCCACCACCCTGTTAGGTCGCAAGCTCGCTGGCAGCTAGCGCCTGACAGTGGCATGAAAAGCCCCACAACGACCTAATGGGGTACACACGCATTCAGTAGACACGCCCACCACATTTGAGAGAGGAGACAAAGGCTTTATTTTTCAAACCTAGCCTACTTTTTTTTTTTCAAATTTGGCATGTTTGTTAACAACCTGTGTCAAAATGTACAAAATGTTTGTTTTTAATTTACACTGCCTTTAGATGTGTACTTTTATGACTTATGCTGAAGCCAGGCCCGGCATTGAGATACAAAGTTGTTTGTAACCTGAAGGAGCATCTCATGCTTTTACGATCAAGAGTAAATGGGTGTGTTTGTGTAAAAGAGTGTGACAGAGGTGTGGGCGTGCCAAGCAAAAAGCTTGCGCTGAAATAAATGGAGCAGAAAATGTGCTGATTTGTTGTGGATGCATTTTATTGGAGCACACTGGCAGATAACAAGAAGTGTTTTGTTTTCTGTTTTTTTCAAAGAAAATCCTTCTGGGTGTTCATTATTTCTTGAATTTACTTTCCAAAATGCCCCTCCGAACTTCTCATAAAAACATATGAGTAAAGTTTTATACGAAGCCATTAAAGTTGTTTTGAATTCAACTTCTCAAAAGAAATTGAAATAATTAACTAAACAAGCTCCTTCCTTGCTACTCATGCAATGGACTATTCCTAATAAAGATACAAATGATATTATTAAAATGCTTATTTTCATAAATGACCTTGTTATCCTTCCTGGCGTCTTAGTAGCAATTTTTTTCCTTCTCCACAGTGGGAAACCCCAAAACAGACTTCTCATCCACCTTGATGATACGTTGCAATGGAATGAAAGGATTTTATGTTGGCATTCAACAGGTAAGTGGTTCGGGTCCCCCCACTATTTTTGACCCTCTCACTTTTGAGGCTGCAGCACTGGCATAAAAGCGAACGGCATAAATTGGGAGTCACAACAAAACATGTTTCTCCTCGTCTTGATTTTTTTGCCGAATTGATTTATTTGGTCAAATTTGTTGTGGTGTGAACATATGTTGGAATGTCTGCATCACAAGTCTGTACTCATAAATTCTTTATTAGTAGTAATGTGTGGAGGAGCCAAATGGGAAGCTCTGCCAACGATCCATGCTAACCTTCTGCGTATATACGTGGGAGTCAGGATTCACATTATTCTCTCCGCGCCGTAAACAGCGTCAGATGGTCAAACATTATGACGCGGCCCAAACAAGGCCATAAAATGTAGCAGCATATGAAATGAATGACCTTAACACAAACGTGAGCTTTGTATGGACACACTCAAAGGGAGTTCCATAATAACTGTAAAAAATATATATTTCTATTCAGAATAGACTTGATGTGTAAATGAAGAAAGCCTGGTCAGGCTTCAAGATGCCTGGTGCTCCTCCCACTCGAGCTCGTAAGTAGGAGCAGCGGCACAGGGGTGTCATCGCTGTATAATATAGGGATGAGGCGGTTGCGGATGTTGATGCAACGTTCCTCCAGGGCCAAAGCGTCACGTTTCCTGGCATGATCTTGCTTCATTTGGTTGTGATGAAGCTTCAGTCTCTGCAACGAGTGCCTGAGCACAAACAGAAGCACGGACCCAAAATTTATGATCAAATTGAATTTGAAGATGTCGTCCATAAAATCACGTTTCGGCCTGTTTGTGCTGCCGCGTTAGGATCGCGAATGATCAGCGCGAGGCAGCATGAGCGCCGTGTCATCCAAATCCAAATAGAACTCACTGAGCTTCAGACAGCTTCTCCCTCAGAATGGCAATTGTGGCCTGCAGCTGATTGACTTCGTCAACAAGGCAACGCTGCGCCTGGAAAACAGGAAGGAAAAGATGCGCGTCAGACAACCAAACTTGTTTATTGAGATGCGCTTGACGTCCACCTCATCTCTGCAGAGGTCCATGCCAGGCCGGCAGGTTCTGTTCTCCAGCCTGGTGTGGGCCAGCTTCAGCGGAGCCGTTTTTGCCTTCAGATCCGCGTCCAACTTGAATATGTCATTCTCCATGTCTGCTATCTCTCCTTCAGTCTGCACAAAGACAACGCATGCAACTTTTTTTCGAAAATGATCTTACAGGACTGCGGCGTCGGCGTCGCGTATCGATCGGCGTCGGCTCACGTTTTTCAGTTGCCACTCGAGCTCACGGCAAGCTTGTTGCTCTTCGTGATTGCGCTTACGCAGCGCAAACTCTGTGGCTCTTTGCTGGTTCTTCACATCGTTTTGCAGCTGAAGGAATTGAGGGTGAAAAAAAAGTAATTAGACTCAAATGTTGTACGCGTTGAGCAGACGGCTGTGGTTTCATCACACGTACGCTGACTCGGGTGAGACTCAAGTCCTCCCTCATCTGCTCGGACATCTCCATTGCTTCACGGGCCCGAGCCAAATTCAACTGGGTGAACTGGATCCACTCGTGTGGCGTACACGAACTACAGTTAATGATAGGGGACTATTTTTTTACGAGTGCAAAAAAAAAAAAATAGATCAATGTTTACATAGATGATTACCCTGCGGGTATTCGAGTAGGATCCGGTTTCAGGGAAATCTGGGATGACGTTATTGTAAGCTCCAGACAGGTATTATCAATATCCAAAGTTTCCACCTTGTTCTGGAGGTCAGCGGTCAGCTGCTGTCGAATTTTCTGCAAGATACTGGAAAGTGAAAGTCACGATGTTGCATCAGTGGCGCTTACATTGCCCAAAACTTCCCAAGTCGGGAACGCTCATCGTACCAGAGCTGTTCAAAGGCCTGGTCGATGAGTTGCTGCAGGGTTTGCTGCGCTCTTTCGATGACATGCACCTCTTTTTTTAACTCCTTTTCCACGGGGTCGTTGATCAGCTCAAATCCTTGCCGTCCCTCCCTCAGGGTCAGGCTCTCCATGCTGACCTCGTGGGGAACTGCCGTGGCAGCCAAGGTCTCCTCTGTCCGGGTTTTCGACTTTAACAACACACAATCAAGCTGAGGTTATCGCCGTGTTGTATTTAAAGAGGGCATATGGAAAAGTGACTTTTCAATGGCTTAAATACACATCATGTAGTTGGGCCTGAGGAGTGGCAGGCTACCCATAAAATGTGAAATTAACCCACAAGCAAATTTGACTGTTAAATACAAAACTTACAGTGTGTCTACTGTCACTCATAACAGTGGGCTACATAGCTGCAGAGCACTGGTCTTGTAAACCAGGAGTCGTGAGTTCAAACCTCACTCGGGCCTCTAAAGAAGTTGATGCTGACATGATCTCATAAATCACATTTGTTCATCTTCTGGCAATTACCAACGTCAGTGCTTCAATCTCATCATCAACTTTCTTTGCGCAGGATACGAGCAGATCCTTACATCTTGAAACCTCCCACACCCGATCCCTCAACATACGGGAGGTATCGCTTTCATCCCAGTTTGTCTGTGGGGCAACAGTATAGGACAAGAAGTGAAAAACAACGCACTCGGTGCACAGCGTGTTTATTTGAAGGCGACGGCAACAAGGACCCACCTTACAGTTGGTGTCATTGCGGAGTGTCCTGCTCTCTTGGCGGATTACATTGGAAAGATATCGCTCGAGCTCTGCGGTGGCAGACAGCTGCTTGTTGTTGTTGCACCACTCTGGAACACCGTAGTGTACGATGGGCTTCTCCGGATGTTTGGCCATTGTACTGAGTCAATGATATGCAAAGAGTTAGTCATCTGGGCTATGCGGCAGGGGAGGTCCCAGGTAATAAACACACACACACACAGGAAGGTTGGAGTTGAAATACGAACCTCAGACATTAGGGAGACAGCTAAGCATTTGGACATCGTTTTGCCAAGATGTAAAAACAAGATGTTTTAAAAAATCTTTTAGGTTGTGGTGACGTTCACTCACCAGAGATGCTTAGGTAATTACGCCTGACTTCACAGACCATGACTAAAGGAACTAGTGCTGAATATTTAATATATTTTCACCATCCGGCTGTTATTACATGAAGGCTTTGTTTTTTTTCAGTCGCAATCCTTCGTAGTAAAATCATATTATGACGGTTTACAGGTGCATCCACCTGTTGCCATTCATGTCACGGAATCGGTTTGTGTTCAACTAAACCAGCAAAGATTTCACACGAAGCAAATCGATGAGTAAACTGAGACTAGATCATTCTTTTAGTGCAGTTCTGTGACATTTAGTTAGAATACCTTTACGTGCCCAACTATTCCAACGGAACACTTTATTGACTTTCCAGCGCAGTTAACTTTCAGCCTTTCCCGAGCTGCTGCACTTTCCACAAAGGTGACTTCATCGTACGTCAGTGTGCAAAAAACAAACATTTCCCCTGCGTGCTACAGGTTGATGACGCCAAGTCTTCCTGGGGCAGCAATTTGCTGCAACAATGGAATCTAAATTAACTCGCAGACTCGGAGTCGTAAATCTTTCATATTCATCGTTTGCCGCACGACGAATCTGCGGATCTTAATCGCAAACTACAATCGCATTATTCAAAGGCCCTACATAAAGTTCCAAATACTGTAAAGAGTAATATTTTCTTTAGTCGAGTTTGTAACACAGCTCGCATTGACTGTGCAACCGTAGATTTTGTTCATGTTTAACATTGTCCGTTTGCAAAAACACTCAAAGCACTATTTGTTAAATTGGAGCGTTTATCTGACGTTTTCCCCGAACGCCTCTGTCATTTAAACGGGTTAAATTTTCTTCTTTCGTTTTTAAAATTACTCACCTTCGTTCCATCACGGCCAGCGAGTTAGCGCTTGCTGGTTGTTTGCTGCAATAATTTCCATAGCGACGGCTCGGTTGATCACCAGGCAACACAATACCAGACGGAAACAAAAGTGACGCGTACCCTCTGAAAACAGTACGTCATAGAATTCGGTTTGGGGCATTTGATGTCATGTCAAACATTTTTTAAAACAAATACAACATACATATTAAATTGGAGCATTAAAACTTTTGATTGTTCGGGTTGGTTTGCGATACACTGCTCTTTTATTGTAGCATCACAACTTGCCGTGCCCGTAGTTACTGTTCCATGCTATTGAGGGGAAAAAATGGCCATGATCACTCACGTCACACCTGAGATATTATCAGTTCATTCATGCTCATAGTTTATTGCCTTCGATTTGCCGCAAAGGTCCCAAGCATTGCTGCGTATTTGATTAGTGGGGGAGCAACACGGACAAAAATGCCCGTGAGGCCAAACAGTCGGGTCTCCAAACGAACCCCCACATTCATTAACCTCAATGACACAGAAAGAAAACTATACTAAGCTACTACATGTGATGCCCAATAAAACTGATTCACACAATGCAAGTGTCTAAACTATCTGTCCATTGCACTTGCAGACAAAAAAAAGTCAAAAATAAAATCTATATGTAAAATCTGGGAACCAGATGCCAGTGCACTACCCCAATTACCTGAGCTAGGTTTACTCCTTGTTTAGGTCTTGCGCTAAAATAAAACCAACACCATCACAACTGTATGACTGATTAACTGGCTGAAAAGAATAATTAAATGTGCTGATGACTTTGGACAAGGTTTATAAATTAAAAGGACAAAAAAGTGAGTGGTACTTAAGTGGTACTTCCTATTTCATTTGATAGCTTCAAAAACAGAATTAACACCAAGAAGGCTGAGAAGTTGAGAAGAGTGGCAGGATTATAAATTACAGTCAAATAAAGCTTTGTGCAAGTGTGGTGGTGCGCCGAGGTCGTTCTCCTTGAAGCAGAAGTGAGGGGTTCATCGGGCTACTCAGTAAATGTCAGCCATTGACCAGCAGCATATGGAGGGAGACGTCTGTCAGTGGTCCTTCAGTAGGCCACTGGCCCACTTTATGTTCAATGGGATCCAGATGGAAGTAGTCACCCGTGGTTATTCCTTTCCTGGTATTGTTCAGGTTGAGTGGGAATACGCAACTGCGTTTGTTTACGACTCTGTAGATGTCCAGTCCCCTCATCACTGGGGTGTTGACTCGCCATTGAGTTCTATGCCGTGCTGTTGTAGCTGTGCTCGAAGCAATGCGTTGTCGCTCTTGAGTTCCTCGAGCTGGAAACGTGAAGAGAGAAATAAAGAGGCAAAGAGAGGACAATTCTCAATATCATGCCAACACCAGATCCGATTTTTACTTCAGCCAGGCGCGAAAGAATACCCCACAGTCGTCACAGAAATGAGGGACATGTTCACTTAAGATGTGTCCTATAATTAACATCACGGGTGTTTCAAAATTGCAATATGCCAGTCAGCCTATTTAAAAAGTGAAAAAGTCACTGGGCTGTTCAGTGATATGGCGTGTACCACACTAAACATGAACCAGAGGAAGCCAAGTAGCGCGTTCCCTCAGGAGATTAGAAAGAAAATTACAGACAAGCATGTGAACGGTCAAGCTTCTAAAACCAGACAAAGGTGCACCAGCAATTTTGCTTACGTGTGTATATTTTGTTGGCCGTTTGTTTAATTGTTTATAAGTAGTAGCAGCAGCACAAAACTACACAGCATCATGACACTTTCATCAATGAAACGCGTGACTTTGCGGGCGTGCAAGGAAATAACAATACCTGTTGTCGAAGCATTTCATTGTCCAGCTCAATTCGCTCCACTTCTTTGTAGCTCTCCTGCAACCGCTGGTTATTCTGACGCAGTTCTCGGATATAATCGCAAGCTTTGGATAAGATGCCTCCTTTACTCTGGGGGGGGTAGATTAGTCATAATCATAACAACATCTGATCAATCAGCTGGAAACTAGAATCAAAATGGTAAACCATGTGCAGTGCGCTGTTGAAAACTAACGCTAGGGTCTGATTGATGTTGCATTTAAAAAAAAAATTATATATATATATATCTGTGGTAAGGGTTTTTGCACAAAACTTACAGCACCGGTCCTATTGTCTATATTGCAGTCAGGGATGATTTTTGAAAGCGTGACAATCCAGTTGTTAATCTTGTCTCTTCTTCTTCTCTCCACTGAAAGATAAAATGGAGTTCAAAGCAATTATTTCCCGAAATGCTCAAACATCAGAATTATCGTCTTAATGAAACAGCGCTATACCCTCATTGTGTTGTGCTCTTCTTCTTTCATCCCTCGGCGCTCGTGGACCATCCACTTTCCTGGAAGTGACACACACAGTTTTGTTGTGGCCCCAATTTTATCCCAAGAAAAATTAACTACTGCTAATTATACGAGTAATTTGTATCCAAGTTAACAAGACACTTTTTCTATGATCAGTGATGCTTGTTGTAGTTGAAAGGTTCTTCTTCTCCCCCCTTGCCCCCATCGGTCCATCAAGATTTTTACATTTTAGTCGCCCTCTATATCACAAGCCACATTTCAAGGAGATAGTTCAATATATCAGCCAATTTTGAAAATATGCTATTTGCATTCATGCCAAGGAGGAAAAAAAATTGGGGGGGAGGGACCCATTTAAAAAGGATGACTGACAAAGCAGTATTTGAAATATAACTGCAGGGTGTCAACCGAAAATGAAGTCACCTCACAGCACATTTTGTGTTGATGTGTAAACGACGGGAGTGACAGTGGGTGGGGGAGGAGGGGGTGGTTACAGCATTGGTTCGAATGTGAAAGTTCTCCTCACCAGTTTGTGCTGCCATGCTGCAACATCTCGCTTTCACCAACGTCTCTGGGGATGGCAGGTAAGTAGGACACAGTGCGGTTTTCAGATGTTTGATCAGAACGATGGATATTGTTCTCCTGTTACTGTTTTTCAGTGTGATTTTCAACAAATCATTTTGGGAATTTTGTTTTTATTCTTTTCTTTTTTTTTTTTTTAAGAGCCTCCTCTTTTTAAAAAAAACACCCACAAAAAAAAATAACACTCCAGGGGAGTTTGATGGAAATACATTTTAAATGTAGGATGTAGGACTGAGAGCGGCCGTGCGCAGATGTGGGAGTTGGGCGATTAAAAAAAACCAAACAAACAAAAAAACTAGTGATAGGAGGCATTGTATACTCACGCTGGGTAAGTGTGTGTGCGCGGTGCGATGGTCCGTTGTGTTGCCGACTGCAGCACATCAGGAGGGGTCATCATTACGTAGAACTGACCTAGATGAAAAAAAAAAAAACAATTTGTGTTGACTTTCGAAATGACAGCACTCGGCAAATGATTGGTCTGGCTTCACCCATGTCCATTTTCCTCGAGTCAAAGTTGGAAGGCCATGTTAAGTAACAATGTAAACTCACCTGCCCCCTGTGTGATTGTGGGTTCTGAGGTGGTTTGCACCGACACGGCCGTGGCTGTCCCGTCACTGACAGCGGCAGCGGGGAAGTAGGCGAAACGCGTCTCTCCTCCCACCGTCTCCCCAACGGGACTTCCTCCGTTACTGAAGGGGTTCTGGATTACGGCCTGGATGGGAAAGAATGAGTGATGACTCCCAATTTGAAGCAATATTCGTAAGAATTTTTCAGTCATTATTGTTTTGTACTTGCTTGTTTTGACTGTGAGTCTCATTCAAACAATGGTACGTCACCTGTGGCTCATGTTTGTTTGTTTTTTTCACTTTAGTGGCACGTAACAATGATCAGAATTTAGTGGGAAATATAGGACTCATTTGTTTGTGTTGTCATTTACACACCTGAGGCGCTCCTGCAAACGCTGCGGTCGAGACGACGCTAACGGCCCCGGTGGCGTCAGAGGACGTGTCAATGTTGTCGTCTGTCACCTGAACTACACGATAGGTTACCTAGAGAGAGAGAGAGAGAGAGAGAGAGAGAGAGAGAGAGAGAGAGAGAGAGAGAGAGAGAGAGAGAGAGAGAGGGAGCAGAAACAAATAGACCATGTTAAACCCATAATAGAAAGAAAACGTAACCCAACTGAACTATCAACCGCTATTGTCTTTACCTGCCCATCACTGTTGTCTGTGCGGAACTGGTACTGAACATTGTGGTCAGAAAACGCAGCCTGTGGGACAGCAGAAATAGTCCCAGCTGACTGATCCTCTACTTCTCCTGCGAATGCCAGTCAACATTGGGCACATATGAGACAGTTAAAGTAACACATGTCATTTATGTCACATATGCTTGTCATGTCACAACCAAAGGTTTAGATGAGGAGGAGTGTGCCAGATGTTGCTATGGCTATAATCTTCACCCCTTGAGATGTGGGCTGTAAATTAGATGGATGGATTTTATATGACGTTTTAGATAGATACCAGTATTTGTACCCATGTCCTTGTACTAAAAAAAAAAAATGCTCTGACAACATGACGCTGACACTTTACCAGCCTTGCATTACTTTGGAGAGGTGCAGTTGATGCCATGTCACCCATGTGGAAATACTTCAATGTAAACACAGCAGTAACATGGCATCTGTATTCGAACTTGCATGTTCACCAAATTCAGTTCTTCTTTCTCTCTTATCTATCTACTCCTTTTACATGCCACTAGTGTTCAGACTGCGTCACCTATAACTAAAATGTTTTGTGGTATAGGCTACATTTAAGTGAAATGTGTTGCCAGACCGGTTACAAAAAAAAAACATGCAGTGGGATTTTAAAAGTCAGTTTTGTAAATCTGTTCCCTAAAAAGTGTTATATTTAAGAGACATGTGTGCAATGTTTCTTAAATATAATAATAATAATACATTTTATTTATAAGCGCCTTTCAAGACACCCAAGGACACTTTACAATAATAAAAAACACAAAACAATACGGGTTGAGCAGCGGCAGCCAAACGCGCCAGCGTTCAGTCAACCCGGAAGTCAGAAAGAAATATAGCAAATATTCAGTAATAATTGAATCACATTCAAGTCTATGGACAATTAAGTGTGCACAATTTAGATAGTCTATAAGAATTTTAGATTTGTGCATCATGTAGACAGACTGACAGTTCATATGCAAATACAAAATTTTGATAAGTGAGCTTATGAAATACACCTAATTAAATGTCTTCAAGCGGTTTAGGATCAAATAATCATAACAACTACTGTATTGTCAGAAAATATTCTCACGAGTAGATGGAAATAAAGCTAGCTCATACCTTCCTGTAAGTGCTCAATGTCGTCGGACTCCTGTTTGTCGTGACTGGAAAAACAGGAGAGAAAGAAAGAGAAAATAAATACGATTTTATCCAAAGAATCACAGACAGCTCGAAACTAGCATCACAAGCTACAAAAAAGGTTGACCAAGGCTCGCTGCGGGTGAGCGGCGCCACCGCGTGGTTACATAGGCAAACTCCATGTCAAGGCAAAAATAAAGTACAGTACTGTACTGTACTGTGCTGTACTGCAGTAACGCAGTAAAATTAAGTAAAATCAAACAGCTGCAACTTAAAATCTAGAAGAGTATTATCGTTCATGGGTACTGAAACCCAAACGTTGTGGTCTTTGGCTGCACTTCGAGCAGGTCCGTCTTCTTGAAATGACCTTAATAACTCCCAAACTATGCTAATTCTGGCCTAATAAAGTACTTATAATCCCACAAGACGTGCACCCGGTAAAGTTTTAACACCGTGCTGCCAAAAACAGAAACATAAAAACTATGCTTAAGTTGTTGCTTTGGTTATGTAGTCTTGGATAGCGTAACCGTAACGTTACACATTAGCTAAATACGAAACAAAAAAAAGAACTAAGATGCTCGGTCAGATTTATAAATGCAACATTGCCGAAGCAACAAATAGTTTCGCCAAACAATTCCGATGCAAAGCGATGAAAAGTAAGCGTGTCAAAACAGCTTAAAGATATAAAGCAGAGCGTTGGCAAAGAGAGTCTAAACTATGGCGGCCTTGCTCCGATGGAGCCTCGCGACAGAAACGGCCGACGGGCCGAGCCTCACCTCGCCGAGCTGTCCACACTCTGCTCCAGCATATCCATGAAGGCTCGGTCGGGGTGGGAACGAGCGACGGCAACAGCACGGATCCGCCGAGATGGAGGCTTGTGATCACGGGGACAAACACAAGGGTCATGTGAGGCAGACAGGCCAGGACACGTGAGGCGCCGAGCGGCCACGGGAGCTAAAATGGAGGCTTCCCCTTCGTCTCCGCTGCTGCTTGTCAGTGTGTGTGCGTGCGCACGAACCTCCGAATGGGGCGCTTGTTTGGGAGTCGACACGGCGCCGACGTGTTCACCGCGGTGGGGCTTTTAGATGGGCCACTTTTCGACCGTTACCAATTTTTTAAACCCGATGTATGCCCGCGTGTGTGTTTTTAATACGACTCTTGTTTTTTTCCTCCCGACGCTGAGCCGCTGATTAGTGCCGCAAAGTTGCCTTATGTGCAAGATAAAATAAGGAGTGGACTCTTTTGAACATTTAGCTTTTATATTGTTTTTGTTGTATGTGTGCATGAGAGATGATAAACGCTTTCCTGTCCAATATGTGATTCCTAAACTTCCAGTTGCATATTTTCTTTTGTCCGCAGGGTAACGCATTTTGATTGGTTTTATCTTTACGATTATATAACACAATACCTGTCGCATTTGATCAATGTCAACTTTTTGACAGAACCTCTATAATTTGAGATCAATTTTTTTTACATGAGGGTAGCAGTATTTCAAAAGAGTTTGTCCATGTGATCACCGTGATCCAATACGGGTTTTTCCTTAGACCACATGACATAGCCACAGCACTTGGTTGACGTCACGTTTGAACCCAAAGCCTTTTGAAACGATGAAAGACCTTCAAAGGCAAAGCACCGAGAACAAAAGTAACTTGCTAAAAAGGATCAAAAGAAGATAGTTAAAAGCAAAGTAAAGAGAGGGGGGAAATAAATTAGCTTTCTAAAAAAAAGCTTTTCGCAGTGAAATCAATTTTAATGCTGAAAAGACCATCATCAAGGGTCTTCTTTGGCAATTTATCCCACTTGCATGCACCATAACAGCTCGACGCTGCTTCACCATATTTGCTTTGCATCCTGGGTTCCCACTAACTGAACCGAGTCCACAGATCCTCGAATCCTACTGTGTTTATATTCAATTAGCGTTTCTTTAATATATTCAGGGCCCAAACCATTCAGTGATTTAAAGACCACTCACAGAATTTTTACAAGCATGTTTGACCCAAATCTTGATTGTTCCGGCAATATTAACCCTTTACGGGTCAGCGGTTACTTCAGTGGACACCTTTATCATGTTATCAGGTAATAGGGTGCATGAAATAGTTATTCAAGATTTGTTCATCAATGCACTCATTTAAAATAAAGAGAATGCACATTTGCACGGTGGGTGAACCATAGTCCCATATTCTACACGTGGTTTACCTTTGTCGGGGTGTTGTCAGACAGTTTAGTCCAGCCATAGCTTCAAGGAGGAATGTCTTCACCCAAAGTTGCTGTGTAGTCCTGGGCAGAGAAACTATGTTATGTAATTCGGAATGGCTCCCTCACAGACACAGTGAGAGAACCAGGCGGGAAACAAAAGATTTACTCGGCTGTTTAATTTCGCACTTGGTGGCCAAGCCCTCCAAAGATCCACTATTAAATTATGAATGGCTCTTAATAGAGTCATTGAAAGTGCAGTGGTCCAATTGCCTGACTTCCTCGCAGGCAGCTGTGCTTTCGTTCCCCACTCCGCGGCAGTGCGAATGCGTTTTGGGAAGATTGGCTTGGAAATGAATGAAGAACATACGGAATTTATGTCAGTGAATGTTTGAAAACTGAAAAGAACGTTGACTGATTTGCACCTCGGACCTTAAAAACCTCAGCCCTCTAGTGCCAGATATTCTAATTTAAATGCATCGTTCCTGAAATGGAAGAATCCACAGAAGTTGGGGGGATTTGTTAACATACAATTACACCAAAAAAAAAGAATTGACTTCAATCACAAGAAATAGTTGCAGAGGGTGACTCATTTGTTCAGACCGCAGACCAGAAAGAGAGAGATGGAGAGGAACAAACCACCCCCGAGTGGCTGCCAAACTTTTTAGGGCCGGTCTCCTCTTCACCCCTCCCATCTCATTCTTTCCTTTGGGCACTCAGATATATTCTTACAGTATACACATAGCGACTGTCTGAACGGTGCTGGTGATCTCAAAAGGGACCCTGCGATCTCTCCAGAGTAAATATTTTACGATTCCAAAGGGTATGTTTTTTTTCTCTTTGTGTGTGTGTGTGTGTGTGTGTGTTTACAAAGCAGCCTGTGTATGACTTTGAACCACTTATATGAAGTTTCTTTGATGGGTGCATGTGGCATTTGGTGTACTTCCCGAACCTTTAAGCATGTACTGGGTCTTTACAGCAGAAGCAAGCTCAAGAGATGGCCACACCAAAAAACACTCCTCGGGGCGCGAACTCCCCGCTCTCTCCCAACCGCATCACGCGTCTTCAGGAGAAAGAAGATCTCAGCAACCTCAACGATCGTCTGGCCGTTTACATCGACAAGGTCCGTTCCCTGGAGGTCGAGAACGCGGGCCTGCGTCTGCGCATCACCGAGTCCGAGACGGAGGTCTCGCGCGAGCTGACGGGTCTGAAGGCCGCCTACGAGACGGAGCTGGCGGATGCCCGTAAGACTTTGGACTCGGTGGCCAAGGAGCGTGCACGCCTACAGCTGGAGGTGGGCAAGCTGCGAGAGGAATACAAGGAGCTGAAAGCAAGGTAGAGCGCGCCATTGTATCGAGCTCCCTCTCGTTTCGTTCTGTCGATGCATAAATGTGACTGGGATGGCAACAACATTATTATGGATACCCACGGACTATTAATAACTGAAGCTTATGTAAAATTTGCTGACATAAGACTTGCTTTATTGCTGGAGCCACACCCCACGACATAGCGTCTTCATGACTAATTACAGCTCGACATTGGGCCTCCATTTTGACATCCCAGAGTCACACACATCAATGACTAAGTTCTTCCCTCCTCCCCCTCCTCCTCTGACACACTCGCGATACGTGGCAGCGGTTCGAGGGCTCCTTTACTCGTACTCTTCCATAAATATTGCTCTGATGACTCCAGTGTGTTTGGCAGAGATGGGCTGTTGCCATGGCAGCGTGGCAACCTAACACCAAAAGCTGTGGTTTGTGGCGAGATGGAGAAGACTGGAAACACTGTAGCTCAAAAAGTTGTGTGCTAGAGTGGAAACACAAAAGTATCTCCCCGTCCCCCCCCTTCAGAGAAAATCCTTACTCAAAATAGCACATTTGACTGCGTCGAGGAAATTACGACTTCAGTCTCAGGTTTCCTGTTATTCTCTCATCCATTTTTCCATACTGCCTCGCGGTGAGTTGGTGTGTCTTATCCGTCGTTTCAGGAACACGAAAAAAGAATCGGATCTGTCAGGAGCGCTGCAGCGGCTCAAAGACTTGGAGGCCTTGCTGAACTCCAAGGATGCGTCTTTGACGACCGCTTTGGGAGAAAAGCGCAGCCTCGAGACAGAAAACAGGGACCTGAAGACGCAGGTTGCCAAGGTAAATCGAACCCCCCTGCTCAGTTTCCAGCCCTCGTACGCCGGTGAATGACATCACATTGACCGCCGCCGTTTTCTAATTAGCTTGACACCAGCCTGGCGGATGCCAGAAAGCAGCTGCAGGATGAGATGCTTAGGAGGGTGGATGGAGAGAATCGCCTTCAGACCCTCAAGGAGGAGCTGGAGTTCCAGAAGAACCTCCATTCTGAGGTCAGGCCCTTTTATTATCACCATCGCTTGTTTCATTCAAAAAAAAAAAAAGCTGCGCGAGAGCGTCATTTTCATGTACCGCTTCCCCACGAAGGAGCTGCGCGAGGTCAAGCGCCGCCACGAGTCCCGCATGGTGGAGTTGGACAACGGCCGCCAACAAGACTTTGAAAGCAAACTGGCTGATGCTTTGATGGAGATGCGAAGCCAGCATGAACTTCAAGTTAAACTCTACAAGGAGGAGCTGGAGAAGACCTACAACTCCAAGGTAAACATTGTGCTTGCTCGAAACGATCGCAAGATGTTGTGCATCTTCTCCCATCTAGTCTGTGTTTTTTGTGTGTGTGTGTGTGTGTGTGTGTGTGTTTAGCTGGAAGGCGCACGTCAATCAGCCGACCGGAGCAGCCATCTGGTGGGCGCGGCGCACGAGGAGCTCCAGCAGACGCGGGTCCGTCTGGAGTCCGTGTCGGCTCAGTTAAGCCAGCTGCAGAAGCAGGTGAACTTTAAACAAACGACTGCAACGCACGAATTGTAAACACAGGACGCGAGGCGGCCAATCATCGTGTACGGCAAAACACCCGAGTTGAGTTTGAGTTTCGCGGTGGCCGTCAGGGACACGATCAGAAGCACTGACCTACATTTGCAACCTAAACGCTGATGTTTCTTCCATAAAATTGTCTTCATTTATTGTTCACTTGATGTTGTTGTTTGTTTTTTTTCCCAATGAGCTTCAAACTGAATGACGCATACTTCCTCTGTCACAGTATTAGCAGACTGTAAGCTGCCTTTGCTGCAAAATCTTTAACGAGGGTCCACCCGACTGTGCGTTGAATGTAGCTTGCAGCCCGCGACGCAAAGGTGAAGGACCTGGAGGAGGCTCTGTCGAGAGAGCGGGACACCATGCGTCGCCTCCTGGGAGAGAAAGACCGAGAAATGGCTGAGATCAGACAGCGGATGCAACAGCAGCTGGACGAATATCAGGAGCTGATGGATGTCAAGCTGGCTCTCGATATGGAGATCTGCGCCTACCGCAAGTTGCTTGAGGGCGAGGAGGAGAGGTCCGTGTTCAGGTTACAAGCGTAATTCCCAACTTTTACTCTTAATAGTCGCCGATGTCTTCACTTTTGTCTGCAGGCTGCGTCTCTCTCCAAGCCCACCCCCGACGAGAACGGCAGCGAGTCGCTCCTCGACCGCGTCGGCTCATTGCCGTTCCTTCAGCTGCGGTGCTCAGAACTCGGCCACCAAGAGGAGGCGTCCCAACGACACGGACAGCGAGGCTTCGAGCTTCGCCGGAGGTGCCGTAGCACGTACCCGCATTACCCAGCAGGCCTCTGCCAGTGGGCGCGTCACCGTGGATGAGGTGGACCAGGATGGCAAATATGTCCGACTCAGCAATAAAGCAGATGAGGTCAGTTTCTCATGTTATCTGGTTACAGCGTGCATGAAAGGCTTCATATTCATTTCATGCCATCTCTTCCTAATCATGTTTCTGGACTCGCTCCAACATTTCAACTTTAGGATCAGAATTTAGGGAACTGGCAGGTGAAGCGACAGGTCGGATCTTCTGCACCGATTGCATTCAAGTTTCCCTCAAAGTTCATCTTGAAGGCCGGCCAGAGAGTCACGGTAAGCGATGATCATTTCCGGCACAGATCTAAAAGAATTGCACCGCGATGTGCTTATATAGCCTTTTACGTGATAACCAGATCTGGGCGGCTGGTGCTGGGGGAAGCCAAAATCCTCCCTCTGACCTGGTCTGGAAGACACAGCCCAACTGGGGCACCGGAGACCAGTTCCAGACCACCTTGATCAGCACTAATGGAGAGGTGAGACATCTTTCAAGCGACAAAGCTTTTGACAAACATCAACATTTATCTGTTGACATGACCTTTTCTTACAGGAAATGGCGATGAGGAAAGTGACTCGCACACATTTGGAAGATGATGATGATGACATGGTAACGTCATCGTCAACATGCCTGTATAACAATAAAATTGAAATGGCAATTTTGTGAGGCAATCATGACCAAAGTTGCATGATATATTAAAAAAAAAAAAAAATCACTCATGCGCACACCAAGAACACTTCATTGTCAATAAAGCAAATATCAACCAAAAACCTTATAACTGGAGTTGGGCACTTTTCAGGAAACTAAAAAAAAACCCCACAAAAACGGCATGTATTGGTCAATTTTTGAAACGAGTCCACAGAGTCTGTTGTTTCCGCAGCAGGTGGCCCACAGCACCTGTGGGGACAGCGAATACAATCTGCGTAGTCGTACAGTTCTGTGCGGCTCCTGCGGCTTCCCCTCTGACAAATCCAACGGCTGCAGCGCCGTGTCTTCGGCTTCCCGCTCCTTCCGGACAGGCGGCATCTCGGAGGGGTTGTTGCCCCATTCCTATGTGTTCAGTAGCAGCACACCACGAAAGGTGAGACTAGTACAACAAAACCGCTAGTGGCACACAAAAAAAAAGTGACAATGATGGAATATGGCTGCTGCTGCTACTAAACTTTAATTTTTTTTCCAGAGTGGAACCCGAATTGAGAGCTGTCCAATAATGTGAGCCCCTGGATCTTTTGTTTTCATTTTCCATTCCAAATCATTTTCTATATTTGGGGTACTTTTATATCATTTTCTAGATGTAGTCTGCAAAAGTATTTACGCAAATGTACATAGGCATGCTTATGGAAACCGATTAGCCAACCGACAATAAAATATGAACAATAGGTTCAGATAGAACTTTGACACCTTAACATCACTGTTAAGACTCGTTTTTTTATTATTACAACGACACACTACTTTTAATAACACAATGACGTTTATACATGTATCTTTTTTCACAGAATTGAACTGAATATAATGTGCTCCCCTTTTTGTGAACATTTTTTGTTATGAATAAAGTTGTTCTTCTTTAGTGCTTGTTCTTATTGGTGACACGAGTAAGCTGGAATCAACCCCAGCTGAGGTGGGATACCCCCTGGACTTAACACCAGCCATTTGCAGGACACACAAAGACAAACAATCACACTCACACCTCAGGACAATTTAGTCTTAACTTGACGTAACGTGTGTTTGGAAAATTGGAGGAACTTGGAATGTATCAAGTTTTCTCCGCTCTCAACAACTTGACTACTATTTTATATTGAAATCTGAGCAACATCCTGGGTTATATTTTTATTTTGAAATATAGGCCTTGTTTTAGTTCCGCTCCTCAAACCCGGAAGTAGGTCATTTCTTCGGGCTGCTGACTCTCTGCGTGTTTGATTTTTTTTTTTGTAAGTTGTGTTATTGCATGCCCATTAACTAACATCTTGCATGCTAAACGGAAAATCGCCGCGGTATTTGGTGAGTGTCACTGATATCCATTAATCTCTGGTTGTCGTTAAAGGTTGAACTCCTGTTAAGTCTGAGCTAATTCCCGAAAGTGCGCATCGTCTTGATTATATAAAATCGTCAGCCGCTGTGTCAAGTCAACAGTTAATCGATATTTGCCCGAGGTGGCAAAAGTACTCGCATGCTGTTCTTATGCAGACGTACTTATCTTGTATTTTTTAATGGTTAAAGTATAAGTACCGTACTGAAAAAGTACCTAACAATTGAAAAGTAAAATTACACGTTCAGAGTAAATTATACAGTACATTTTCATGAATGCACCCTACTGAGAAGAAAAATAAATCAAATCACATTGTGTTATGTATGTTTGTATGTATGGATGTATGTAAGAGCTAGCTAGCTAGCTAGTGTTGGCTCAGTAACAAAGTATTAGACTCCATTACTTGCCATTAACCTTTGCCACTTAGCTTTAACGCATTCAAAGATGTTTTCAATTTGTTTCTAGAAAATGGAGTTTGGTGCCGACCAGTGTGATCTGAGATGAGAGTCAGCCATGACAACAAACTGCATGATGAGGATGGCTCACATTTGCTGTTTCCTTTTGTAGGACCATCTGAATGTTGAGTGTGCGCGCTCTTTTTGGAATCGGCTTCCTGGTGACTTCACGGGCCGCAGCAGTCTTTGCTCAAACGGGGAAATGCCCACTGTCACCGTCGGCTCACAACCATCAGAACGACTGTTACAGTAGCAGATCAACTTCCACCATGGCCCAGAGTATCAAATACCTTGGGTGTGTTTTAGAGAATTTCAAGCAACGTTCTCAATTTTAAAAAAATAAATTTTTGACCTGTACATGTTTTGCAGACAAGAGGAAGCCCAGCGCATTGATGAGGAGCTCTTCAGTGAGTACGGTTTCAGTGTGGACCAGCTGATGGAGCTTGCAGGCCTCAGTTGTGCTACAGCCATTACAAGGGTAAACCCGGATGTCCTTTTCATTCCACAATGATGATAATGTGAATATTAAGAGTCTCGTATTTTCCAATGAAGGCGTATCCACTGAGTTGCTTGGTCAAGCCCAAACCCACAGTGCTGGTTATATGTGGACCGGGTAACAATGGAGGAGACGGCCTGGTCTGCGCCAGACATCTTAAACTATTTGTGAGCATCCCATGTTTGTTTGTTTTGTTTTTTTGAGTCAGCCATATTCACGAGCGAAAAAGGAAGTTTCCTTTGTGACTTCTCTGTCTCAGGGTTACGAGCCCTCCATCTTGTACCCGAAGAGGCCGAATAAGCCACTGTTTCAGGGTCTGACCACCCAGTGCCAGAAAATGGAGATCCCCTTTCTTACAGAGATGCCCGAGGTTTGTCACTACTTCAGTCGAATTTTACTCTGTTAAAATGTGAGTAAAAAAAGTTTTGGTCGGGGATGGCATGGTGTGAATGGTTATTTGTCTATATGTGCCTTGCGAGTGGGCGGCAAGCAGTTCAGTGTGTGCACCGCACACTGCCCGGGGGTCAGCTGGGATCAGCTGCAGCTGGCCCGGTGAGCATTGTGAGGATAAAACGGTTCAGATAATGGATGGGTGGCTGTTTTGTTAGGCCCTAGTGATTGACGAGGCCTTCAACCTGGTGATTGATGCCATCTTCGGCTTCAGCTTTAAGGGGGCTGTGCGAGAGCCTTTTGGTTCAATCATTGATGTCCTGAAGAAGACCACTGTCCCCATTGCCAGCATTGACATCCCCTCAGGTTCGTCTGTATTCTTTCCCTCCGGAATATTACGACTACAGTATCTATACTGAACAGAAATATAATGCGGCTCTTTTCATTTGATTTGTTGAAGTGCACCAAAGTTCACAGGAGTGTTTGCTGAAACGTCAATGGCAGTTGTGATCATGTCGCCCCGTTGTTCCTTTGAAGGTTGGGACGTGGAGCAGGGGAGTGTCGACGGATTGCAGCCCGACACGCTCATCTCCCTGACGGCTCCCAAAAACTCGGCTTCCCTTTTCAAGGGACGCCATCACTTCCTCGGAGGCCGCTTCGTGCCGCCCGCCCTGGAGAGGAAATACCAGCTCAATCTTCCCCGCTACCCCGAAACGGACTGTGTGTTAAAATTATAAGATGAAAAATTTGCAGAGCATTTTCACTTGCCACTTCCCTTTTCATCTATTTTCCTTTTTCCTGGTCCCCACCTACCGTGAAATGGTTCGCAATATGTCATAGAGGCAAACCTCAACACACGTCCCCATTGTTTTCAATTCTATAGAACCAGATGTCAATCAGAAAAAAGCCGCAACTCTCTATTCGCCATCTGCAGAAGATCACCAAACCATGACTTTTGTCCTTTTTTTTTTTTATTTGTACATTGAACGTACCAGCAATTCAATTGGAAAGACAATCTATCCACATTCTGTTTTTTTAAATAACATTTTTTTTTTAAATCAGACATTCAGAGGTGACGAGTTAGTAAAAAGCTTTCTTGTACAATCGACCTCAACAGTCTCACCACAGGCAGTGTTGCGCATGTCATACAAATATCCAGAATGTCAACATAATACTTGACCGTGATTTATGCTTTCAAGGGCGTGGCTAATTAATGCATAATGGGATGGAGATGAGGATGCAGTCTGTTCCCCTCCCCAAGTTTGGTTTCATGCAGTTAGTGGGGGCGGGGAGGGGGGTTCGGATGGGATGAGTTTGGTCCAAAAGTTTAGCCTGGAGATCGATAAAGAGTCAGTTATTAGATCCCATGAAACAATTCCCCCGGCTTCGGATTCGTCTGAACAAACCTTGGCTATTCCCCAACCTGCACATCTGCACAGTTGTCTTTACTTTCCGAGGCGATTGCTAAATATTCAGCATTCCTGGGAGAGAAAGAGAAAAAAAAAGGAACGTAGTTATGAAGCTGGATCTGACAGAAGTGACCATTTCAGGAAACCTGTTTAAAATAATACTACAGTGTAACGTTTTAAAGTATAATTGAGTAAGAGTGCCATTGCACTTCACGTTTGTTTTCCCTGACATGTTTAGCTTTGATCACAGAATGAAATGACTTGCGATGTTGCATTCGCTGGTTTTCTAAACCCCCAAACAAGCAATTTCACCCTTTCGCGGGCAGCGTTTACTCCATGCGATCAGGTTACACGGTATTTTGCCTCCATCCACGTTTGAGTACGTTGCAATTTGTCAACTATACGTACGCGGCTTCTCTTAGCGCTTCCTCCCCGGCCGCCGCTATTTTCCTGTAGCAGTAGATCATCTCGATGAGGAGCCACACCTGCAGGCCGATGATGGACACGTACATCATGACTTCGGACATGATGGAGGCTGTACCTCTGGTGGCTGTGCACACGGGGAGGGACGCAAGACAGATGACGTCACACAAACGCCAGAAGTAACCTCACAAGGCTCTTGAACGAGTTAAGTATCCTGTTAAGCGTTGCCACCGTGAGCCTGACACGGAAACCGGTATGTCCCTTGACTGTTTTCCCATTCGTATTTTGCCTCATCGTTCACTTGATATTTTTGGAAACATCTTTGCACAATGGATTGTGTCGTACCTTTGGCCACCACGTTCAGGTGCACCACTTTGCTGATCACGGTAGTGTTCTCGTAGTTGCTGTAGGTCAGGACGCGGTTGAAGAAGCAGCGGTATGTGCCAGAGTCATTGAAGGTGACATTGAGAATATAGATGGACGCGTCTTGGATGTCGTTGCTCCGCTTGCTCCCGTTCCAATCCAGACGGTCCATGAAGTGTTCGTTTTCAATCATGGGGCCCATCTCACCATAGGTGTAGATCTGATGACACGGCGAGATGGCATTTCTAATCACTTTCTTGACCACTGTGGGCTCATATGAGGACACTTGATGTAAAACCAACATTTTGACATGTCTGGAGAAAACATACAGAACGTCACAGCTCCCCTGTTTCTGTTCCCCCCCTTCTTGTGGGTCAGTCACAATTGACAAATTCTAAAATGTGGACTGCTCGGAATCAACGACAGTCACTGAATCTCAGATGAGATCTTCATCACCTGCACAAATTCAACTTCTCCTCTGGCCTTGAAGTACCATTCAACAGTGGCAGTAGCTTTGACTTCACTCCTCATCTTGCAGGAGATGCAGCCCAGTTTGAAGCCTCGGCCCGCCACCGCCTCTGTGTCAGAGTCTACCTCCGCACACGCCCCATCACACTGTTGCACTGTTTACACCAATACGATACACAGCCATTACGTCGACATTATGGTTGTTTTAAGGCCTGACACAAAAACAAAGCCAGGAGAGAAACTCACCAAACCATGTGCAGGAGAGGAAGAGGAGCAAAATGTGAATTGCAGTCATGTCACAGACAGGAGCTTTGTATTGGAATGGGAGTTTGGGGGCTCAAAAGTTAGAAAAGTACTTTTACACGCTGAAAACACCTTTAAATTGACTTGAGCTTTGGTCTTTTATAAGCGCAGCCTAGCATCATAAATAAATCAAATAGCAGCTACGCATGCATTGTAATGTGCAAAACAAGCCTCTGTATGGCCACAGAATGTGCTTGAAAAATCCCAAAAGAACTGTTTTACTTCTTTGGCTCAAATCAACAGTTTCGAGTGGATTATAGCATTCGATACCGGAAATTATTGCTGAGAACAGATGATTTTCACCGTACCAAAATGTAAAAAGTCAATCGATGGGTTCCTTCTGTTTTTATTTTTTTAATATATTTTTTTAAAAAGGGGAAAAACAATTCATGTGAGGACTCGCAGTGTTCCCCTTCAGATTCGATTATGTGCTCCCTGAGGTTTTTAAGACGGGATCCACAGAGACATCGTTCCACCTGCCTGGGAATACATGCACTTATCTCTAATGGTATCGAATAACAGACATTATATGAATCGGCTTTTGTAACATGCCACCAACTGAGTAAATTAAACGTCCATGCAAGCACGTATGATATTAATATGTTAATTAATAATCAAATCGCTTCCACTACAGGCACCAGCACTAAACTACCCCCAAAATAATAATCTCAAAATATTTAGTTTTAATCTTATCGCCTACTGTCATCAATTTAGGGGCCTCCTTTGCGAGAAAATGCGGTCCTCTCCCCCACGACGGCGGCGGCTTCTCGAAAACGTGGAAATTTCAGCTTTCGACTGACTCCTTGCGCAACAAAGAATCCCTTGGTTCGCGCTCGCATCACAGATTAACCTGCAAGAGCGCTATCAAATCCGTACATTGCGAGGAAAATCGTCAGAGGTGCGTCCTGTGCTCTGTGGGCTGTGTTTTTGCTGCGCCACAGCGGCACTTCTGCCTCTCAGTTCACAGGATGCTGCTAATGCAGTGCGGTAAAACGGCCTAGGCACTTGCCACGGTGTATTCTACCACTCCTGTATTGTATTTTGTTTAGATAGATTAAAAACATGTCATTATTTGTTTATTTTGCGCACACTCTATTCAACGTTGTAGAAAGAAACACCCAATTTACAAAAAAAAATAAAAATAAACAGATGCGAGAGATTGATGTACTGTCTCTTTAAGATCTTTCCATTTTGGGCGGGGTGGCTTCAATCGTTGCTTCCTGTCAATCACTATGTTACCACCTCAATATATAGATAATTAATTATTTAAAAATATAGGAATATATTAATAAAAACTTACCTGGGCAAGAGAAGATTCTGCTCGCGTTTGGTGAGTGTCACTAATCTTTATTAATCTCCGGTTGATAAAGGTTTGTACTCATGCTAACTCTAAGCAGTTGACAGAATTATGCCAGCTCAAACATTGCTTTGTGATAATTCGCAATGAGTTCTATATGATGTGAAAATACAGGTAGGTTCCACAGAGAGCACTTCAAGCAAATTTCTTCCGTTGCAGACTTGTGGAGGAGGCCAAGCATGTTGCCAAGAAGCTCTTCGGGGTGTATGGAGGGGGTATAGAGTAGCCTCAAACGTGGTACAGCCATCAAGGGTGAACCTTAGGATGATAGTTGTATGAATACAATAGTCCGGTTTGTTCTTGAATGAAGACGTGTCCGCCGAGTTGCTTAGTGAAGCCCAAAGCCACAGTGCTGGTGATATGTTGGACATGACGTCTTAAACTATTTGAAAGTGTCCTGTGCTTGTGTTGTTTTTTTGGGAGCCATCTTTCCAACTCCAAAAGGTGCTTCCCTCATTTTCCTCAGAGTTTCGGGGCCTCCATTTTGTACCCTTTAAGTTACTGTTTCGGGGTCAGACCATCCAGCGGCAGAGAATGCAGACCCCCTTTCTTACGAAAATGCCTGGAGTTTGTCACAGTTTTTTGTCTGTTCAACTCAAGATTATTTTTATTCAACCACAGAGTCCTTCAGGCTTCCGCAGTGTTGCGTATCTTATCTAAATATATATGAAGTCTCCATAGTACTTTTTGTATGACTTGAAACAATGGCTCATTCATGCATAATGGGTTTCTCATCCAAGTGCTGCTTTGCCTGTGTGCGTCGCAAACTACAGTATTTTAACAGTGCTGGTACCAAGGTCCCTCTGTGCTTCATTTTTTAGGTCAATATCAAGGAAAGGAGAAGATCAAAGAGAAGACTTGAGATGAAGACGTCTTTTTTCCGTAAGTTGTTGTCATGCAGTTGGCGGTGTGTAATGGAGTCCAAGAAGCCTAAAAATGAAAACACAATGTGATTAGATGACATGGCACAATTCCCCAAAGCATTTTTTTTTTACAAATCTTGTTGCAAAAACCCTATATTTTTATTTTGCGTTTTCCAATACAACATGAATACATTTTTTAAATCATTCAAATTTGATGTGGTTCATTCGAGGCTGTGAGGCATGATGGTTTGACACTTGATTTTAATAGGTGTTGATTATGTGTTTGCATGAGACCATTAAATGTGATTATTATTTCATGTTTCAATGGAATTAAAACGAAATATACATTCAATACAATTACAAATCAGCACATTGTCTCACTTAAAACGTAGGTGAAGCATGAAGGTCTGAAACTTTGGGTGTGCATGTTGAAAGAAAACATGTCGTTAAGAGTTCTTAAGCGATTTTGGACATACCTTGGCTATTCTCCAACCTGCGCCCCTGCACAGTTGTCTTTACTTTCGGAAGCTATCGCTAAATATTCAGCATTCCTGGAAGGGAATGGGAAACATAACTTTTGCTGCACAACATGTATACGGCTCTTAAGTTGATCTACGTACGCGGCTTCTCTTAGCGCTTCCTCCCCGGCCGCCGCTATTTTCCTGTAGCAGTAGATCATCTCGATGAGGAGCCACACCTGCAGGCCGATGATGGACACGTACATCATGACTTCGGACACGATGGAGGCTGTACCTCTGGTGGCTGTGCACGGGGAGGTAAGACGGATGACGTCACGCAAATGAGGAGGAAAAAAAGGGAATTTTCATGGTGATATGCGCACAGCACAACATTCCTGCATCTTCAAGTTTTTTGATTTTTTTTTTCCCCCCCAATGCTTCGATCCCAAATGGACGGTTGCGTGCCTACCTTTATCCACTACTGTGAGGTAGACCACTTTGCTGACAACGGTGGTGAATTCATAGTTTTCATAGGTCAGGATGCGGTTGAAGAAGCAACGGTATGTGCCAGAGTCATTGAAGGTGACATTGAGAATATAGATGGACGCGTCTTGGATGTCGTTGCTCCGCTTGCTCCCGTTCCAATCCAGACGGTCCATGAAGTGTTCATTTTCAATCGTGGGGCCCATCTCACTGAAGGTGTAGATCTGATGACACAGTGACATGGCATTTCCAATCACTTTCTTTACCATCGTGGGCTCATATGAGGACACTTGATGTAAATCCAACATTTTGACATGTCTGGAGAAAAACACACAGTTTCGTCACCAGCCGGTCAGGTGTGCACCTAATTAAGTGTCCAGTATTGTTCCAGCTTGTTATCAAACAGCAAATAGAGGACAGCGCGCAAGGTCAATGTGCACTGCTGTGTACGAGATATTGACATCTGGGGTACTGTATTTTCCTCATTAGAAGGCGCACCTCAAAGCTTTCCATTTTCTTAAAAGCTCAAGCGCGCCTTAAAATCCGATGCGCCTTTGTGTGGTCATTACGGTAATATGTCAACCCCAAAAAGCCTCCTTGCTAGACACATGCTTACAACGCAGAGTTCAAATTGAGGCGGACGGTTTCGCAGTTGAACACAGAAATAGTGCAGCGGCAAGAGAGTTCAACGTTAACGAGTCAATGTTATAACTTGCTGTAAGTGAACTGTGTCGCTGCTTTATTAAATATGTTTTACTGACATCTGATCGTCGCTATATAAATCGGGGTGTAGGGTAGTGTTCTGCTGGCATTTCCTTGAGTGTAGCTCCATCTAGTGGATGCATTGTAGATTGCGTCTTATCATGAGCTGCGTCCAATATATGAAAAAAAATGACAAAATAGGCCATTCATTGAAAGTGCGCCTCATAATCCAGTGCGCCTTTTAGTGTGGAAAATACGGTCGCATCATATATCCGACTGCACACATGCACGGGCAAAACACAAATACTGCAGGCCTCTCTGAATAAATACAGTACATCTCAACAATAACAGGCGTTCTCTCACCTGCACAAAGTCCACCTCTCCTTTGGGCTTGAAGTACCATTCAACAGTGGCGCTGGCTTTGACCTCACTCCTTCTCTTGCAGGAGAGGCAGCCCAGTTTGAAGCCTCGGCCCACCACCGCCTCTGTGTCCGATTCTGGCTCTGCACACGCTCCGTTGCACTGGTGCACTGTTGGCATATTACAAGAATAGACAGCATTTTCATCTCCTTTGCAATCATTTAAAGCTTGACAACAACAAAATTGACACCAGGGAGTAACTCACCAAATAATGTGCAGGAGAGGAAAAGGAGCAGTAGGTGAATAGGAGTCATGTCACAGACTGTGTGTAGCTTCATATTGGAACGAGGGATCTCAAGATATATCTATCTAGTTCCTTGTATGTTTCGGTTCAACAGTTATTGAGAAGATTAATACCGCTTTCGGTTTGAAGAATATTGCTAGTTAAAAAAAAAAGCAACGTCAATAAAGTGCACTCTAGGAGCTACACGTGCATTGTAATGTGCAAAATATATCAACCTACAGGCCTTTTTTTATGAGAATATACACAGATGATACGCAGTTGTACTTCTTTGGCTTAGGTCGACTCTTTCATGCTGATTATAGTATTTAATGCGACAAATTATTGCTGCAGACAAGCTAAGCTGCGCTGAAGTTGATACGTTTGCTTTTATGTGCAAAAAGAAGCACGTGTAACATTACAATTCGCGTGATGACTCACAGTGTCCCGGCCCGGTATTTCACCTTGAGATTCTATTACCTTTATCCCTGCGGTTGTTAACATTGGACATCATTACAGCGGTGTGGAAATAGTTCATGCAATCATCTCGAGTGTTGTCAAACGACAAACATGAAAGTATTTGTACGAACGTGTACATGCCACCAACTGTCTATGCATTACGTACAGGCAAATGGCAATACAGTATTATCACTTTACAACATATGCCAGCTGCTTTGTACGAAACCAAAACATATATTAAGATATTGATTTAAATCCGATCGCCTACTAACGTCAATTTAAAAGTCTCCTCCGGGGGGTGGGGGTGGGGGGGAAAGTGACGTCCTCTCCCACGATGGAAAACGTGGAATTTCAGCTATCTAATCAGCCCTTGCACTTAAGAAAGAATTCCCGGTCGCGCTGTAGATCATCTTGGAGGCGCGCAACCGAATCCATCATCCAGCAGAGAAAACAAAAAGCCCCAACAGATGCGTCCTTGATGCGATGACGGTGCCCTTATGCTGCGCCACAGCAGCAACTCTGCCTCTCAGATGATGCTGCAGACGTACTGCGGTAAAACGACCGATGCACGCCAATGACAGCAGCCCCTTGTATGCCCTCCACTCATTCGTTTCAATCGCCTCGCTTAATTTCAAACGCCTACTGCGCAAGAAATAATGGTCGTTGTAAAACAGCGCAGCGCATTTAATGTCTACTGGCCCTTTAATAATCCTCTTGCTGGAGCAGGTAACCCAATGGCTCCATCTCCCGTCATTCTCTCATGTCATATGTCGGCCTGATTTTTTTTTTTTTAATTACCAACGACAACAAAAGAAACGAAACATAAATTGGACAGGCCGACTATTTTATGTTTGCCTGTACTGTATTTCCTTCAGCATCATAACAATTAAGAGACCCAATGGGAATTTAAAACACCCGATTTATTATTTATTCGTGACCCCAAAAAATATCACGTGATCGAAAACTATACACAGGCCATCAATATAAGCAAAGCTGCATATTTTCAATTGCGATGCAATGTCCCTTTAAAGACTTACGAGCGGAACTCGGTGACCCAATGGCTCCATCTCCAATGTCACATATGTAAGGTATTACTTTTATCATCACCAACATTGAAAATAACCAAAGTGTGATAATATTAAACGCCTTTTAGGTTGATTCTCATGGAAGAAAAGGGAATTAAACGTTTCCTCACGATGTTGGAGAATGCGGTGCTCTTTAGCCAGCCAATGAGCATCAGTGCATCAGCGTCGTAAACAAGGACCCGCTTTGCTGTCTTCGTCATACTATTTTTATGTAACAACTTAAAAAAACACACTTTACACGCTATACCCGGGAATGATAAGTCTCCCGGGCATGCCAGAAGACGCGACGTATTCGTCGTTAAAAAAAGCGTCGCGCAAAGATTTCGGACAGGTAAGTGAAAATAACTGCGAGCTAACTAGTGTCATAGCAAAATACTAGCATTGATGCTAATTAGGGAATTTAGATTAGACGAAGCAACACGCCACGGGACGCGCTGCTAAACAGCAAATAGATATGTGCTTCAACATTGATACTGTTTATTGATAACAAACAGTGTTGACTGTGCTGCGGGTGCTTTATGTAATGATGTCAGTTAGCTCTATGTGCTAGTGGCTGGTAAGTGTTGACATCTGGTATTCAAGTGTGCACATATTCAGCTACGATATTGTTTGTTGCGTTTTGTTAGTTTGAACACACACAAGAGTGTGTTTTTCCAATTCGAACCTCACTTCAAAACAAAATTTATTGATTACAATTGGAAAGTTCTGGTCCTGACAAGGGCGTTTATTTGTTATTGTATTTTTTACTTTATTGAACGATTAATCATGAACAATAGAAAATACATGAGTGCACAGTCTATATATTCAAATCGACTCAAGGAAGTTAAGAAGAAAATAGCTCACGATTATTTCATCAATATACAGTCTCTACAGTGTCCTCTGCTTCAAATGGCCTTGAGCTTCAAACTTGCGTCAACCAGCTATAAATGGCATTTTCAACACAGGAACCTCAAAATATACGTACATTTAAAGTGATTATAAACTTTGATCACCACTGAGTATCTAGAACACATCAGATTCACATATGTGACCTCATGCCTCTCTCAATAGTATCATCACCTGACGATGGATCCGAGCTCCAGCGCCTCAACTGTTCCGGCTGCTTTGACTGTGCAAGTGTGTTTCCCATCTGTGCGTGCTGCTGTCCTGGACAACCTGAATCACCAGCGAGAGGAGGGACGACTGTGTGACCTGTCGATCCACGTGCAAGGAAAAGTGTTCAAGGCCCACCGCTGTGTGCTCGCTGCATCCTCGCCTTACTTCCATGACCAGGTGGGACTCGCATTCTGCATTTGTGTGTTAATACAGGTTCATTTATTTCATTTTCAAATAAGAGTGATTTAATTTTAGATATTCTCTCACAACAAATGGGTGTTTTAGTTTAATTTTCATGGTTTTGTCAAAGTGGGAGACGTGTTCAAACTTCACCAAAGTACTACTTTTCTATTAGGTGGTGCTCTGGTGTCATCTTGTGGAGTTTTAGAAAGAGAGAAAACTAAGAACTGTGCTTTCTTGTATTATTGTTGGTCATGTATCCCATCTTTTGTTTGTCCTAAGGTGTTGCTGAAGAATGTGACAACAGTTTCCCTCCCGTCAGTCATGGACCCAGTGGCGTTTGAGAGCGTGCTAAGTTCCGCGTACACAGGCCAGCTGAGTATCGTTCACGATGACATCGTCAACTACGTCACCGTGGCCAGTTTCCTCCAGATGTGGCACATCGTGGACAAATGCACAGAGATCCTAAAAAGACCCCGGCCCTCGGCAGAAGTAACCCCGCCGGACGCTTCGGCAGTTTACGCCGGCGGCGCATCCAGACAGCAGTCACCAAGCAGCACCGACTGTTTGTATCTAGAGAGAGACGGGAGAAGGAAAGAGGCTCATAAACCCGACGCCTTGCCTCCTTTAGCGACGTGGAGGCGCCCGCAGCAGTTTTCAAGATGGGGAAGCTCGCGACCCTCCTCGGGGCAGCACTTGGCCGACTCCCAACTGGATGCCTTCCCATACGCCGAGAGCGATTACGTCTGCTGCGAAGAGACTTGCGACAGCAAAAGTGGCCATTTTGGCCACGGTAGCCCAAGTGCGGAGATATTGAAACAGAAGCTCAGGTGTCAGCCTCGAGCAGCCCTGCAGAGTGTTGACAGGCAGAGCGAAAGGAACACCGGCGGTGAGGGCGGCGACACAGCACACAGGAAGAAGAATGAGAAACGAGAGCTGGAGGCGGATGAAGGAATTGGAGAAGAGGCAGTGGAGAAGAAAGAAGGATTTGCACCAACGGGTCATTGTGGTAAGATTAAACACACAACACTTTTTTTTTTAAAAGACAATTTATATAGTAGCGTAGAGCATGATTGAGTTTGGAATTTTATATCATGTTTTGTCTCGCAGGCAGCAGCTTAACGTGTCAATCAGACTGAAAGGAAAAGTCACTCCATTCCATATTATTGAACTTGACAACAGAAAAAAAAAAAGGTTTTATTTTTTTGTAGATTTGTTTTTGGGGGGGAGGCAGTGTTTGAATGTCATTATCTGTTGTAATAACAAAACAATAATATTAGCACCAAAATTGACTGCTTAAAAAAAAAGTTACTACAAACCCTAATTTTAAGCACATATACAAATGTGTGCTCAGGAAAATACTAAGCGCATTATTTTTTTTTCTCTCCTGTTGACCATAAATTTAAAAAAACATTTTATATAGTTAGCATGAGGATGTGTTCGTGGTTAGCACGTCTCACAGTCAGGACATCTGGATTCGATTCTCTGTTGGAACATCTCTGTGTGGAGTTTGCGTGTTTTCTTTTTTGCACTGGGTTTCCTCACGTATCCTAAAAATAGGCAAGTTCGGTGAAAAGGCATTTTATATTAAATCTATTAGCGTAATATAAATTAGTTCTATATTCACAGCATGGTAATTTAAAGAATTTCTAACCGCGGTTCTTCATTTCTCTAGGAGACTTGCAGCCCATGTTAGTCGAGAGCGAAGAGTCAAGACGAGCCACGGCGAAGTTGAGTTTGGTGGCGGTACGAGCGAAATCGCAGATGTTGTCCAGCGTGCCGCCTTGCCATAAAGCCGAAAGCCCTTTGGGAGAACCCTGTGCCGTTTTAGCCCGAGTGCAGTGGCAAGCCGGTTGCTGGTCTCAACAAGAGTCCAGACCACAAGATGGGCAGGTGGTCGCTAAAGCTGAGGAGGGCTTGCAATGTCTCACAGAGGGCAAATTTCACCCTGAGACATATGACGAGATTGAAGATGGGACGGGTCAGGTTTCCCAGAGACCCCTGGTGCCCGCGTCGCCCGATTTCACCTTGGCTGCCTCGGAGGGGAGCTGGCCCTCTACCAGCATGGTGCAGAGCGGCTCCTCCTTAACCAGTCGCCATTTGCCGCCCTCTTCCGCCAGTCTGCCGCCACCGTCGTCGCCTCCAACGCCATCGTCGTCGTCGTCATCCTCGGTGGCCATGGCCAGCGCCCCCTACTCGGGCAAAGTCCATTTCTGTCACTGCGGCAAAGCCTTCACGCTGAAGAGCATGCGCGACCGCCACGTGAAGATGCAGCATCTCAACCTGCGGCCTTTCGGCTGCCCCGTTTGCAACAAGTCCTTCAAGATGAAACATCATCTCACCAAGCACCTGAAGACCCACGGGGGCCTGCGGCCTTACGAGTGCGGCGTGTGCGGGAAGAAGGTCATCTGGAGAGACAGCTTCCTGAGGCACCAAGCCAGATGCGAAAGGATCGCTTCCTCCAATAACAACGCGGGCTCGGCTCGGGCCGACATGGACGATGGCTACGGTTACTCGTTTGACGGCGGGGACGCCTTTCTCTCTATGGGAGGACAAGT
Organism: Hippocampus mohnikei; assembly: GCA_026261675.1. Lineage (NCBI taxonomy): Eukaryota > Metazoa > Chordata > Actinopteri > Syngnathiformes > Syngnathidae > Hippocampus > Hippocampus mohnikei. Next base: position 277,471 of record JAKGUB010000198.1, read on the forward strand.
GAAAGTGGAGGAAGTGGATTTCAACGGGGACATGGAGGATGGGATGAGCGGTTTGCTGGGAAGTGTGTCTGGGATTGTGGAAGAACTAAGAACTCAACATTTAGACACCAGTGGTCATGCATACAAAGAGGAGGCGGGAGAGAGCTTTGAGGAAACAAAAGTAGTTTGAAAGCATTCACGTGAGTCTCGAATCTAGAAGTGTCATTCCATGTAAAATCTAAACTAAGGATTTTCCCTTCAACGCTAAGATTTTCACTTCCATTTTGAGATGTGGTTGGAAGTGAAAGGGACCATCCATATCTTTGAAACTGCAGTTGTGCCGCAATTTATGAGTGACCAGACCTATGAGTTTTTCAAGATATAGATATTTTTTTGTCTTGAGTTACATGCAAAATGTATCTTCAATGCTGTGAGGCTCGATATCATCCATCCATGCTTTTTCTGATCCGCTTAGCCCCACAAGGGCTGTGTGTGTGTTGAATCTGTTTTTGCCTATTCCAAGTACTCCAAAGTATAAAGAAAATCTGAGAGGCGAAAGGAGAATTCAATGTTGATTTTTACACGGAATGACCCATTAGCCGCTCCAAAAGGAGCGGCTTATGAACATTTTGATGTCTTACATTTTGGGGAAAGATACTTGGGATTGATGCGCTTAGGTACCTTTGTAACAAGCACTGTTGTTCCTGTTACAATTCGTCATTTCTTTAAAGCCTATATTTGCACACACATTATTTGCCTTCCACTTGCATCGGAACATGACAAATAGACAAATCGAATACAACACAAATACGTTTTTATTGTATACTGTTTTGCCCAATGTGAAGGAAAAACGTATAATTTTTTGTTGTTGTTGGGGGTTTTTTTTAGTACTACTTAATGAAAATGGCGATTGATAACCATTATTTATGCGACTGAAACAGTCATCCTTTTTTAATGTTCACTCACTGGAAACTTTATTTGGTACATCTTCCCAGTATGGATAGTGGTATTAAATACACTACTAAAAGAGCACTATCGAAAAAATCTGGTTGTCTTGTACCTGACCTTTCTTTGCCAAGTAAGGCAATCAAGACGGTTTTTGAGTTTATGTTTTGGACTGTCATTAAATTGTGAATAATGTTGTGGCCATTGTGCGTTAAAGAATGCTCATTACCTTGACAGTATCCACCTCTGTTCATCGACTTACAATTGTCTAGTTATCCTTTACTGTGCCTTTGCATTAAAATTGTCAGCTAAACGCAGCGGTGTGAAGTAACTAAGTAAAAATACTAATGCAGAAATTTGGGGTATTTATAATTTCGTGGCGTCGTTATTTTAAAGCCTACTTTGTACTTCTACTCCTCACATTTTTTTCGCAAAAATGTGTACCTCTGCTTTCTACTCCTTTCACGCAGGCATGAAGTCTCGTTTAAAAAAATCGTTTTCGGTTGTGTTCATTCCAATTTATGGATTTTCAAAAAACAAACGAACAATCAGGATAAATCGCGCGAAGATCGCACCTGCCTCAAATTAACAACTTGCCGCACTCGAATTCGTGCAGACGCACGACTTCTGTCCGTGTTCCAACCGAGTCAGCAGCAGTGAGGAGGTTCAGAGCCAGAAAAGCCAGAAATGAAGCCAGCCACGCATAAGTTATAAAATAACTCATTTCGAATGCTCTGCAAACCTTAAGAAACGAACCGACGGGCCACCGGCTAATGGCTAACCGGCTAATTCGCCGTTCAATGTCAAAAGCAAATTGAGGTAAAGATGAAAGTTTATTATCAAGCGCTGTTAACGGTGTGACACTTCATTAGACTTCAAACAAAAACATGAATTTTATTTATAAATGTATTATACCCAGCAATGAACAAGCGTCAGCTAATCGTAAATATAAAATTTGCTATGGCTAGGTACTTAGGAAGACATGCTATGGTTTGCTGGCAAGCAACAAGCTGTGTTTCAATATCGCAAATTCTTTGGGTGGCTCTGTGTGTGAGATATTTGAAATTCGACTTTCGCCAAATCTGATTTTAGAGATATCTATTGTTGTTTAAATTTCTGTTATTGCTCTATGTAATATTTGAAAGTAACACAAATTATTTCTGGCCAGTTTTGTCATCTTACACCAGCGACCCTCACTCATTCCTGCAGCTAAATTGGGATGGAAACTTACGGACCAGTGCAGGTTAGTCATGACACGCCATTGAAGTTGGACTTTTTGAACCATTGCAAAACTTAAGTACCTGTCGTAAATGTATTAATGGAATGACTAAAGAAAGTGAAATAAAAATTCCCTTGAGATATTAAAATTACAAGTACATTAAATAAATCTTTTTCAATGTACGATGTAATGTTTTGATGAGAAAAATACTGTAACACTATTATTCTTTATAAAAACAAGAGTCATGATTGAATTGAATAAATTGCACGGAATGTAATTTTTTTTTAATTCAATGGACATTATTTTGCTTCTTCTGGTGTGTGCACTTTAGCCATCTGGGAGCAGTATACTATAATATTGTAGTTGGAGCTGTTCTCAGGGCATTAAGCTGCAGTAATATTCATTCTTTGCAGAAGATAAAGAATCTTTCATGAGTGTTAATTGTTTTCATGTTACTGAACCATTTGTGTTTAAATATCCATTGTTTAAAGGGTTACAAAGCCGCAATGACGATGCTGTTCGTTAGCCTGTCTATGGCGTTTCCCATTATGTGTAAGCATGAAGCTAGCAGACATTGACGTAAAGTTTGGATTTTATTCAGGGAGTTGAGTTCATGACCATCCTGCAGCACTTGCATCACATTTAAATGTAATGTAAAAAATGACAGACAATTGTTAGACTTAAGAACTTTTAATATAATAATGCAATTAAATGAACATAGCAAAGAGTAAACTAAAGTGGTGTTTATATTTCTGTTAGGCTGTACGTTTAAACCTTCATAAATATGACAAAATCAACAAGTGTTAATTTCTAATAAAAACACCAAAATACCCTTTGGCATTGACTCATTAAAATAAGCACACATCTGGAAGTGACAACAATATTCACAAGGAAGACTCAATCAAAAAATGACATATCCTTTCTAAAACCATACACATTTTTAAAATCCCCCTAAAACCTTTGAGCCACTTGCAAACGGACCATCGGATCAACAAACCTTTCTATTTTTCCCCCCCGCAAACCACACAAAACGTTACGTCTTCAAATGTAATAAATAGCATGCATACCACCAACTCATTTGTGGGGCTTTGATTAGTGGGCAACGGTGCAATGAAAAAGGGCATGTTCGCCAGATCGATTAGTTTCTGACTGTCCTGTACATGATTAATCATTGGGGTGTAGCAGTTACAATTCTGCTTATGTTTAAATAATATTTTAACAAGCTCACCCTTTGAGTGTGTGTGTGTGTGTTTTTTTAATAGAACGCTGTGAGGCACACAAAGGATCACTCGTACCCAAAACAAACAAAAAAAAAACAGACAACACAAGACAGATATAGAAAAACGTGTACAAATATTAGCACCATCAGACTATGATAATCAACAGGGAGATTTTTTTTACAGTGATATATATATATATATATATATGCTTTTCAAAGCTTAACCCGGCTTTTTAAAGACTTGAAAAGCTAAATAAGCACTTGGACGAGACCGCCTCCATCTGTGGAGAGTGGGTACAGAAATCCAGTGTTAGGGTGTTAACACACAATGGTTGTGAGTCTGCCGCAACCCGATTTATGTTGCTCCCCCTCATGCCGCACCATCTGATTTGACTTCCTGCTTTGGGTCTCAGAGAAGAGCTCAGAAGATGGTGCTCCATCGTTTGGGGGTGGGCGGGACTTGGTATCTCCCTGGGGACGACAAAGGCGTAAAACTGACTTTATATCGGCCACGATTGGTTGCTAAGAACCCACGAGGTGTGATTTAAAGACCCTGTAAAGTCAATTCAGAGTTTATCCTCATGTGAAGAGAATTGGTAATAGCCATAAGAAAGATGCTACAAAATACGATTCTTTTTTTTTCAGTGGGGCACTGTTTGATGCATTTAGTGGATCTGCCCTCTAAATGTTTTAGATTTTTTTTAATCATTCAAATTTGACGGCCTTGTTCACACACTTCTCTGTTGTGTGTCACTTTCACAAGACGGTGACTTTCACTTGACAGGGCCTTTAAATTTCCAGTCAAACAGTTGCGGAGACCCATGAAATTTAGATGCGATTGTCAAAATTGTTCACATTTAGTGGGATTCATCCAAATGGAGCAAAAAAAAAAACAAAATAGGTGCTGTTATGCATTGATGAGTGTTTAAAAAAACAAGTTGATGATGATGACATGATACTGTGACTCGCCAGCCTAAATGAGGGTTCATATTTAGCGATCTGCTACTCACTGGTTTCGGATGAAAGCGTCACTGGTGTCAACACAGATAAGAAAGCTTTCATGAGGTGGTTCACTTTTAAAGAGATCACTATTGAGAAGGGGGTTGAAAAGGGTGGATTGTCAAGGGGGGCGGTGGAATGTTGCTCACCAGGTTGAAGAGTCTGGACAGTGTGCTTTGCTCCCTGCGTCGTCTGACTGGTGACTTTGTGCTCTCTGCACGTGGTGACGAAGCCTAGAAAACATGCCGCGTAAGCTCACCGAAAACCATCTTTCACCTAATTCCGATGCACAAATATATATATATTTTTCATTTTGGTTTATATCCATAGTTGGGGGGGGGGGGTGAATAAGTCGATCGGCAACAGTATGCTGAAATTGTCGACATGAATCTGTTGTCTAAGATGGGGTGAAAAATCCCAAGTGAATCCTCAGGAATTCACTGTCGGGAAGTAAGACCGCAAGATAGAGTGATGGTGACACCAAATTAAAATAGACACGTTGATATGATTGATCAATATTTCATGACAACAAAAATAATTATTCCACTGAATGCCCGGATCTCAAATGTTCCTAAAAGTGAGCAGTGAATTGCAGTAACAGCAACCTACAAGGAGAAAGAGACTGAATGACAAGTGGAGGGTGTCTTTTGTGTCATGTGACCAAAGCGAACGAGGGGGCAGTCAGTGTCACATCACAAGTACAAGACGGCATCTGACACGTGAGAAGATACAAATAGGATGCAGATGGAATGTCGGGTCCTCTTGACGTGAGAGAGAGAAAGTTGTGAAATTATAACGATGACAAGTCAACCAGTCAACCCTACAAGAAAATGTTTTACCGGTTGTGGTTCGTTAAGAGTCGAGCATTTTTTCAAAGTCACCAAGACACTGAGTGTCGCTCTGGGTTGGAGGCAAACAAGGGGAAATTGAAATTGCAATTGGAACAGAACCATGAGTAAGACAAAATGTAAGTTTTCACTTGTGGCTGAGTCAAAAAAAATGTACTGTGCTGGGAATTTAGATTGAAAAAAAATCTGTACTATGGGGAACACTCAAAATCATGAAAACTAACTCCCTTTAATTCTATTTCTGGCCGAGATCTGATCACATAAAAAAAAAATACACAAAAAAAAATCAATTTAGGCTGAGAGAGGAAAGCAGTTACGCGGCCAAAAGTGCTTTTAATGTTAGCAACGTTGTGCAAACCAAACATGCATTTAAAAAAACATCAACATTGCACTCACACGCATGCACGCAAAAAAAAAGTTAATTTCAAAAAAGTTACTTTATGTTGACATACCAAGCCAAAGACTTCCCTCCACTGCAAAAAGAAAACAGTATTATGAGGGGAGATGGCACTTTGCGGTGACAGTAATGGGGCTTAGTTTCAAAACAAAGCATGATGGAGTTCCTTTCACGGCACGCCCCCATTTGGTGTCCTGGAAAGGTAAAGCTAACAAAATGCTAGAAATCAGTGTTGATCAATTAAACACAACAAATACTTAACTTACCTTAGATTTCGGACGAGGCGAGGAAACCTGAGGAGAAGAAGAGACCGGAAAGAACAGAGTAACTGATTGCCACTTCAGCAATAAAATATTTGGAGGAGACTAAACTACACTTTTGCATTAAACCAATATAATTCTCAGTCAGAACAGCCTAGATGTTTTGAATTGACATAATTTCATATGGAGACATCTAAAACGTTCAATATGGTGTTCCACAGGGTAGCCTTGTTTGCACACTAAAGTTGATTTTACAGTACAAGCTCAGACTCTGAAATAGCATAAATAACTAAATACATGCATTATTGGCAAATTATTTTACGTTTACGTTACGACCAACTGCACTCGCTGTAGCAGACACGTCATTTTTCTTAGAAGTTAAAAAAATAATATCACAGGCTAACACAGTTGACACCGTGGCAATTGCACTCTGTTTATATATATATTGTGTGCGTATATTTTAGCCCTTAAATGAGAAACATACAATGTTGCGGAAGAACTGGACCACAGCATTTTCATTGGTCCTGCGGCGGGCAGAGGACTGCTGGGGTGATGCCGCCAGGTGACCCCGGAATGACCCCTATGAGGGACAACAATTAAAATGTGATCATGAGCAATCGTGTTTAATCAGAACAGGTAGCATTCCAAACATAACATGACAATATGGGCAAAAAAATATGGGTATGTGGCATCTTTTTTTTTTTTTTTTTTTTAGCAGCAGAGGACAAAATATTTGAAACACCTCCCAGCATGAGGCAATCCCAACCACAATAACAATTCTTATTATTATGTAGATTGTGGCTGCTGAAAATACAACACATCGCGTGCATTGAGTGAGTAATTTTAAATCAATTACAACTTCCTAAAGTTTTAAATGATGCGTCAGTATAAAATGATAAATATGTATATATATATTTTTTCAAGGTAGTAAAGTCAACCTCCATTCAAATTACAGTTTAAATGGTAATGGGGGGGGGAGACTACCCCTTTTAAATGCACTGCTGCCCACCTTGCTCCTTTTCTTTTTGTCCCCTCCAAAGATCTTGCTCAAAGAATCCATGAGTCCCGGGTTCTTCTTCTTCTTGCCAATCCCTGAGGTGCTCGCCGTAGCCATGCGAGTTGCGCTTGCCCGGGGTGGGGTTCTTCCTCTTCCAACCTCTCGGTAGCCTTCTAAGCTCCAAAGACGATGGTGGCACTGCTTGTTTGTTTGCTTCCCCTCTGATGCTCTTGAAGGTGTCGCCCAAGCAGGCCAGTTGCACCATGGGACAGTGGGCATTGGAGAGGGTGAGGTCCATCTCTGGCGCGCTTCCAAGCATTCTTTGGAGCAACAGTGGCTGTGTCAGTCGCTGCCGCCCTTTGTAATGGGTCGGGCCATTGTTCCTTTTCCCATCTGCCTTCGGCGCTCTTCGGGGTCAACAATCCATATCCAATGGCCCTCAGTGGTCTTATTGGTAAATTGGAATGTTTTTGAATTAAAGGCTCATGCAACCCAGCCATTCATCAATTTTTGAAACTGATTGTATCAAGTAGGGTCACGGGTGAGCTGCAGCCAACATCAGCTGACTTTGATTGACAGGCGTATAACCTGAGAACTGCAATGCAGGTGGGGCAAACAAGGGGTTGTAAAAAGCTCATCAATGACATGAATAGTGTGTGTGTGTGTGTGTGTGTGTGTGTGTGTGTGTGTTTATAAGAGTTTTTAGAGCAGCATAGATATTTTTTCCCTAAATCTCAAGCTGTTTGTGGTGCCATTGGTTTGCAAGTGTTCTGGCTGCAGCAGCTGGTAGACAAAGCCCGGTCTGTTGCGGGGGTCAGTCGGCCCGGAATTACACCCAAGCAGCATCGGAATATTAATATTTCAGAACAGATGACTTTTTGTTTTGGAGTATGCCTTCATTTGCTAAGTAGGAAAACATATTTTTGAGTTAAGACGCACAAATGCGGTGTCAGGCAAATATTACACTTGCGCATCTAAAGCGGGGTTGGGCAAACGATTGGTCGGTAGGGTATATATTATTATTTTTTATTTATTTACATAGTGTAGATGAGTTCAGTACTTTGTATGTTTATTTGCTTGTGCTTGTTTAAAAAAAATCCATGGCAAAAGGATGTTGGGGGGATGCAAATATTAATTATTGATGAGGAGGGGGGGAAATCACTATCGTTCTGCCCTGAACTGTAAGAAACTGTCTTTTAGCAGCACTTATCATAATTAAATCACTTTCAGAAATAAACATCAGATGTTAGCACCCCACAGAGATTCAATTCAAATAGAGTTCCAGTGCAAATGGGGTCAGCCATGTTTGTTCGCTCCTATCCCGCAGTACACAGTCGTCCTTGTCTCTGTCCCACTGGCCCTGACAGAGGCAGGGTGCAGGAATGCCCAGAGTGGGTTGACCACATACTGCTCTTGTCCGCGCGCACACAACAGAGACTCGGATTTGTTCCCGGGGCGTGAAGATGGAGGAGGAGGAGCTTCGGGGGGAACAATGGTATCAATGCAAGAGAGCTGTGGGACAGACACACGGCAGATATCTTAGAATCCCGGCAGGAATGTGGATCTCCACCGAGACACCCCACGCGGGCAGGCAGCTGAATATCTGACGCTCGGGAGGGAGAAAAGAATTCCTTCCTTCTTGTTCCTACAGGATGAGAACTCATGGGATGCTTCAGTGTCTTTTAAAAAATAATTATTATTAGTGGAATAGTTAGACAGAATAAATAGAGATGTTTTCTAATAGCGTCTATTTGGCAGTGTTAGTGCATCAACTCATGTATACAGACAAAACACTCTGATGCACACACACACACACGCGCGCCATGATGAGACGCCAAACACGGAAGCAAGCGATGCACTTTTGCAGCCTGTTGACTATCGTAGCTCACACGTCCCGTTTTAAAGTGCTTCCCTCATCCCTCTAGATTCTTATTCTTTGTCCGTGTCCTCTGTGAATTGTACACGAAGCAAACTCCGAATGAGAATAATGACGATCAAAGACAGCGCAACAGCTCTGATCACAAGCTGCAATTGCAGACTGCTGAGCGCTCACAACTTCCGCTGACGTAGTCACGCGCCATCGTAGGTTAAAGATTTACCTGCTTTATTTTATTTGTAAAATCTTTCTTTGGGAAAATGAGACTGATAGGATGATTAGGGTGCCGTGTGCATTAACACAAAAAATATATTACTAACATGTACAAAGACACACAAATGTTTTTTTCTTTCTCCTTTACACCTTTCGGATCTAATTGGGACGAGTCCTAGATCTACCGGTAGATCAGAATCAGAATCGACGTAATGGGCACCCCTGGGCCAATATAAATGTACTTGAGCCCTGTGAGCCCTCTGCTAAGCGCTCATGGAATCACTGACTTTTGGAGCAGAGATCCAAAACACCAGTGGCGAAATCTCCAGGCAGTTAAAGACATGGAGTCTTTATTCATAAAGATGAAAAGAAAGTGGCCATTGTGGTGTCAGAAGGCATTGTTTCATTCAAGGGAGGAAGCATGGAGATGGTGACATCAGCTACTGGGCATCATTGCCATGCTGTCATCTGTACGAGCTCTACAGGCTGGATGGGTTCAGAGGAGGTCATCCTGAGAAGGATGAGCGCAATGAATGCAGAGGCTTGGGCACGACTCGCAAACATGGCCGTTGATAATGGCGTGATTGGCATCATGCCATCATAGGCGATACCAAGCTTGCATGAGCACTGAAGGCGTTGCAGTCAAAGGAGCAAAACTTGAGGCATGAATTTTAGTCCAGTAGTGTTGTGAAGTGCAGGTTTGCAACCTGCTCTCCAGGGGGCAGCACATCTGGACCAACTAGACTTCAAACCATTAAGGCGACAACCTAATTTCCATCATTGTCAAATATTGTTATTTTTCATGAATCCTATGTAACAGTAAACCACAATTTAAAATGTGCCTCTCTTGAGCCATTCGGTCTACAAATAGTGTGTGCATCAGATGTTAAATATTTGAATAATTCCATTGGAGGAAAACTCCCAGCAATGCTCTAAATGCAGTGATGGGCAAATAAAATTAAAAAATCTTGTACAATAATTATTTTCCAATTGCCTACATAATTTAAAAAATGTCCTATTAGTGAGGATAAGGACTTCACAAATTGAATGAATAAACAGCAGTACGTTTTACAAGATATACATTCATTGTATTATTCTGGTCTCAGACCATTTTATATGTTTGGAATTTGACAGCCACTTACCCCCACCTACTGACTGAATGAGAAACATCCCCGAGCCTTTAATACGTTGGTGTATTGCACTATTAATGTGCAGTGTGTGTATATCTAAATTATCTGCCGCTCTTCCTCCAAAGACCATTTAAAAATGGTGCAGTTGCAGTTGGTAACAATACTGTCCAGTTTACAAAGCTCAGACTCGCAAGTATCGGTAGCCTACTTCAAATAAGGATGAATGAAATGACGGACACTAAATGGAATAAAATGACTTTATTGTTCAGCTGTGTCACAACCTCGTCTCCAGAAGAAACACAGCAGGACTCTTAACTGGTTTGTCAACCTGGCTACCTTTTGATAGCGCCAACCGCTTTTTCCAGGTCACACCCAATGATAGCATACAAAATAGTAACCTACCAGTGAATGTATATAAAACACTTTTCTCTAGATTTATCCCCAACAAATCTCGCAATTTCACCCACGTTTCATCTCTTTTGAACATGTGACACTGACAGTTTATGCTTACAGAAGCACATATTAAGAATGTATCATCCTCCATTTGATTATAAAAAAAAAACTACACAATGTTACATTTTAAGTCGGAGTACAACTGATTATTAGTGTTCTACACATTCGGCCATAACCAAAAAAAAAAAAAAACATTGTATAATATCACTATAACTTAACACTACATGTAATATACGTCTGTTAAAAAAAAAAGGTGATTAGCACTGAAGAGAAAATTAAGATGGCTAGTGTGAAGGCAAGCTGGGTCAGTACCATGGCAGAGAATGAGTAATACAAAAAAAGAAATAAAAAAATAGAATACAAAAAGTAGAACTGAAAAAGGATAATACAGGCAAGCCTAAAACATGTGTTACCAACTTTAAGATCCAACTCATGTGCACTCAACCAAACACGTAACCTGCGCCGAGACCTCCATCTTGTGATGTCACATTCCTCCCCGATACTTTAAAGCCCCCCCACCCACCCCAGTTTTCAACTTGCTTAAAACATTCCCATGGCAGCCATCATCTTTGTTTTCTGGTGTCAGGCACTTTCCACTAACCCTTGTTCCTTCCTATACCTTCACAACTTTACACAGCAATTCAAAACGCTGCTTCAGACAAGACAGGTTACGGCCAATCACAATGCAGGCTCTACCGGAACACAACTGGGAAAAAAACAAAACAAAACCATAGAACAATGTTTCAATAAGTTAGCCACTTAAAATTGATTTTAAAGCTAGAATTGGCTATAAACAGGACGGTTATGCGCTGGGTGAAAGAAGTTGCTCTCACCAATCCTACAGGTCAGTGTCAAACCAGGCCAGCTGGTTGCTGTCCATCAGGTCCTGGCTGTGACCGAGGTCTGGTAGGGGATCGGTGTGGTGGCCCAGGTCAGGCAGCGCGTCGGCGTGGTAGTCTGCCCCCTCCATCATGGGGTCCAGCAGGGTGTCTTGACCGTAGCCTGCAGGGTATGTTCGGTATGCGCCGTCTGCAAAAGGAAAGACAGGAGAAGGGGGAACTTTAGTATATTCTGTTAAATGTGTAAATAGCTTCATTTCTATAGAAGCAGTCTGAGAATACAATGCATTCCGGAATTTATATGGTTTATCAAGTCTGTTTACTGTAAATGTGGTTCTCCCCCCCCCCACCACCAAACTTCACTTGAGTAGTGTCATATCTGAAGCTCGCTCGTAACTAATGTTTTGACTCACACCAAAATACAGCGAAAGAGAGTGCTCACCGTCCTGCCTGTAAGCCAGAGGATCTCCTTGTGCCCCCATATCCAATCCAAGATCTCCAGTCTGGATAGGGGGGGGAGAGAAAAATGACCATGAATGAGCCAGAACACTTGATTCCTAATTTGTTCTGTGCATTAAAAACAATAACAGCCCTTGCTGGCCGTCAATATTTATAGGACCACAACACGACCAATCTGAACAGCTGTTGTAAGCACCTCATTCCAGGCCAGGGGCTCAGTTCTGAACAAAGAGCTGGTCAGCTCCACCGAGAGACGTTTTTTGTAGTCTTGGGGCTTGTCTTCGGACATGCGGAACAGTACAGCTGCTGCGTAGGTGGCTACAGGGGAGAAGGATGATGAGGTGTTAAGTGACAGTTGGACCCACAAGAAGGTCGTTCGTCGCCACGGGAGCAAATCCACTGACCAACGCCTTCATTGCGAGAGTGCAGCAGCTCTGTGAGCGGCGCGGTGGCTCCTTCGGCTTCAATGGCCTCTGCGGCCTCCTTGTCCTGAGCCAGCTCGCACAGCACGCCGGCAGCCACGCGCTGGATGTTCTCCACTGGAGAATACAGCAACTGGACAGGTGCACAACAGAGTCATCGCTTGTTCGTGTACAACCCTGAAAGACTTGACCCATTCCAACTGGCTATTCCGATGCCAAGTACTTCTGCCGTTTTCCGATTTTGAATTCACCTGGACAAAGAGCGGAATGGTGTTGAGTCCTCTGATGACAATTCTGTTGTGGACATCTCGTGCCAGGATGTGCAGCGCTCCTGTGCAGCCTTCCACTATTTCTTCCATTCGCACACCTTCCTGTATGAGGGCGAAATTCTTAGCAAACCATGGAAAAAGTCTTAACACGTGTGGATACGGGCTGGGCGATTAATCAATTTAAAATTGTCAGAAAATGTTCAATTCTTTTTGTTGCAATTCTTTTTTTTTTTTGCACACTTAAATTGTTCAAACCCCAATCCGTGCTGATGTGCACAGCTAGTTTGCACAAGCAGCGAGCGTTCCCAATTTAGTAAGTTGGTTGCTTTATTTAGCTACGCTTCCAATCAATTTATGACTTATGCTTCAAAAACAACTGCCGACTTCATTGACCACTGCCAAAGAAATCGTGCCCATTTACAGTCGAACCTTGTTACAATGTACCCCGAGGGACAAAACGAATCTGCATGATAACGGTAATTCGTTATAACCAATAAAATTGCCGCCAACTATGATGGGCAACACAGTATTAACATTTACTGTCGATGTAAAAACATGAGCATGCAATACAGTATACAATCATGATCTGTCATTTGCTTTTTGTATCAGCATTTTAAGGTTATATTGCCCAGCCCAAGTAAGTACTAAATAATTGTTTCAGTGGGCTTGGTTCCACACCACAAACTGCTGCTGGGTGCCTCCCATACTGGTGCGCCTCTGTGTGTCCTGGTGAGCTCTGACAAGTAACTGGACCAGACGTGGAATGGCTCCCTGCTCTCGAAGAGCGCTGTGGTTGGCTGGGCAAAGTGCCAGGTTGCGGATCAAACCAACTGTTGCCTGGTTTGAGAGGGGGAGGAGAAGAAGAGAGAGAAAAAAAATAAACATTTTATAATCAGATTTAAAACTGGGGGAGAACTTGAAAGCCGGCTGTTGAGTCAAAAGGTAGACCTTGATGAGTGGCCAGTGAGACGGGGGGTGCAGTAGTTTGACAACCACAGGCAGGCCGTAATGAAGGCGCACGGCATTCTGTGCCATCTCCGCATCCTGGTGTCGGGAGGTGAGGTGGCGCAAGGCACAGACAGCTGGCTCTGTGATGTCCTCTCTGTCTCCCGCCCTGAGTACTGTCCTCACAAGGGCCTCAATACCTCCCACCTGATATGGGACGTCAAAATTTGGTGGCGTAGGTCATAGGACACTTTGCGAATGTAAAATATGGAATTTGTCTCAAAAGTTGGGAAACACTGCTTATAAGTGTGTGTGTGTGTGTGTGTGTGTTGGGGGGGGATGGTACCTGGCAAACCATGAGTTTGTTACTGTAGTTGTTGCAGGTCAAGTTGGAGAGGATGCCAGCAGCGCATGTCACAACGTTGATGTCATCACTTCCCAGCAGCTGGACCAGCGTCCCCAGCAGACCCTCCATTCCCTCCTACAAGAGGTTGAGTCACATTTTGTCATTCGTGTTACTCATTTGCTTGTCATTTGCTATTGCCCTTCATGGAAGCATGGAGAGAAAGAAAAAAAAAAAGTCTTTAGGAAGACAAAGTGTATTGTACCTGCTTTGTGGCAGCATCTGAAAGGTTCCTCAGAGTCCAGAGGCAGTTCTGAACCAAACGTTGGCTGGGGTCAGTCAGATGGAGTCCCAAGGCCTGCATGCCTCCTACACACAGAAAATCCAACCAATCATCACACATCCATTATACTGTTTATGCTATAATAACAAACCAGAACTAGAAAAGCTGATAGAACCGGATGAAATTTGCCTCTGTATTTTAATCCTTTTGCATTTTCTACCCTTGAGACAAACTTACCAGCTTCGACTATTGCAGGTTTGTTGCTGGAGCAAACAGAGAGGACCTTGAGCACTCGGCTTGTGGTCCACAACAGTTTCTCATAAGTGAAGGTCCTCATGATGTTGACCAGGGCTTGGGGACCACCACTGGCCAGAATAATCAACTACAAAGACAAATGTACGTGGAAGTCATCTGAAACTACTTTTGCAACTTGTCAAAACTTTAAAGTACTTTGCGAATGATACAGAGTCAGCATTTATACACACACCAAACTAATCAAGACAGATATAAAAAATATTGTATTGACCTTGCTTTCCTGGTTGCCATAAGCAAGTATCTGCAGGCAATCCGTCGTGATGGCGAGGAACTTGACGTTGGTGTTGGACAACAGAGCCACCATCTTTTGTAGTCCTCCGGCCAGGCGGACAGCCATCTTGGCTCCTTCCTGGTGCAACAGGAGGTTGTGGAGCGTGGTGATGGCGTAGAACAACACACTGTCCACCGGTGAGCTAAAAGACGATTCAAGACATTACAAAATACTGCACACAAGACTCGTATGTCCATTTCTAGCCAAATGATCAGTGTTGTGACAAAGTCCATTGAACTAGTAGGAATTTTAGCGAGCCAACTGTTGAATTATGTGACATTGAAATGAAACGCACAGATATAGAGCCTGGTTTGAAGTTCAGCTCTGGGGCACCCAGCACACTGTCTGCTTGGGATGAGTGCTCCACCCACTCACTGAACGCCCTCTGTTAAGCTGCTACCTTCTAACTGCCTTTCCATTGAGATGAGTAGGGCCCAGTTTTGAGCATATATGACCAATGAACTGTAGCAGAGGGTCCTCCCTCTTAACAAACGGACAAATGATTGCTCTTATGAAATGCATTATAATTGTTTGTCTGTACTGTGAAGCCCTTTTTATCCTCAGAAAAGAAGCTCCAGGTGCAAACTGCATCTGTGTCCCACCGCCATTTGTTACTCACCCCAGCATCTTGACCAGGGCAGGGATCCCTCCAGACTTGAAGATGGCAAGGAGCCCCTCTCGGTGGTGGGAAAGGTTGTGCAAGGTTCCGGCAGAGCAGCGAGCAGTTTCCACATCGCCGGTGTTCTGCATTGCTCGAACAACCGCTGAAACCATCTGTGGTGAGCGCATCAGCGCGTGCCGAGAGGCCTCCTTCTTTGACAACTGATGTACCATTACTGCTGCCTTGTTCACCACAACCTGGAAGAAAAGTAACGGTAAGTGATACGGACAGGTTCTTGTCGTTGCTGCATAGCTAAGTCGCCTCTACTTACCTGGTCCTCATCATTCAGCAGCTTGGTAAGCTCGGGGATGGCCCGAGTGGCCAGCTCCGCATCATCTTGGTAGTTGATGAGGTTGACCACGGCATGCTTCAGCATCTGAGAGGGCTCGGCCAGGCGCTGCACTGCAGTGGGATGAGTGGCATCAAGCTGTGTCGGCGGAATCTGGATGCCTTCCTCCAAGGTTTCAGGGAACATGGCCGCACGCACCCGCTGGGCACGGGTCATGGCGTAGCCTTCAATATCTACGGTAAGGAGAAAAAAAACCCATAATGACAACAAATTTGATGGTGGCTACCAACTGGGATGACGTTAAATGTTGCGTGGTCATAGGTACCTGTAGTCTCAGGAGTGAAGGGCTGGTTGAACTCCCAGTCGTACAAAGTCGGATCATCCTCCTCGACGTCAGGGTTTCCTTTGCCACTCAAAGACGGTGCTGTGGTGGTGACTCCAGACTGGATGCCTGAGTCCAGGTAAGACTGCTGCTGCCACTGGCTCACTGCAGCCTTACTGTCTCCCATCGCCATGTCCAACTCCATCAAATCAGCTAAGAGGGGAAAATGTTTGTTGTCATCATCAGCAAGTTGCAAAATGAAGCTCGACAGTTCTTCTTTCTCATCACTGACATTAAACAGGGAGTAGAATGAGTAAAATACAAAACTTTTAGACTACCTCTTGAAGGAACTTTATAATGGAGTCAAAGCACAATCAAAAGCCATGAATCTGCTTTTACTAGGATAATTATTGACACCGTTCAAACTGTTGATGTTGCGCTTGTCTGCATGTTTCGTTTCCTAAAAAGAGGACAATTTATTTATTTTGCACTTTCTGAAAAAGAAAATATTAAAGTCACCGATTCACTTTAAGTGTAATCAAATCAGTTCCAGTTCACACAAGACAAGCAATTTACTTGCATTTTTCTTCCCGACTGTACCAACTTTAAACCAAGGTAGAGTACATACCGAACAATGACTTCTAACCTATGTTACACCCTAAGCGATAATACATTTTTGTGGTTTCCCCAAGGTCCCCTAAGGGGAACCATAACCAAGATCTTTCACATAATGAAAACAAGTTTGACATCTTTAAAGCTCAATAGTGCACCCAATATCCTCACAGATGCGGCCAACATTTCAGTGTGCGCACAGAAGGCGGAAGCTCGTCTGTGGCACGCGACGTGAACTCATTCCTGTAGAAATGAAATGAATATCCAAGTCTGACACCTGAAAAATCTCTAGTAAGAAAGTATTTGCACTACGTTGCGTCCCACCATTGATGACAAGAAAAGCTGTGCAGTGGTAGACATTAAAAATTGTGAGTGTCTCAATGAATAGGTAAAAGTGAGGGACGCACTGATAATGTTCGCCTGTCCTCTTTTTTTAATCCTGCCAGTTAACATATTTATACAATCTCAAACATTAAGACATGCAAGTCTAAATTGAGTCAGACCTCTACAGTGAAACTGTGAATGTAAAATGCCTTGTTACAGGTTACATTTAAGTCAATTGTGTGGCAAGACATTTAATTGGATGTCAAAAATGATGAGTTGTTCCGCCAGAAGTCTTATATTTAAGTGAAATTTGTCATGTTCAAGAAAAGTGGGTGTTTGTTATCAGCAAGTAAATAGGATGGCATAGGTTCACCCCTAAAAAGCAGGAGGACTGTTTTTCAAAACTTACACTGGGTAGCCATTGTTCTCGCCTGCCCTCGGCCTGCACAGCAGTTAGGTCTGTGTAAAAAAAAAAGGAGAAAAAAAAGACCAGTCAGACGGAGGAAATAAAAAACAACATTCCTTAAACACAGTGTCCTACTCGGTTAAGATACAGGCGATCGCGGCGTTTCTCATTTGTAAAGCCACTGCCCTTTGCACCAATTTACCTGCGCCAGGTTTCCCTCACTTCAAACGTCTGTTTTGCTCGCGAAAGTAGCTGAGGGGGCGGGGGGGAATGCCGAGTCTCCACCCCCGGCCGAGAAAGAAAACCGGTGGGTATTTCCAGGCCCGAACTACCGCAATTCACCATTGAGTGGCAAAGTACTTCAAAGGCATATTTCTCCCCCTCCCCCGTACCACGGCCAAGTTCCGACCTCGCCGCCTGCCTGGGTTTCCGATGAGAAACTACCCTCCTCCGCCCCGCTTTTTGCTTCCATGACTCCTCCTCTCGTGGTGGGGGTCATCTCCACACATAACAGGCTACCTAAACAAAACCCAACAATGAAGTTCGCCACCGGGCGTCTAAACGTGAGAACATTTTTGGATTGCCATTAATGGCGTTACGGTAATCCTCGTTAGCCCCCACTGCTTACCTCGAATGTGCTAACTGCTAATAGGATCACTAGCAAACGTAAACAAACACAACTGGAAGCGTCCGTGTCAAATATCAGAAGCGATCACTCGTTTCTAAACTACTCGGGGGTGTCCCTACTGTAACCCGAGTCTACTATTCCAAACGTGATTCTCAAAAAGGGGTTGTTGCCAGTTTTCGTGGGTTAGCTAGCCTGGACGTCTGAAATGTAGATCCGGGCGCCACCATACTAAACCTGCCGTGCTGCCAGCCAAAAATCAGAAAACCTCACCGGAGCCCCCTCCCTCATCAAAGATGATTTTCTCCCAGAAACGGCAAAGTGACACGGTGTAAATACTTTCGACGCCAAATATACGAAGATAGATATCCATACCAGAATCCAATGGCACCACCGTTGTTCCCGTTAGGTGGGAAATCTCTTTAAGCTTGGGTGAAAATTTTTTAAGGGCTGCTAAATCCGAACCACACCCGCTCTCCCTCCGCCGAAGATATTGCTTCCGCTTGCACTGTCGAGCAACAAGATGGCGAGAGGAAAATGCAAGTATTCTGCCGCAATCGGGGAAATAGTGCGCCTTGAAAGTTGACTGAAATACATGATCCAATTAGGTGATGCCTCTCGCTATTTCTTATTTTTTATTATTTCAAAGGCGGAGTCTTTGACAAAAGAAAGACGTGGTTGCTGGGGCGGTTGAAGAGGGCGGGGTATACTCATTAGAATGGAATGTGACTCATTAGTGACTTAATTATGAAGTCTATGTCATTTACAGGACAGTGTATGAACTGGGTTGTCGGAGTACAGTACCATCAACACTGCCAGAAATTACAAGAAGATTATCCAGTTTTCAGATTCGAAGAAACGTGTCTTTTGTGGTGGTGCAACTTTTACCTTTATTATTTTTAAATGTAGGTGTCACTCCCTCAAAACAATGATTACAGATGTGTTTGTATGAAACATTTTGTCTCTGGGCCATATGGATGCTACCTCATTTACCGGTGTAATATAGTTTAAACTTAAATAGCAAGCGAATCATATTCAGAACACGCTTTTCAGACACATCTTTATCAGCAACAGAAATTGCAGCATGCAACCGAATGAAAATAATTACACATTTTGTTCTTTGGATGCAACTGAAAAGCTGAAAAGCATTAATCTGAAAGTGCTATATAAAGATGTTTTGTATTGCATTGTATTTAGACACCCATTGAATGACTCCGAATAAATACCTTTATTTGACTGCTTAACAGATCAGATTATACAAACGCCAACACGGAGCTCTGAAATAATGGGACCAATCAGCAAGACGATGGCTGTACATTCTTGATGTGACCCTACCATGGTTTGACACCCCCCTGGCCACCCACCACCCTGCTTCTGGAATCACAAGTGCGTCATTCTGTACAAGTAAATCTCACCCGCCTTTTGCAGTTTCTGTATATCATGAAGGGAGGTTGATCAGATGTCAACGTGTGCGCCATGCTAAACTGAAGTATGTTTTTTTTTGTCCATGTTGAGTGTGGGGTTTAGTGTATTTCAATGAGTGTAGTGAGCATAGTCATGTTTTTTTTTCTTTTTGGTTTGTAAATAGAACAACATACGAATAGGTTGCACTTCCGTCCTTCATTTTCTGTCTCACACACACACACACACACACACACACACACACACACACACACACACACACACACACACACACACAGTCCCTTCTTTAAAAAAAAAAAAAAAAGTCTTGTTTCAGGCAATCATTTTTGTTCTCTCACATCCTTTGCCTACGTAACTGGCCCAAAACCCTATTATCTAAGTGCAGTTTCTTAAACATGTCTTTCAGCAGTTTCTACCATAAAAACAAAAAAATACAAATTGAACCATCACAATTAATAGATGGAACAATACCTTCACTCTCTGTCTTGCAATGAATATTTTCAAAAATCATTCCAGCCTACATCCCCCAAGTTGGTCCCCTTACTCATGTAACCATTCTTGCATTTACAGTGACACATTCTCCCTCACGTGTAACAGCCAGGTAAGAAGGGTAGTTTGGGGTTGAAAGGGTGGGGGGTAGTTTTTTGAAGAGGGTATGGAGAGAGGCAAGTCTTCGCATGGGGGGGTGAAAGACAATGGGTCGAAAAAACTAGGTGTCCACCTTTACTTTTTCCCTACTTCCCTCTTATTTTCCCCTGTATATCCGTGTATCAGAGCAGAAGGAGGGATGGAGGGAGGTCAAAAGAGGAGGAGGGTGGCTGAGAGAAGTAGAGCAGAGTGACTGAAGTGTGATGATCTTCATGTATCTTGGGCGTCAGGGGCGGGGGTCTCGTTGGCATTGGGAAAGTCCGTCTCTCGGTTGGATATGCGGTTTAGCTCCGCCTGTACGTCACTCAGGCCCAGTTTTGAGCCTGCAAGCCATAGCAGCGAGACACAGGTGGTTAGGTTTGCTGTGGAAAAGGCTAACCTTTTCTTGTCATTCTTAGAAGCATGCAGGATCACATTATTAGACGGTGGAACAATTAACAAAACATATCAAGTCAAAGAGCTGCAGGGGACATGTACACATGTTGAAATTAGGGCTGGATGCAATATGTAACTATAATATGCTGCAAATCCTGTGAGACATTAAACAATTATGCTCATTGGTAAAGTGTCCGTTGGTCAGCCATAATTGGAATCATGTGTAATGTGTGTGGCACGAGTAAATTATTCGACCAATGCAACGCCACATGCCATAAAACAATAAAAGATGCTTCTTACAATTCAGAGCTAGCCTCTTTTTAATAAAATGAGCTTAAGCTCCAAGTTCTTAGTTGATGCAAATACCGGCGGCATTACTGCTCAAAAGGGGCGCAGCTGTGGTTGGATCCTTCATGCTTGGATGCTGATAAAAGGTTCAGCAAGGAGATGGGATTATAAGAAAATAGGAAGGACATATATGTATATGCACGAGCAACAATAATTGGAGAACGTCCTGCTCGCACACACCTTATCGGGGCCAACATCCTCTGACTGGGCCACGCACATGCGCACGTGGTGAGTTTTGTTAAAAGTGAGATTGGACAGCAAAGATGAGGAATGAGGTTACGAAAAACGAGAAGACACTTTTCCGATTCTACCGAGTGACAGATACAAGAACAGAAGTGTGATGATGTTGCAAACTCATTGGGGTTGGAAGAGAGTAGTGAAAAGTCAAATATAAAAAGAGGCAGGGATGAGTAATGACTGAGGATTGTGGGAGGACCGGATACTCACTTTTTATGATGACTTTTTATGAAAAGCCAAAAGGTCACAGAAACCACAAACCGCCGGCGTGTGCAGGCACTCACCTGATTTGCGTACCGTCCCTGGAGTGTTGTTGCCACCTCCTGCCGTTCCGGCTCCTCCTGTGCCTGCTTTCTTTGTCAGTAGACTGTTGAAGAAGTTGGTTAAGACCCCCTCACTGGTTTGACCTGCAGTAAACAGGGATTAGCCCAAGTAAAAAAAAATATATATAATAATATTACTACTCAAACAAATGCCTCATGCTGGTGGCAAATTTGTCTACCTGACTGCGGCATGGCGTTGGCCACGTTGGCGGCTGCAGAACGATTGCTCGTCCGTGGTGAACCAGTGGGTGCTCTGGTTGTCGTGTCCTAAGAATGTAATCCGTTTTGCTCAACGTCATGGGCTTTTTCTGCGTCGGATCCCGAAAGTGGGGGGTGCGGGGAGAATATATAAAATACTCTTACCACCGGTCGCCCGACAGTAACAGCAGGCTGTTTGGAGAGCAGAGACTACGGAAAAGAGTATAAGACAAATAAAGTTAAAGTTAGCGTATTGACTGGCACAACCAAAAAAAAAATTGCACATTTACAATTGAAATGTTTCCTTACCTGCAATTTTACCAGAAACACTTGGTCATCTTCAGCCTGAATCTCCTTTTCATGGACAATCTAAAACAGTTTCAAAGTCTGTCTTTAAATGATATTAAAAGAGAACATTTCCAAGCACCTGTGGGATCTCGCACCAAAGGATTATTATTATTTTTTTTTCTGATGGAATTTTATGATGTCACTACCTTTCTGACTGGTGGTTTAACGATCACATCCTCAAACCTGTCATCTGTCTTTATGGTCTGGAAGTTCTCGTGAAGTATTGCAATCTTCTTTTCGTTGTCCCAACCTGAGGGACTGACATGAGAGAGGGAGGCTTAAAATATTTATTTTTTAATGAAGCGATTGCTTGAACATGAAATGAAACCCATCGTACGTACGTCAAGCATGAAAGCGGTATGACCTCGAGCAAATTGATGAGCGTGTCTATGGATTGCATAACGGTACACACACTTACATGAAGACCGCATCTCTTTCCACCACTTGTGCGGGGCAGTGGAATGGAAAGCCGTAAAGTCTGTGGACCAGATATTTATATAGCACGTCGAGGTTCTTCATCTCCTTCACGGATGTGTAAATAAGAGAAGCTCCATCTGTCACCTCTGTCAAGGTCGCTTATGGCAATATTACAATTTAAAGACACGGCGCAAGCAATTTTACAAATTATTTTTATATTCAACACGGTTATAAAACAGGCAAATTTTGCAACCGTTTTGGACATATCTTTCTGGCAATCTTACTTTACATTTTAATCAACTTCACGTTCAGTCACACCGTGCACTCGACCACCCCGTTAAACTGCAATCGACTGCGGAGGGAAAAAGGCATGGCATCGATTCCACGAAGGATACACTGTAGACAGAACTGTCTGATGTGGGACTGGATAAAGTCCAGGTGTTCATCTCTGTAGTCGTGCTCCTTCTCCAAAGTGCTGATGGCATCACACTGCGAGGACGGACCAGTCGGTGTCAAGATGGCGGGCACGGCGTGACGCAAGGTAGAAACCCAAGAATATATCTTATTCAATGCATGATCGTATCGCTTTAGCAAACGCTGGTCCACGCTGTGTGTAACTATCAGCTAAATGAACGACATTTCCAGACACTTAGTGAGAAGTACGTACCTTAGTGCAGACCACTATCATCGGTATGCCCAGGTTGTGCGTGAGAGTGTTGTCTCCTAACGGCAGCAAGACGCTCTCCTCCTCATCGGGCCTCCTCTGTGAGGTCGCATCCTCCCCACCCCCAGGCTCCGTGTATTCCTGAAACTGTTTTACAACTACACGGACAACATTCACACAGTTAGAAGATCCTATGATGTCTTTTGCATTTCCGTGCTCACATGTTAAAACACTGGCTCCTATTGTGCGTGTTCACAGCCTGCCAGATTACTGAACAATTACTGTCCATTCATCTGATTTCTAGACTGCTTATCCCCGTTGGGGCCGCAGGTGAGCAGTAGCCTCCGGGTGACTGACTTTGGGTGAGAAGCAACGTACACCCGGGACTGGTTGCCATCCAATGGACAATTGAAAAACAGAAGAAGAAAAACCCCCACACAAGCACTGGTAGGACAAAAGACGTTATTTTCAGTTGAGTCCAGGCAGGACGACTCACGTCTATGCTCGAGCTCCCGCAGCGTTTCTGGAGGCACCCGTAGTTTGTCGACGTGTTCCCTCGCGCCCGCGGCCCACTTCTTGAGCGAGTCCAGCGCGTTCCACGGCCGCGACATGTCAACCGTTATCAGCAGTAATGTGTTGCCGATCGCGTCTACCGGTACAGCCACTCCCTGTAGACCTTTGTGGTAAAAGTCTCCGTCTAAGACCCACGCGTTACACCTCGTGTGATCTAAACACAAACACCAAAATCGGGAGGGTCAAAAGATTTCAAGCACAACAATATATCTTGAGATGTGAAAATGTAATTGCAAAAACGAAAAAGGGTGAGATACCATCAATGTCGTCGTCATGGACACCGATGTAGAGGTATTCTAGACCTCGCCCTTTCATATATTCTTCAACTCCTTGTAACTTGGCAACCAAGGTGGTTTTCCCCGAGGCAACTTCACCTAAACACACAAGTGCACAGTTTTGTTTCGGCATATCACACACTGTCTGTTATGTATTTTGTGTTTTCAAATAATGCATATACAGGGTTGGTGGAAAGTAAAATCGGCAGTAGAAAGTGCATCTCTCTTTTTTTTTTTTTTTTGCCCAGTTACGTTTTGGAACAATAGCGTAACATTTTTACAAAGACATCAAATATCACTCTTTAGTATGCGCAAACACTTCCAAGCCATACAGCTTTATTGTATTGGTTTTAAAGCCAATTTGATTGTTGTTGTGTTGACACGCTGCGTCAATTCCTCCACTGTGCTATGTCCACTCGTGCCGACAGAGGGACCCCATTCAGCACTGATGTTTTGATTGAGACTAAACTTGACGACCCTGTCTGCCACGATGCACGTCAATAAACTCTCTGATTATCCAAGGCAGCAGATTAGCCCTGTGTTTGTGTTCATTTTCAACATTCGCATCCTCTGCTCAGCATCCCATCTCGTAGCCACTAGGATGCGACAATGACTTGCAGTGTCCTGCGAGATGCAAGTCCACTCTCGAGGAAGATGCACCTGCCTCTTTGTGCAAACCTCAGTGAAACCTAACGCGGATTATTGATGAAACATTCATCAGTATCTTTGTGCATTCCCGATATTCGACTGCACATATACTGTACCCACCCATAACCAGGACATTTTTCCCAGATGGTAATTTAGATCTTGAATGTGTTGACACTTCGCTCAGGATAGTCGACCTGTAGACACAAGAAGCCGATTACGCCACGACGATTCATGCATTACATTGAACGACAGGCTAAGTTAGGTTAACGCGTTGCTCTGTCACCAGCCTCCTTCTGGTACTGATGCTAGCTAGCCTCGTTAGCAGGCGGTTAACTGTCAAACCGGGCTCATCGCCGGAACAATTGGGCTTTCGCGCCCGGAGGCACCGCCGCTATCGATGATCTGCATTGCAAAGAAAGCTCACACG
Source organism: Hippocampus mohnikei (assembly GCA_026261675.1). Classification (NCBI taxonomy): domain Eukaryota; kingdom Metazoa; phylum Chordata; class Actinopteri; order Syngnathiformes; family Syngnathidae; genus Hippocampus; species Hippocampus mohnikei. Next base: position 302,294 of record JAKGUB010000198.1, read on the forward strand.
CACCACAAGTTCTGCCCGTCATCCTCCTCCGGGTTCTCCAGCGTGGTCTTTGATCCAGTTAAGGTGGAGGATAATAATGCACTCCTCCCAGTAGTCGCCATCTTCGCAGGGTTGTCAATGGAGCAGAGTACCCGGATGTACCATTAGCTTAGCCTTAGCCTGGTGCACTGGCTGCACGGTTGGGGCCGGGGCGTGGTCGCACCGCACAAAGATGGGGGGCTCACTCACTCCAAAATACGCTATGACCTCACTCTCAGGGTGACAGTCTCATTCGACAACAGAAGTGCTCCAAATGCATTCGCTTGTTCGTGCTGCTTTTTTTGGGTTATCTATCATGTGGGCTGGTGTCCATGTGGCCTCATATAAGGCTTAAAACCCAAATCGTTTGATGATGCAAAGCCACACACACGTCATAAGCTACTTCAAAACCGTGTATGACGTTTAGGCGGCATGATGATATTAAGGCAAATAAAATGTCTACTCACTCATCACAACATTTGGCAAACTTGTAGTACATGCATTAAAATGCACCTTCTAATATAGGGTGTCCCAAAAGCCTCTTTACATTTAGTATAAATGAATAGATCTGTTGGACGGGATTTATTATAACAATGGGAGTGGAGAGCCGACAGGGCTTACATGTCCTGCTGGCCTAGACACTCAGAAGCACTGACCTGCATTTACAACCAAAATGCCACAGATGGTTTCCATGAAATTGTATACATTTATTCACTGTCCATTCTCTGAAGTTGTAAGCAATGTTCTTGGTTGCACTGCTGCCAGCAGTAAGTATATACAGGTCATTTTTTTAAATTTATGGGGGTTCCAATTAGATGTCAGACTCCATGTTGCTATGTCAACGTAATCTGCCGAGGGCCTTCACACTAAGTGCGATATCCTCGAAATTGAATTGTATCAATGTTTCAATAATAAGCATTCTCCCATCCTCTCATTGGTTGGTCGAAGCAAGCAAATATTCATTTCCCGTCACTGCTGAATAATTAGCAAAGTTTCCAATTCTATCGCATTTGTTGATGAACTAGATTCTGTTAAATAAATCCATAAAGTGGTTACTCCACCACCAGAAAAGGCACAGTGTGTATCATGAATTAGTATTGATCAACATGAATCAAAACAATTTAATGCTAGAAGTTGGGAATTTCTCCATTGTGAGACAAATAAAGGTTTTTCTTATCTTAAATCAGAATACCAAATGATTTAAAACAAATAGCAAACTGAGTTATTATGAAACTTTAACCGCCATATTTGAGAGTGCCGTCTTATTTATTGATTTAATCCCCCAGAAAACTCATCTTGCTGCTGCGGGGTCTTTTTCGATGGACCACCAACTGGTCTCAGGTGTGCGGTCATCGTTTATTATAAAACCGCTGAAGCGCATCCGAGCCAATCAAATTGGAGAACCGGAAAAAAAGCAACACTACCACCCTTGCGGCCGCTAGATGACGCTAGGAGACCGCTCCGCGAGTGGAGCGGAGTCTCTGGATGCTGCGCGCTCCCCGCGGCCCCCCGTTGGAGTCAGCGGATTACAAACTCCGGTAAGTGGCGCACCGCCCACCCCCACCTCACCCCTCCTCCCATTTTTTTTTATCCAGAGTCAACCCAGGGAAAGGAGTCCTGGCCACGCTTGCCCGCTGGGAATTTGAATGCGGCTCTCATACTTGGTTTGTCAGCGCCATCCATCCTCAGCTCTGCGGTGGTGTGGGTGACTGAAATCCTCCAAGAGTGCGAGTGGAGGAGGGAGATGGGTCCGGAGACGGCGAGGTAGGTGCCCGTGATTGTCACGTCAACAACGGGGAAGTTCTTTGGCTTGACCGGATCTTCTCGACAAGTCTCAGTGGGGTGAGTTTTGCGGATGAAAGCTGCTGCTGAGCCTCTCCGACATTGTGCATGAAAAGTGTGGCGCGTGCTTTGCAAAAACATTTGCAGCATGTGTACATTTTTGCCTTCATGTGGTCTAGTTAGATAAGAATTCCTCCGTGTTTAGCAGGCCTTTGATCACGCATATTAAAAGCGGCCAATCCAAATCCAATCAGACAAAAGATGAAATTAGAAAGCTGTTGCTGGAATTGGAAAAGAAGAGAAGACCTTGTAATCTTCATTCTCTGCTTCTTGTTTCTTCTTTCTCTCCTCTTCTTTTCACCCCCTGTTGCCCTCACGTTTATAATCCCCTTCTCTTCCTCCCTCACTCCTTCTCTCATCTCCAACCACTGTGTCCTGATCCTGGAAATCCATTTGGGGTGTCTTGTCAGTCACCTGAACATAATTCTGTTTCTTGTGTCATGACTGTTAACCTGCCTAGAGTTGCTTGACACGCTGCCTTGTTAGTAGAGCCCGTGTGGAAAAGCGATGCCACGATGCACCTTGTCCGGTAATCAATAAGGGCAATAGCAGTGGACTTGATTCTTCCTGTGGCTGAATCATTAATGTCACATCTGTCACAGTCGCACACGCACCGGCGAAGGTGAATGGGCGTCCCCCAGACACAGTCAAGGTAGAGCACTGATTGATTGTCACAGTATGGATAGAACAACTAATGGAGCCTTGAAGATACTGTACACATGACACATCAATCCTGATATCTATTTAAAGTGCACGCCAATTTCAGAGCAGTTTTTTTTTTCGGCATGAGTCTCAATTTTAAGCCAACCTGTGATATCATCTGATATGGCCGACAAAGGCAAATAAAGTGAGTCCGTGTCGGGGTTTCTCACTGAATGGGTTTGTACTTTTATTTTTGTCAGGATAGAAAATTTCATTTTTTTTTACTCATTTCAAACCGATTTAAGGCGAGTTTTTTTTTCTCCAATCAAATCGATCCTTCACTCTGGGGCACAGATAGAAAATTTAGGGCCGGACACTCGACATCGATGTCCACTCGTTTTCATGATCGTATTGATAAATGAGCTGAAGTGTGGAGCAGAAGTTTGTCAATAAAAATTCAAAAAGTAAAAAAAAGAAAAAAAATCTCCCAATTTGGATGGATGGATGGATCTTTATTGTCATTACACTTTCGTGCAACGAAACATCACTCAACATTTACTTGGCACAGGCACAAGTAGATGAAAAACTCACTTGCGCTGTTTCAAATTTGAGGTGCCAAAATGTCGCCATTTTGGGGAAGCCTGGAACCCTGACATGCAGTAAAACTGCATACACTCACAAAATTGCCCGCCAGATGTTCATTGATAGAAAGGAGGAGGGTTAGCGACACTGCCACCTTGTGGAATTTTATAATGTGCCTGTCAACAGGTTGCATAAGAAACATAATTGTGGATGTTTTATCATTTGGTATTGCTTGACCGAATGTATCTATATAATTGATTATTAATTGATTGAATTACTCAGAGTGACCCAAGTAGACAGACCTTTTCATTTGATGCACTAAGTTACAGTTCTTGTTCTATGGTTATCATCATACATTCCTCTTTGGCTTTATTTTCTGTAGCCTTATCTTCGCAAAAAACAAATAAAAAGTAAAATGTGTGTGTGTGTGTGTGTGTGTGTGTGTGTGTGTGTGTGTGTGTGTGTGTGTGTGCGTGCGTGTGTGCGTGCGTGTGCGCGTGTGTGTCGAAAATGTCAAACAGAACGCACCGCCTGGACACACGGCTGTTGTATGTCACACACCTGTCCTGTGCTTCTGTCCGTGTCTGCACGTCAGTGAGACCGTTCGGCTCTACTTCGCTAAAAATAATACACACACCCGCACAAGAAATATGAATAATGGAGGACAGGGGTAGCGAGATCCAGGTCAGAGTCAGACCCAGTTCCAGGAGCTTCAATCCCTAAGGAGGATACTACTAGACCACGACATTAATATTCACTTTGTAGCATCTAGCACATCTGCAGACTTGCGGTTATCCTCTGGGCCGAGACTAACGGGCTGGAGGCTAGCCGAGGTTTGTACATGATGGGCCCGCAGAATGCATCTGTGCATTTTTGTCTCTTTTATTCATGCGATGCAGTGTGTTCAGTCGCAATAAATTTCTGATTGAGTTTAAACAGATGTCAGATTGATTTGGGTTGGCAAATTGTAGCACATTAACATTCATTAGCGTAAGTAGAGGACGTTTATTGATGATGCCGCAAATGCCTTTTAAGAGGGAGTTTTTTTATTTTTATGTTTTTAAATAATAGGCCCTCTCAAATCTCTATGGGAAGGATGGAAGCTCTTCTAAATATTGTACCTAAGTGGTTTCCAAACTATTTACACTAAGTATGAACTACCCGAAAAATTCACATCTTGCCAGGTTGCACCATCACAACTACAATTAAATTGCAGTAGTATAGTGGGCCCAAGTCTTCGTCATAACCCAGACAGAGGTTTTAGTATATTGAATGTGCTCGAAGGTTACCGGTAATTAGCATCTACCAATGCTTATTCATTGATTTGTTCCCATATCTCTAACGGTGCACACGCCACGTTTTTAAAAGCAGTGCAGCACCAGAATAGAATGACAGAACAGCGTTTCATCTGAAACACAAGGCGTAGGTGAGTAATAATCTGTTCTCGTTGAAAGGCACCTCATTTATCCAGCCATTAGTGTCTCTAATTCACACGTCATTTCGACATGTTCTCGCAACGCTTGAAAGAATGTTATTTCAACATCTTACGACAGCTGTGCTTCTCAAACTTTTTTTTCTCAAACAAGTTTTGCTTTGCCACCCCGTTCAGTATTCAGTGTACAGTGGTACCTCGGCTCACGAACTTTTCGCCTCACGAACATTAATTTCGCGAGAATTTAGTCTCAGCTGACGAACTAATTTTCGGCGGATGAACCAAACCAAGCGGTCGAACAGCGCCCCTGTGGCGGCCGCGAGAAGCTGACGCACGCTCACGGCGTTCACTTCGTCACCCCCTTTCTTTAAATGCGGACGTGGTTTGTGTTTGCTAGACATTTTGGACCATATTGAGTGTACTTTTGCTATTATGGGACCGAAAAAGACCCCGCCACAGGCTAGTGTTAAGCCTAAGAAGACATTAAAGAAAATTACGATCGAGTAGAAGAAGGAGATCATTGAAAAACACGAACGAGGTGTGCGTTTGTGTGACTTAGCGTCCCAGTACCAGTACGCCTACACGCAACAGGTGTCAATTAAGAGGTTTTTAATCAGCAAAAAGGATAAAGAGTCTCCTTCTAAGAAGCAAAGAAGAGAAGCCACACCGGAGGTTGAGTTACCTACAGTCCTTATGGAAGGTGACTCTCCTTCCAAACCGTAACTCTCTCCCTCCCTCCCCCTCCCACTCCGTTCCATCAAGCCATCAACTACGATCACAAAGATAAATAGAACGACTTTATTATACAGTACAGTTTATTTCTTTAATTTCAATACAATAGCACATTTATTATACATAAAATAAGGTATATTTTTGTGTAGTTTTAAGGCTTATTTAGTCGAAAATTATGTTTATGGGGACCTGGGAACGGATTATTCTCATTTTAATGGTTTCCTATGGGAAATAAATGTTCGGAAGACGAACTTTTCGGCTCACAAACTTTTTCTGGGAACCAATTAAGTTCGTGAGCCGAGGTACCACTGTACTTAGAAGTGTAATTTTTGAGTGCAACGACAGTGAGTACGCCCCTCAGTAAAATATCCGAATCTGACCCAATTAGCAGTTTCCCCCTCCCCAATGTCATCTGACTTGTGTAACAAGGTCTCAGGTGTGGGCAGGTGTGGTCTGTCTGTCTGTCCGTCTGTCTTGTTCTAAAATTACACTGACGCATCTGTTCTTCTTTCTCCCTTTCTCCTCCCAGTGGGTGACTGTGCAATTCACGATGAGCAATATCTACGAGTCTGCAGAGGCCACGCTGGGCTTCATCAGCTCTCCGTGCCTCACCAAAGTGGAGCTCAGAGTGGCCTGTCGGGGAATCTCAGACCGAGATGCTCTCTCCAAACCTGACCCTTGCGTGGTTCTGAAGATGCAGTCACATGGCCAGTGGTTTGAGGTAGAGTCCGTTGACGGACGGAGGGGAACGATGGGGTGGGTGTGTACTTTTCCCAGGGTACTGAACATGTGAAGCAGATGGGCTGCATTCACGTTTAAAGGAGTGAAGCTGTAGAGGGGCGGGGGAGAGGTTGTCAGGGCAAAACAGATCCTGGGGAAAGACGGACACATTCTTCGCCCACATCCCTCTCTTTAACCCGTACAGGCCCAGCGGTTACTACAGTGGACAGCTTATCTTGTGATCAGGTGGTGCATGAAAGGGTTAAAATCAGCAAGTGCACTCTGTATACTGTCCATTTACATAATCTGGCAGCCCAAAAACGGGATGCTGAGGCGCACTCATACTCGAGCGTGGCGCCTGCTTGGATGACCTTCACTTTGTGCCAATTGTGTCGCTGCGCGCGTTTTAAGAAGAGCGCATGCACAAGCGTTAACAAAAGCCCATCGGCCCCCACCGGACTGATTTATGTTTCTGTTCCTTTCTTCCTTGAGGGGGCAGGGAGGAGAACGTAAGAACAACTATATTCGCTGCGTTGTCAAACAGCTAGTTGATAAGTCTGCACAATGTAGCGCTGTTTAATTGTATTTGTAGCGGCCGCGGTGCCGAGAAGTCGGCTAATTCACAATCGATGCACACCGGCAGTGTGCTGGGTATTTAATGACATCCTGCCTTTTGTACAGTTATGAAGACCACCCACAAAAAAAAGCATTAAAAGTACACCACAATAAAAACGGAACAATTGCAATCTCCAATTTGTATTCTTAGAGTCCAATTCTTAGATTTATGGGTGGCATTCATGAAGACTGGACATCGTGGGTCAGAAACATAATTCAGATTGACAGTTGTCATTTTTGTTATCTGCATTGCACCAAAAGGCTTAAATCTAAAAAGAGACACGAAAGGAGAATGACTATGGGCTAACCCTCATCAATTCTTAAAGCGACCCAACAGAAAATGAATCCCAAAATTGCTATGGGGGTTGGGGGGGTGAACCCAAACAAACAAACAAACAAACAAAAAAAAACTTCATATGGCTGTTTATCACATCAGCCACTATTGTGTTTGCTGCCTCCAAGTGGCCGAATATCAGTGAAATTATGAATGTATAGTACATTCTCACCTTTCCAGTGTTATTTGGAATACTATAGTATAAGATGCAAGGTGAAAATTATGTCTCAAAAAATAAATAAATAAAATAAAAGGCCTCACAGTTCTGAGGTCTAGGGCCTGAATGAAAACATGCATGTTTGCTTCGTTGAAGATTTAAATGGCTCTTCCGTGTGAATTTGCAGATGAATTGTTTGTCTTTGGGGAAAACGGAATTTTTGGAATGAGAAAAAATAATAGCCCGCAAGGCGTGAATTTTTGGGGGGAATATGTTTAAATTGGAATAATGTGAATCGGATGATTTACAGTATATGGAACTAGATGCATATCACATTCATCATTCGTTGCGGGGAATGCCGAAAGCTTTTACGCAATAATTCTGAAACTTGTGTTTTGCACACGTGTTGAAAGGTGGACCGGACGGAAGTGATCCGCAGCAGTAGCGGCCCAGTCTTCTCCAAGATCTTTCTGGTGGATTACTACTTTGAAGAGGTGCAAAGGCTGCGTTTCGAACTTCTCGACATCAGTTCGGGCAACAATGGCCTCCGTGATGCTGACTTCCTCGGGGCCTTGGAGTGCACCTTGGGACAGGTCAGATGTAACCGCGACACGTTCTGTGTGCGGCGGCATGTTTCCGAGTACGACGTGAGGGATTAAGCTGAGTGCTTATTGGATTTGCGTGTAATTAGTTAATGTGTGTTTGTGTAATGAAGGCCGATGGAGATCAACACTCTCTATACATGCCCTAAAAATACCCAAAGAGTGATTTTTCTCATGGGCGGCCCGGTAGTCCAGTGGTTAGCACGTCGACTTCACAGTGCAGAGGTACCGGGTTCAATTCCAGCTCCAGCCTCCCTGTGTGGAGTTTGCATGTTCTCCCTGGGCCTGCGTGGGTTTTCTCCGGGCACTCTGGTTTCCTCCCACATTCCAAAAACATGCATGGCAGGCTGATTGGTTGCTCTAAAATTGTCCCTAGGTGTGGATGTGAGCGTGGATGGTTGTTCGTCTCTGTGTGCCCTGTGATTGGCTGGCAACCGATTCAGGGTGTCCCCTGCCTACTGCCCGAAGACAGCTGGGATAGGCTCCAGCACCCACCGCGACCCTAGTGAGGATCAAGCGGTTCAGAAAATGGATGGATGGATGGATGATTTTTCTCATGTTTTTTGGACTGATGAAATGAATTTGACTCCAGATAGACTCGATGGCAGAATTCAGGATTGGCCACAAACCTCAGCTTTGATTCAGCAAGGCGGAGGGTGGGATTTCGGTTTGGGCCGCTGTCGTTAAAAAATACGATAGTTGGACATTGTAAGTTTCACTGGCGATTCAAAATAAATTTCCAGAGCCACTGTCGGTTTTTAGAGGACACTATACATGCGGTGGTACAGAAAAAAAAGGCTTGAAAAATGAAATTTACCTTCAAACACCAAAAAATCTAGTCTTTTTTTGATATTTTTTAAATATCACAACTGTATTACATACTGTATGTGCCTCATGTCCATCTGTCAGGCTCCTTCTTGCAGCAATGCAGCGTGCGCAAGTAAAACGGGAAGACTTGATTCGGAATTCGGCTCTTTGAGCTTTCAAACGTGTATCACACAATTGTGTCCTGTTATTGAGGCGATAGGGAGGTAAAGCGCTGCGGTGCATGGAATCCCAATGGGATGTTTTTGTTTTTTTTTGGTGTGTTTTTTTTTGCCTGAAGTCAGCTACTGTCACGAACATTATGGGATAAATGTCCTTGAGCCCTGACTTGCAGCACCGGGCCGCCTAAAACGGATTTTATTCAGGTATGTGCGCTGCTTTCCGTACGCGAATCTGTGAACTGACTTCCGATAACGTATCCAATGGGATAACAAAAGAGAGAATATAAAAGGATTTTGTGCTTTGCTCAAGGATGCCTTAGATGGGACGTGAACTGGCGCCTCACCAGTAACCTAGTCTTTTTTCATACTGCCAAAATTTATATTGTGGTGGTCCCCCCCCTAATGACCATGCAATCAATATTTAAATATATGCTTTATTGTGGAGGTGCACTCATTAAACACAGGCAGTTAGCGGGGAAAAAAAAATAGGCATCATGCTCATTAAAAAGACTGATGACCTAAGCGGGTGCTCAGGAAATGCCAGCTAAGCAGCTTCTAATTCCATTTTTTTGCTGCCAAGAAAGACAACAAAACTATAAAATGCGTGTTTGCAGTTGACTGGTCAGCACAAAGCTGGGTTAAAAACAAATTTCTACTGACACATGAAAAAAGGATTCTTTAAGCGTTAGCCAGAGGTTTCCTGAAATTGGATTAAGCCAACGGCGTCTACAACACAAGTCTTGTCAAGAGCTTTGTTTCATTAGACTCGCACGTTGTTTTATGTTGCCGCAGCTTCAACACACCAGAAGCACTGATCTGCTTGGAAAAGCTGTGGGAACATTGTTTCCCAACGTTGTTACTATTCTGCAGTACTTTCAGATTAGCTGTCGAAGCAAGAGACGCAACGACGACGTTGTTTTTGCCACATGCCGGTCTTGGGGCAAAATGCCCTTTCGGTGCTCCTTGAAATGTGCAACTCTCAAGCCGGAGGCTCCACCCCGCGTTCCTATATGCACTGACAGCGTTCGTATTTCAAATTTAGGTTCACGAGTCAAAGCAAAAATCGGCGGTTGAAAAATGTGTAAGGTCTCAAGGTACCACTGTACTCTATAGTGCCGTTTTGCACCCTGCGCATCAGAACCAACCTGACCAATAAGGGCAGTGGGAAGCACATTTTTTTTTTTTTGCTCTCGTCCCCCGTGAATAATATTCTCTTTTTGCATGTCTCTGTTTCAGATTGTCTCACAAAGGAAACTCACCAAAGCACTCCTCAAACAGGGAAATACTGCCGGGAAGTCTTCTATCATGGTGTGACACCGTTCCAAATCAGCCAAACACACTTACTCACAATCACACCTCGCTTTCGGGAAACCGGACAATTCATGCGATGGTGTTGCACATTCAGCGTGATCAACGCCTCATTTCTATCGCCTTTTCTCTCGTTCTCGCCCGTTCTCTTCCTCCCCTCTCGTCAACTCGACTCCAAAGGTGACGGCGGAGGAGCTGTCCGGCAACGACGACTACGTCGAGCTCTCCTTCAGTGCTCGTAAGCTGGACGACAAGGTTTGTGGAACCAAAAGGAGGCCGTGCTGAGATATTCGGTCACCTTAAGTAACCCCCTCCTATCTCAGGCACGGAGATAACTGTGTTCATTTTCAGGTTTGCCGTGCATGCACACGGGGCACAGTCATGAATGACTAATCCAAACAGGTTGTGCCTCAGGGGAAACTGTGGAAGTAACCATGGGAGAGGTGGACAATTTAGCGAGAGAGAGAGAGAGAGAGAGAGAGAGAGAGAGAGAGAGAGAGAGAGAGAGAGAGAGAGAGAGAGAGAGAGAGAGAGAGAGAGAGAGACTGGGAAGAAACAAGGGAGAAATAATGATTCCTTCGAGAGGGTGAATGATTTATGCTGCCGCCTTATGGATTTGTTTTCCCTCTGAAGGATTTCTTCAGCAAGTCAGATCCATTCCTGGAGATTTTTCGAATCAATGATGATGGGAGCGAGTCCCTTGTACACAGGACAGAGGTAATTACATGCGCACAGAGGGAGGGAGTTAATGACTTCATCTCTGGTGAGCGTTAAAAATCTTGTTTGTTTTGTTTGTGCCCCCCCATCCCCTCTCTGGTATTTGTTCAGACGGTCATGAACAACTTGAGCCCCGTTTGGAAATCCTTCAAAGTTTCCTTCAACACACTCTGCAGCGGAGACCAGGAAAGGGAGCTAAAGGTGAGTCCTCGATTGTTATTATTTATAGCGGGTCTTTAAAAAAAAAAAAGACATTTTATTTCTTCTGGTTTTGCACAAAATAAAGCATTTTAATTAGAAGGGCCATTTCCTGTCAAGACGGAGCCATTTCCTTCTGGGCACCGAATGCAAATGAGTCCCGTCTGTGCATCTGACAGGATCCTTGATGAAATCATAAAATAGCCTGCTAACTTGGAAACAAACGGACAGATACTGCTCTCCACAATTTTCGCCACTTGAATCTGCTTCCACAATGTTTGAACGTGTGTTGAACTTGCGAGAACATCAAAGCGGCGATTGGGTCGAGTTACCAAAAACTGTCTTCAAGGTTGCTTTCGGATATTATGACACAAGTAATCGTAAAAATGAATCACGTTGACTAAGCGTAGTTAAGAATATGCAGCGAAGGATCAAGTCCATCAAAATCCCAATTCACCACCTATGCCACAACTTAGACCTGGTTTCAATGAGTCGAAAGTCGAGATTACTTTCTGTCATCAAATTTGTCAGGTGCGCCTCGGGCGTGTAATAGCACGCCATCGATCCCCCTAGAAATCCCATCTATTTTTTATAAATCGTTAAATGCCATGGTTTATGTAAATAGGTCACCACCAAACCGTGGGTTGACTTCAGGTCGTGTTCCCAATTTCCATGGTGCCATCGTGTATATTTAAAGAAACGGGAGAAGATGCGAAAGAGCTCAAATTGGCAAACTTTCACCTTTGCTTGCCAGAACAAATTTGTGTAAATGAGCGGGAGAGCGGAGCCCCGCGCATCGACTCGGAACGCGATCCTGACCATGAATAAACATGAGCTTGATCATCAAATATTCAGCGGCGTCTTAACTCTGCGTGGATCCTGACAGCAGGAGGAAAAGGGCTAACGCGCACGTACGCGCCCTCGGCGCTGGTTTCCCCGGCTACCCGTTTGAAGCGTCAGCGCTATAGTGAGACATGGCAGGGTGCAAATTTTCTCTCTTCCCGCCGACTCTTGTCAAACAACGCTCCATACTGACCAATGCATGAATTCATCACCTTTATTTTTGTTTTTCTAGAACTCTACATCAGTGGTCCCCACGTGGTTCATTTGGTACCGGGCCGCACAGAAAGAAAAAATAACTTACATTACTTCCGTTTTATTTATTTCTGACTCTGAAAGATGTTTTATTTTGAAAAATGACCGGATCCTCTGTTACATCCATTTACAATATGTCACTCTTGACGCAGGCACGCTTCTCAGTCACGTGATAGGTTACCGCTAAAATGAAACCCGGGAGCTAGCAAAATGAGTAAAAACAAAGGGCCTACGACTTTCAAGAAAAAGAAGGTGAAACTTTATCAGGAGTCCTACTTCAAATACGTATTTATCTCAACGGGAGATTCCCACGCACCAAGCGCACTCTGCATAACACGTGGTGATGCTGAGTCGTATTTTTCATGCACTTTATATTTGCGGCGTGTCTTATTTTGAAGGCACGTTTGTTTCAATGTTACCATAGTGACCAAAGAGTGTTGCGGCCAGATAGGACGTTCCTCGTGTATGATTCGTTTTGGTTATTACGTTTGAAAAATATTTCATGCAGCTCGTGTCATATTATTTTGTTGTATTTATCCGTCACACCTTAAAGGTCTCTGAAAATATTGTCTGAGATTAAACTGGAGCAAAAAAGGTTGGGGAGCGCTGCTTTGCATGACCACCCATTCGTTTGTTGATCTCCCCCGCCCACGCCTCACAAACATCACACTTGGGATTCGGGCACTTGCTCGTGCAAGTGGAAGACGGGCAAATAAGAGGATTACCTGTGGTTGATGTTTCTAATCAAGCTTCGTTAAATTGGTTGCGATTGCTAGTTGTTCGGGTAACCTCATCCTCAAAGGTCACACCGTTCCTCAACCGAATGACAATCCCAAGCATGTCTTCATGTTTGTCTTTCTCCTTTGACTACATTCAATTGATTTTTTTTTTAAACAATCCCAGTCAGCTTTACAATCATTGCCCTAAGCCACTTTAAAATGAAAGGATGGCGTACTTTCGTTCCGCGTGCCGCGGCCTGCTGACTCTCGCCTTTTCTCGAGGATTGCGGCCATTTGTCTTGTTCGCCGGCGGCTCCTTCGGGAGCTCACATAAGGCGCACGCGGGCAAAACACGGTGTCTCTTAGGCCACATCCCTCTCAGCATCCTCAGATTAATATTTCACCGCGCCATTGCCCCCCCACTAACACCTCGTTATCAATCATTCAACATGGCATTTCCTGTGTGTGTGTGTGTGTGTGTGTGTGTGTGTGTGTGTGTGTGTGTGTGTGTGTGTATTTGCTCTAACTGGGGGGCTCTGTTTTTTTCAGTGCACCGTTTGGGACTGGGACTCGAATGGAAAGCATGATTTCATTGGGGAGTTTCAGACCACGTTTAAGGAGATGAGGGCAGAACAGGAGGGCAAGCAGGTGAGAAAATTAAACGCCTTTGCCAAACCCGTTGTTAGCAAGCCGCTTCACACTCGGCAATCATTTGCGGGAGAAAAGAACACAATTGCCCCCGCTGCCATTTTACCATCAAATTATGCTGATTGTTCAAATAGTCGTGAGGTGAGAGATGTAATCAAAGCGGGGCGGCGATGTGAATCACATTCGCCAATACTAGTTGAACGAAAGGTGTTGTCTACCACCGCGTTGCGCCCAAAATAGTCCATGTTTGTTCTCTGTTTTGCGGTGAGGAGCACCGCAATAAAAAAAAAAATAAATAAAAAATACCGGTATCCACAATGCCATGGGCACTGACACAACCGCATATCATCACCAGTTCAGGCAGCAACTGAACTTTGCTCTGGCAGCAACCCTGCGTGCCGCTCGTTCCCTCGTAGCGCCAAGGACACAATGTCCACGAGTTTAATGAAGAACGAAAGAAATAAAACCCTTTGAAACCGGTCTCAGATCAATTCAGGGACGCAGAAGTTGTTCAAGGATGAGATGAAGGGTGGTGACGGACGTGTTTCTGAAATGTACCACAGTCGCGATAATGATCTCCTTTCATGCAGTTGTTCTTCAACCTTGTGCTTTTTCTTCTTTTTTTTTCTCCATCCTGTGCGATATCTCTCCATTCATCTGAGCACAGATGATTTCGCCGAGTTGATTTTGGAGCAAATATTTATCATGAAATGTGTTATACAGACGTATTGTGGAATAGATAAAGAATGGATGGGAAAAAAAACAACTTTCAAACGCTCTCCTTGACGTGCCATTACCGCTTAATTTGCACTTTCCAATCTGAATGTTTTCTCCCGATTCAGTGGGAGTGCATCAACCCTAAATATCAGATGAAAAAGAAGAATTACAGAAACTCCGGGGTCGTCTTTCTTAACCACTGTAAGGTAAAATCAACCTCCCCCGCTTGTGCCTTTGCAAATATTCAAGTGCTCATATTTTGTCCGCCATTGTGAATTGAATTCAACAATTCAAGGTTTGATTTATTATTATTATTTTTTCCTAAAACATCTTTCCCCATGACAGATCATCAAAATGTATTCCTTCTTGGATTATATCATGGGCGGCTGTCAAATCCAGTTCACAGTGAGTTGCCTTCACCAAGTGGAAAGTGGTCTAGTGCTGGTGGGAGTGCTTCATATATGGCGCGTGCATGCGTGTGCGTGTGTGTGTGTGTGTGTCCCAGGTGGCAATAGACTTTACAGCATCCAATGGGGATCCTCGAAACAGCTGCTCCCTCCATTACATCCACCCCTACCAACCCAACGAGTATCTTAAAGCTTTAGTGGCCGTGGGGGAGATCTGCCAAGACTATGACAGGTACAGCGAACATTCCAACCATCACCGTTCACCTCATTTGGCGCACACACCTACACGCACACACACACGTGAAGTCATTAATTCCTACTCCTTTCATCTTATTTTCTCTTTCTTGGTCTCTTCAATGAATCGTGGGTCTCTGCAGCGATAAAATGTTCCCGGCGTTTGGTTTTGGAGCTTTAATACCGCCTGACTTCAAGGTAGGTGGTGTGCGTGTGTGTGTGTGTGTGTGTGTGTGTGTGTGTGTGCGTCGCAAGGTTTTGTTGCAGATGAAAGGCAAAATGCATCCGACGTCGCAGTAAGGCCCTGATTTCTCTGCCCCCACGTGAAGGTGTCGCATGATTTTGCCGTCAACTTTGACGAAGACAATCCCGAATGCGCCGGTGAGCTATTCAAACACACATCGCTTTTTTTTTTTTTTTTTTCCTTGACTCATTCACATCCCCGCATCACGGGATGGAAATAGTTCTCCGGTGCCAAATTTTTCTCCTCCTGTCTCGCGCACGCACACACGCACATCCAATTGGGAGATTTGTCACTAGGCTGCACGATTATTTCAGGCTACAATACACAGAGAAAAATAACACTCATCTAGATGTGTGAAATGGGCCTGTGTACTCTTCCCTGCACATTGCGGCTTTCTTGCTGTGAGCTTGGACGTGCCATCTTCGGTTTGTGTTTCTTATGTCACAATAAAAAAAAAAATTACCCCCCCCCAAAAAAAACAACCACAAAAGCATCCCAGCACCTTGTTGTGTCGTGAAACAACACGAGAAGAACGTGATTGTTTCAGCAAATGCTTTTCCAAAGACGAGACCGTGGTCTTGTTGATATCAGTGTAATGTGTTTCCACGTGTGCACGTTGCAGGAATCCAAGGTGTGGTTGAGGCCTACCAAAATTGCCTTCCTAAGATTCAACTCTACGGGCCCACCAATATCGCCCCCATCATCCAGAAAGTAGCCTCATCCGCCTCAGAGGAGATGCACACCAAAGAGGCCATGGTGAGAGTGGTGGCAATTTTTATTTTTTTAATATTATTTATTTTCATTTTCATGAGCTGCATATTTCAGACTTTTTATCCTTAATTGTCTCGTGTCTTTAAAAAACTCAAATTTCGCTCTTTTCAGTGTAAAATCATTGCTGAATTCAGAAAAAAACATAATCATTGTTAAATGTGTATTTTATTACCCTTCATAAAGCAAAGGGAGATCGCACGTTACTGCTCTAACTTCCTACCCTCTTTTTTTTTGTTTTTTAAATCAAACACGCCTCTCTACATCCTCCCCTTTCTTGACGCCCCAAAAAATGTCTCCCCTCCCGTGTCCCGCCGTAGGAATATTTCATCCTCCTCATTCTGACAGACGGCGTCATCACCGACATGGCCGACACGCGGGAGGCCATCGTGCACGCCTCCCACCTCCCCATGTCCGTCATCATCGTCGGCGTGGGCAACGCCGACTTCACAGACATGCAGATTTTGGACGGCGACGATGGCATCCTGCGGTCGCCCAAGGGCGAGCCCGTCCTCCGGGACATCGTCCAGTTCGTGCCCTTTAAGGATTTCAAGCACGTGAGTGGCTATGGCACTCGAGATGGATGACATGTGACACGGTGCAAGTCTGGCAGCGCAGCGGGTCGGTTTTACATTTCGAGCAAACCTTCTCACAGATTGTACACCAAATGTCACGTTCACTTTGTCGGTAGAGCATCATCTAGTCGTACAGTAGACGGCGCAGAAGAAAGCACCTTCCCCCTTTCAGTTTCTCCAATCTTCTCTTTACTCTGGGCAAGCAGATCGAGATGGCCGAATGTGGTGAGTGGGCGTAATCAGAAGCACATCAGTGATCTGTCTGTGTAAATTTGCGCGTGTGTGTGTGCGTGCTTGAATGGCATTGATTCAGGCAGGCTTTGACAGGGCCTGTTTGGCCGGATTTGTTACGCTAAGTTTGCTTTTTGGCAGGTTGAGAAATCAACCAATTACGTTCCAACCAAACAGAAAGTGTCCGTCTGCCGGGATTGTGTGCTTGCCCGTGGGTGGATGGCGACTCAATCAAAGTCGTGGGTGGGGTGGGGGGGGGGCGATATGCACCCAAAGATATTGCTAAAAGGATGCGCAGGTTGTGAAAGTCAACAGTCAGCGCGGAGGTGAAGGCGTCGCTGCTGTGTTTGGTGACAGGGCGCGGGGGTCAGCGGCAGAGGCGAGCTAATGACAAAAGGGGGCAAGGGAGTGTGTGACAGAGGTGGCGAGGTGATTTTCTGCTCTGTCGTTTCTTTTCAGAGGGGATTAAGAGGAGCGGGCAAGTGTGTGACAGGCAGAGTTGGATGTATCAGGTAGGAAGGAGCGGAGCGCCAGTGGGTGTTTTTTGGGAGGGGAGAAATTAGAGGAAGCGAGGGGGGGGGGCGGTGAGTGACTTTTGATGGCGCATTGTCTCAGGGAATTATGTTGAGATAGAGAGCAAATGACTGACTTGGTGACGGTGGTGAGGGGGGGGGGTTGTGTGTGTTGGGTGTGTGTGTGCAAACTGAAAAGTGAAGCAGCTTGAAAACTTTTGGCCTTCTGTCATTTTCAGCACTGCGTTGCGATACTCGTGACTTACCAACTGACACGTTTTTGCCGAGACGAGCTGTCCTTCAAATCATTTATTTTGCTATTTTCCCCACTCACCCAACACTCAACTTCCTTCATAACACACAGTGCTTTTAAAACAACCGCATAGCTTTGCCTTTCCTTCGCAGGCTAATACCGTATGTACATTTTATGTATACTTATTTGAAAAGCTCTCTCCATCGCTGATGCTTTTCTTGTTTACTGGTCTGACTTGTGTGCAGCCAGTGCTCAGTTTCCGATTCAGTGACAGTGTAGTTTGTCTATGTGTGCCCTGGGATTGACCGGTGACCCTTTGTCAATCCGCCGGGATCAGCTCCTGGTCACCTCATCGCCGAAAATGGATTCCCAATGAAGAGACAACATGGTGAAATAGTGATTAGCACAGCACAGCACAGCAAGTTAGTTCAAGTGCTTGAAATGTGAGTCGGTGTCTAATCCACCAGTCTGCTCACATTCTCTTGAAACCTCTCGTGGCTGGTCCTTCTTTTTTGAAGTGTTCAAATGGAGGGAGTAGAAGTCAAAACAGATGCCTGAGAACTCTTAAGTTCAGCTCACTTATTGTAAAGTGGTACCCTTTCAGATGCCAACCAAAACCCAGAGGACCACATGTAGGAATTTTTTGCCCCCCGCCCCCCACTTCACCATACAAGCTTGTCTGATCTCGTCAGTCTCCCTGCGCTCAGCCTATGACAGCACCAGGCTCAACAGTGAATTCCAGCCTGCGAGAGTCACGCGTGGCTAGCGATGCGAAAGGCTTTTTAATGTATTCCGTTTTCTCTTCTCTCTCTCCCTCTCTTTCTCTCTTTCTCTTGTCTGTCTGTCTACGTATTGGCAGGCGTCCCCAGCTGCCCTGGCAAAAAGTGTTCTGGCAGAAGTCCCGAACCAGGTGGTGGATTACTACAACGCTAAAGGCATCAAACCCAAGTGTATGTCAGACTATGAGTCAACAAGGACCTTCAGTCCCTGACGACGGACGAGCTATATGTTTACAATACAAGTGTGCATTGCTTACCCCCCTGCGCCCCCTTTACACACCCACACACACACATTCATGTAAATACATAGAGCTTTGTCTAGCTCAGAGAAAGAAATAGACTACTGCATGTTTGGCTTTGATGGCCTTAGCCAGGAATCCATCCTTGTATATCTTCCAGATGTTTCTAGATACGAGTTTACCAAACCAGCATGCAGATCTCAGCCAACCCAAAGAAATGACACCATACCTTATTTGTATAACTAGCAAGTGCGTCAATAGCGCAAATGTGATGAATGTATTCTGAGAACTAGCATTGCACTTTGTATTCAAACTATTTCCGTGGATATTAGTTTCCCTGTTCGTGTTTTGCAGAAATGCATACATAATTCTGCTAGCTACTCCCTCGTAGAAGGCTTGCTGGTTATGAAATAAAGTATCTCTGTCATTTCAAAGATATTATGGGCTGATTTTTTTTCCTACAGAATTCTTTTGGGGTGGGGGGCATAATTGTAATAATTTCTTAATAACCTTCCTAAATTGTAAAGAGTTTTTCAGGGGTAGCTTGGTGTGGGTTGTAGGCACTGATCTGTGAACTCTTTATCCATTGTAAGCTGCATGTTGATTATAATAAAGGCACTTTGTTTTTCTCATTTGGTGCAGTTTGCTGTGTGCGCATGTAGCGGTAAGCACGCGCGCGCGCGTGTGTGTGTGTGTGTGTGTGTGTGTGTGTGTGTGTGTGTGTGTGTGTGTGTGTGTGTGTGTTTAAAGTGTAAAATCGATCCCCTCTGTGAGGGGAATTGGAAAAAAAATGAAGGTGATCACGCAAGGAGGAGCTGGGGGCGCAGATGTCTCATACTGGAGAATTTAATGAACTCGGCAGAGGAGAGGGAAGCAATGCAATGAGAGTTGCAGACGGTACCGACTTTAACCATTTCATTCCTCTAATTCCAAAAGATTGGATTTAAAATATATTGATTTAGAATCTCCATCATAATCACAAAGTTGAACCAAAGCCCACTTTTTTTTTTAAAGATGAATTGGGGTTATGGCCACTGTGACACATTCCACAGGCACGCCGGCTAACTTCTTGTCAAAAGTATTCCCAGGAAAGTGGAAACCGTTCCATCAGCAAACAGAATCCAAACAATTTTCTGAGTGGTTCACTTTCTGCGACGATATAGAGGTGCCCAAATATGTTTACTTGTGTGCCAACAAGTGCACAGCTTCAAGTCAACAACTGTGCACACCAAGGTCATGCAGTTTCTCTGGTTTTGATTGTCCCAGCTCCTTCAGCACTGTGTCTCTGAGCACATTGAATGTGGCGAATGTAATGACTGTTCGCATAATGTCCAAACCTCCAGTGAGCCACTGAGGATAGAACTCATATCTCTTTGTCGCTCACAGACAGCCCCACGTTGCCAGTACTGTGCAGCTGCACAGACTTTGTTTGGATACACAAACAGCAACAGTCCACAGACATTTGGGCTTGTTGGAACTCTTAAAAGATCAACTTATCCCCCCCCCGCCCCCCCTCCACCTCCCACTCTAAATCTGATGATACACTTCACAAAGACAGCTATGGTAGGCTCCAGCACACCCGCGAGTCCATTACCCTTGTGGGGGATGAGCGGTTCGCAAAATGGGTGGATAATTCATTTACTGAAATCCCAAAATGCGTGTTGGCCCATCTCAGGAAAAGTTATTTATTTACTCTCATTAGTTTATAGATTGAATGCCTCGTTTAGAATGTATCTTACAGATAATTTGATGATGTATTTACACATTTTATTTCCTGGGCACGCAAATGGCAACAATTTGGTGGAATGGCCCATTTACAATACATCAGCAAAGTATATACAATACTGTAATGTGGAATGAAAAATGGATGGATTCATCTGTCTTTTCACAGTCTTTATTCTTGGAAACGGAGCAAGAAAAAGGTCTCAACCGCAATTGGGTCAGTCAATACTCTCAGCAAACTGAACATTTTTCTTAAATGACAACCTCAAAATCCACGACACGCGATACATGACCTTGAGGTGTTACTGTATGCAGTAATATGTTCAACGTTTAAGCGCATCCGATAAGATTGATACTGTATGTGTGTTCAGACAATAATGACACAGAATGCAAATAAGCTCATATGATTAGTGACGCTGTCTTACAAAACCACAGGCTACAGTGTCTTGTCGCCTAAATAGTGCATATTTGAATTATACAATAAGGGATCATTTTCACAATATTAACGTAAATGTGTTACATCCAGGCGGCCCGGTAGTCCAGTGGTTAGCACGTTGACTTCACAGTGCAGAGGTACCGGGTTCAATTCCAGCTCCGACCTCCCTGTGTGGAGTTTGCATGTTCTCCCCGGGCCTGCGTGGGTTTTCTCCGGGTACTCCGGTTTCCTCCCACATTCCAAAGACAGGCTGATTGAACACTCTAAAATTGTCCCTAGGTGTGAGTGTGGGTGTCGATGGTTGTTTGTCTCTGTGTGCCCTGTGATTGGCTGGCAACCGATTCAGGGTGTCCCCCGCCTACTGCCTGGAGACAGCTGGGATCGGCTCCAGCACCCCCCTGCGACCCTTGTGAGATGAAGCGGTTCGGAAAATGAATGAATGAATGTTACATCCATCCATTCATTCCCTGCCTCGCTCTCAAGTTGACTTTGCGAGAGAAGCAAAACTGAAGCATAAAACACAAATTCATCCATCCATCAATTTTCTGAACCGAAATATCCTCACAAGGGTCGCGGGACGTACTGGAGCCTATCCCATAGTTTTTGGGCGGGGGGCACTCTGAACCGGATGCCAGTCAATCGCAGGTCGCAGGGCACACAGAGATGAACAACCATCATGCTATATATATATATATATATATATATATATATATATATATATATATATATATATATATATATATAGATAGATAGATAGATAGATAGATAGATAGATAGATAGATAGATAGATAGATATATTGTATATAGATATAGATAGATATATTGTATATAGATATAAAATATACAAAAAGCTATCAAGAAAGAAAGAAAAAATAAAATTATCCTTTTGTTTTTTATATTAAAAGGCAAAAAGGATACTTTTCTTGTTTTAATTTCATTTTTAAAACACATTTTTCAGCGAGAGATATGAATCCTTGAGCGGAACCTTTGTGTGGGAACTCGTGCTCAGGGAATTTTTTTCTCAAACACCAAAAATAAACGGGGTCACATTTGGAACAGGGCAACACTGGTGACACGAACGCACGATCTTACAAGTAATTTAATCCAAGAGCATTCTTTTTTTTTCGCTCTTTCTTCCCCTCGATAACATCTATATAGAGCAAGGAACATAACGAAATGGCGACGTGGGGTTGCCGACTTCTCCAGCAGGGAACTCGTCTGATTTGTCTCCGAGCAGGAACTGAAAGGTGGCTAATGCTAACTGCTTTACCTTCTGTTATTGACCACTGTTACTATCATGCTTGTTGACCACTGTTACTATCATGCTGTATTTATTTGTAGAAATAAAATATTGGTTTGTGATTTACTGTACGGTTGTCATATATTGATATCAACTTACTACTCACCTCATTACATTTTGACAACGTCAATGTATTCCTTTACATTTTGTTTTGATTGACTGCAATAGGATGGAAAGCAGCTCAGTGTTTTACTATGGTTGTCATTTGCAGCAGACAGTGTATAACCGCACTGCTTTCTTCAGAGAGTTTATTAATATTGACCCCATTAAATAGCTAATCCAGATAGCAGGTATTCATTAACAGTAAGTGAGGTCACGTTTTGAACCATCTGCAACTGACTTGACAGTGGCTTCTGTTGCAGCACCATTCAGTCAGTAACTTGTCTCAGGACGTTGAAGACGTCAACATGGGTTGACGAGCACCTCACGGAAGAGCACCAACAGCTCTTAAGGAGGGAAACAGCCGAGGAATACAGAAAACAGACTGCGGACAAGCTCAACCCGTTAAAAGACGAACCGTGGCAGCGACATGAATGGACAGAAGGTATCTGTCCTCATAAAAAAACAAAAACATTTTGTTTCCAGTCATGTGATTGGTTCTCACTGTTTTTTAATCTGGGTTCGTATTAGGTAGTCGAAGAGTTGGACTGGTTGCTGTGAAGTTGGGTATGGCTCCTCTGTGGACTAAAACTGGAGAAAGACATGTCGTCACTTTGCTGCAGGTATAAGCGGAATCATATTTCATATTTTTTTCCCCACAATGTAATGCATTTTCCAGATGTCTCAATATACTTTTGTCAAAATACCTCATGCATAAAGAATCACACACTTTACAACCTATTTTTGTGCCTTGCTGAAATTAGATTGTTTTTAATATCCTGGGTTGCTGAAATGTTGGGTATTCCTCTCCATTGCATTGTGTCTGGAGTTCAAAATAAAGCCAAAAAAAGGGCATTGTAGCACCACAAAGATGAATAAAAAGGAGACAGTCGCTGAGACAGCTCAATGATGGTGTTGAGAGAGCTGAAGAGAAAAGCAAGTTGAGAGCTCGACAGAGAGCGCCAGAGGACTTGAGAGACTCTGGTTTTCAGAGAGAGGCAAAGACAGACAGACGATCCTGAGAGTGTGTGAGACAGACAGAATATATGAGATGTTGACTGAATCTTCCAGGGGGATCGACCCCTGTGGTGTGTGCAGCCTGCGCTAGTTGTAAATGAATAATCCTTCACCCCCCTTATTCAGGTCCAGGACTGCCATGTCATACAGCACTTGTCTAAAGAAGATTATGATGGACGCACCGCCGCTCTCATTGTAGGAGGAAAAAATGTCTCGCCGTTCCACGTAAGAAACTTGTTTTTGTTGTCGTTAAAATGCATTCCGCAGGTTTTCATCCTGGACATGATCTATCTTGCTCTTTTTCCGGAATAAAACTACAGGAGGTAGACGCAACATAAGCTAGCCCTGATTCATAACTTTATGTTTATTGGTGTGTTATGTATTCCTTTCTACTTTTTTTTAACCATTACAAATTGAATTACATTGATTTAAAACCGACGGCAGAATGAAAAATGATTTCACATTATTTCACGTCGCCATACTAAATCCATCAGAAGTAACGGCTCATTAGGAATCGATGCTAGCTCATTTCATCCTGCAATCTACACAGCATGACTGTCTTCTCAACCTTGATTGACGGCGTAATAATAGCATCGCTTGGCTGTAATGCACTTAGGCAGCACATTGTTCCTTATTATGGTTCCGGCCACTTATGAGGAGCATGAGGAAATCTTATCAGTGCGTTATGGAAATATAACTCGATGATAGCATTGAGCTCCTATTGGGACTTACCCTGTTTTTTTTTTTTTTTTTTTTTAATGACGGCGGTTCCACAGTCGGGAAATTAAAGTCACCCCCTTGGTGTGCGTGTGGATGGGTGGATGGATGTGTGTGCTAAATCCTGAAAGCACTTTACTACTTGCACGAGGGAGCTTTGGACTCGACGCCGGCTAACTCTAGAGCGAGCATGTCATAGTCATTCTGTGTGTGTGTGTGTGTGTGTGTGTGTGTGTGTGTGTGTGTGTGTGTGTGTCTGCAGGTGTCCTTCCGCATGTCCGTCTGTCTCTGTGTGTTGGTGTGTGTGTGTGTGTGTGTGTGTGTGTGTGTGTATTTCAATCTGCCCCCGCGTGCGTCTGTTTCATCCCAGCTGTCTAAAAGTAATTGAAGCTCACTAGATTTTACAGCTGCTTTGTCCCACCAACGCTGACACCCGCCGTTCATCTGGATCCTGACTTTGACGATGTTAATAAACTGGAAGGTGACTCAGACCCACTTATCAGAGCAACACCGAGTGCTCCAGTGACAGCAGTTTATTGACCTCGCCGCTTCCGTCCCCCTCCAAGGAAACAATGTGTTTCCGAGTGTCGTCTCTCCTCCGCCGTGTCTTCGTGGATGCTTTATCGTTTGACGTTGTCTTATCAACTGGTTTGGAATTCTGTTCACACCGAGTTGGAGGCCGAGTTTGTCGGAGTGAAACATAGTTGGCAGGCTGATTCTCAGGCAACAGAAGGGTAGAGAGCGGTTTGGAGTGACTGGAGGGGCTGAGTCGAGCGCGAGCAAATGTCAGACACGTTGCCAAGTGTGTGTGTGTGTGTGCGTGCGTGCGTGCGTACACTTGGCTCCCGCACGGTCTTAACAGGCCCGCTGTCAGATTTAAAATGCCAGCATCTGACTGCGGCTCACTGCTGGTTCTTCTTCATTGCTTTATTCCCCCCCACCTCACCACACCCACCCACCCTGCTCTTCACACATCTTAACATTCCTTTTTGTGTGCCTTTCTCTCCACTTGACTGACAGAGATCTGAAAAGCGAATGGAGATGTACATGAATGCAGGAGTGCCTCTGAAACAGAAAATCAGCACCTTCAAAGTCTCGGACAATGCTATCATTAAACCTGGTATACACACATCCAATTTCTGACTAGCTTAATGATAATATGATTTTCCCAAAGGCAGCTGAGTAATTACGCTTCTGTGTGCACACGTGTGTGGCCAGGCACTCCGCTGTATGCTGCACATTTCCGGCCAGGCCAATATGTGGACATCACAGCCAAATCGTAAGTTCTGCTCT
This sequence comes from Hippocampus mohnikei, assembly GCA_026261675.1. NCBI lineage: Eukaryota > Metazoa > Chordata > Actinopteri > Syngnathiformes > Syngnathidae > Hippocampus > Hippocampus mohnikei. The sequence continues at coordinate 327,185 of JAKGUB010000198.1, forward strand.
TCCCTAGTGAACTTTCCTCCTTGGCTTCTTGCACACTTTTCTTCCATACGTTCTATTTTGCATTCATGACTGCTTTTAAGTCAGACACTATATAACGCACACAGCTTACAAGTAGAGCTGTCTACATTGCTCTGCACAATTTTCAAATTGATATTGTTTGGTATCAAACGTTAGCATCAAGGTTTGGCCTCGGTGTTAACACTAAATAGTGTCGATGTTTGCATCGCTGTGGACTGAACATAAATGGTCCAGTAACATATGTAGAGAAAAAAAAAGACAGGACTCACAGTCATGTATTCTTTGTCCTCTGCGAAGACCAACACACATTAGTGCCGTACTGATAAGCTGAGCTGTGTCAGTGAACTGTATATCTGGCTGTTTCTCTCATACTGCCCTCCGGTGGCCAAATTGGGCACAGCAGAAAGCACAATCTGTTTTGTGTCATAACTGTATTTTATTTTATTTTATTAATATATAAAGTACAGTGTTATGCAGGGCTACTTTTCTTCATTAAAATGAGCATTCACCTTTTTTTTCATGAACGTTGGAATGGATGAATGGCATTTTCATTCATTTCAATGTGATACCACAACTAATGAAATTCAAAACATTCACTTCCTTCAACATTTTTTTTTCAAAATCAGCAATTAATTGATTGGGCATTGTTGAGTGACATTTCCAAGACCCTTTTTGTTGAAAACCTCCGACTTCCCGGTTAGATTTAATGCAGCAGTGTGTATCCTGGTTGTGTGTGCGTGCGCGTGTGGGTAGTATTGGGAAAGGCTTTCAGGGCGTGATGAAGCGTTGGGGGTTCAAAGGTCAGCCGGCCAGCCATGGACAAACCAAAACACATCGCAGACCAGGAGCTTCTGGACCCGGAGGAGTAAGACATGACAACCACACACTCTCTCACTCAGTCACTCACGCATCCCCAAATGCACCCCATCCTACAAATGAGCAGTTGGGCTCCTACATTCCATTAATTTGAGCATGTGTGGCATGAATCTGCTCTTAGGATCCAGGCAAAGTTTTTAAAGGGAAGAAGATGCCAGGAAGATTGGGCAACATCTACGTCACAGCTTACGGACTGAAGGTGAAGACACACACACACGTAAATGAAAAAATAAATAAATAATACTAATGGCGGCTTTGACCTTGAGCATCTACAATGGCAATGTCAGCGCAATCATTTTCTCATTTGTCCGACCTCCCTTCCAGGTATGGAGAGTCAATACCAAGCACAACGTGCTGTACGTTAACGGCTCCGTCCCTGGCCACAGGAACTGCATACTGAAGGTAAAAAAAAACATCATCACCGACACGCGCGCACGCACGTCTTTAAAAGTGAACTTTGCAAACCGCGGGAGACAGCGATGGGTGACCTTGCACCTGTAAAAGGAGCGTCTCACCTGTGTGGCAACTGTGATCCATCCTCATTGACACTGTTGCTAGATCAGCATTTATGCGGGAGGGTGGCGGGGTGGGGGTGGGGAGAGCTGCGCTTTAATGATTGTAGTGATATCCACACCATCCATCTCCATACTCGGCAGGCTTGGCTCATCACGCTTGTGCGTGCGCAGCCTATTATTTGTTTTGCAGACAAGCAATAATGAATACAAATGCGCTTAGCTTTTCGCCTCGTTCAGCCTTCTAAAGTGAGCGCGCACCCGCCCACCTCCACCCTGGACTCCCTTCAGATTATATTATCCCAAAGGTACATGTGCAGTTTAATAGCATTTGTTATCGAAGCTTTGGTTGTTCTTTTGGGCCCTTGTGTCTGAGGCATGTTGTTTTAAAATTGAAATTACATCTGTTTTTTTTTTCTCTTTGGCTTGCATGCAAACAATGTTTGACAAATTGAGCCACTTCGGGTTGAAGTTTATTGTGGAGCAATTCAGAAAATGAGAAGAATTATGTTTTTCTAAAAACAACCACATATTTAGCCTTTAGTCGGCAGGCTTAATGCCAATGCTCGCACATAACAGGGAAACACACACATATATAACCTTTTAAGACACTAGTAAACAGCATATATTATTTATCCTCCGCGAGGAGCTGAGAGGAGGTAAGACATCTACGCTGTACAGATGTCCACGTACTGTATATCTGTCTGTGTTAGACTGACCCCAGGTGGCAAAGGCAGGCAGCAGCGCGGTGGCTATTCAATTGATTCAAAGTAAATTGATCAAAACCGTTTCATTATTTTGAATTCTATTTAATCATGCCATTTTGTTACATTGCTAGTTTTCTCATTAAATGTTTTTTGAGGCGGGGGCTAAAAAGGGTGATTTATTAATTTTTTTTAAGATACTTAATTATTTTGTATATCGTGACCAAAATTTAACATCCATAATTATATTTATACAAAATTAAGCTCGCTTTATTAAAAAAAACAATTAACCCGCATACCCTCCTTTGAAGCATTAAATAAAAAAATAAAATAACAAATTAACACCCATCATACCATTTCAAGATGACAAATTAAAACGGGTACACACACAGATAAGGTAAATTGCGTACAAGATGCTTCCACCCGGCTTAATGATGTTACACGCCTGCTTGCATCGGTGAGTGAAAGGATCTTTGCGCAACAGCTTCCTGCAGTTATTTTGTGTGTGGGAACACACACGTAGCAGAGGGAAATTCATGTTCTGTGCAGTCAAATGTCCATTTTGGGGGGCCATTTTAGTGATTTTGATGCACATATGCCTTTAATTTACTCTGCACAGTTTGTTTTGTCACCTCAACTTTTGCTGTTCATATACACTCGTGGACAAAATTGGTTGATACTCCTCTGCTAATGAAAGGAAAACCCACAGTGGTCACACAAATAACTTGAATATAACAACATTGAAAATTCTGATAATTTGATAGTGTTTGTCCCTTGTGGTTCAATAGAAATAATTAAAAAAAAAAAAAAAAAAAAAAATGGGCCCAGATAAAAATGATGGTCCCCCGAGGATGAAAAGTAACCTCGTCACTGCCCCGTTTGGCGACATGGTGTGTACGACACTAATCATGGACCAGAGGAAGCAAAGGAAAGCGTTGTTTTAGGAGATTGGAAATGAAAATCCAAGCGACCATGACGTAAGATTATGAGAATCTGTGTGTGTGTGTTTTTGGGATATGTTCCAGGTGAGGGATAGCAAGCTGCCAAAGCGGTTGCCCACCCTGCACAGCCCTCCTTTCCCCACCTTCTTCATGGAGGAGGAAGGCGACATTGCTGAAGACCTCTACGATGAGGACATGTTCATTCACACAGAGGCATCCTTGTCGCTCACCTGACTACATGCACGCACAGGCGCACGCCCCTTGTTATTGTCACGCTCCAATAAAGTGTAACTCGATTAAACCTCTTGAGTTTCCTTCCTCCAAAACCATGGCAACTCGAAGTGTTGTCACTGGAGGATCCCCAAACAGAGAGAATGAAAGAAAAGAGAGGAGTATAATATCAGCAAAGGTGCCAGCAAAGATGAATGGGGTGGGATGGGGTGCAGGTGGGGGAGGGGGGCGTTTTGCTTTCTTTCACAGAGCCGAGTGAAGCAACCGCAGGAAAATGATATGCCTGCGTTGAAGCCATGGAAGTCGGCGGCACAAAGGAGTTATAAACGGGAAGGACAAAGGGCAAAGGTGAGCCACGGGGAAGGGTGGAGGCTGACAAAGGTTTGACATTTGTGCTTAAGAGGATAAACGAGGACATTTATGTTGCAGCGGGAGGCGGCCGGTGCTTAAGTGCGCCCGTGTGTTTGTGTTCCGCAGTATTCAAATGAGCAAACGTCCTGCTGCGACCCTGTTACTTCCTCCCTTGCACTGTGGGGACCCTTCAAATGAGAAGAGTGCTCTCCAAATGATGCTTAAACACTACCCCAGACACTTGCTTTCTATTTGTGGCCAGCATTTGATCGTATTAATCACGAAAGTATACCCCGCAAAACAAGGTAGCAATGTGTACTGATTTGTAGTCGGAGTTCTCTTTACCCATTGCCCTGAAATATAGGTGTGATGTGTTTTTTTAATGGAGAAAATAGTTCTATTATACCTTTAAAAAAAAAAAACAATTAAAAAAATTAAATCAGTTGTGCAACATATTTAGCTTTAATTTAACGGACATTGTGCTGCTCACTCAGGAAGTCGTGACTTGGCCACGTGGGGGCAGTGTAAGACAACAGCGACGCGGCTCGCCAGACAGTTCACCACACCATTCGTCATTCTTTGCCGAGGATAAAGAAGATAAGACTATCTGTCAAGATGAGTTATTCCACTATTGCTTGTCGGGTTTTTACACCGTGATGCTGGTGCCATCCGCTAGCCGTCCGTCTATGGTGTGGGGCTTTTTTTTTTTTTAATTACATGTGTAATTCTCATTTGATTTGTGTTTAGTGTAACAGTAATGAGAACCCACTGCCATAGAAAATACAAAAACCGATTTAAAAAATATATTAATAGATACAGTGTAAGGAGGGTGCAGCTTATAACGTCCCACAGCTGATGGCTCCAGAAGGCAGCAGGCGCCACTTTGAAATGCTAATGATGTCATTTGAACATCCTGTTAGGTACAGCATATAATCAGTGTGTAGTTCGGCTGTGCCGTGGTTGCCTGTTCTTTTGGTTTTTTTTGGTCTTTTCATCCAGAACAACACTTCAGGGCAGGTGTCATTGTGAGATGATCAAAATCCGACTTCAGCCCAGCCATGTTTGACACAGGTGAGGTCTCGAGTTCTTTCACCCCAGCCTCATCTTAGTCTGCACCAGGAACAGAAAAAATGCCCTCGTTCAAATGAATCCAAAATTGTCAGACATACATTCATCCACAATGTCGAGACGAAACAATAAAGGCAAGACGAAGTCCGCCATCCCAACCTGTTATTGATTAATCCATTCTTTTGCCAACTTAACGGACAGTTGAAGTTCTTGATTTATCTGGTTGTTTTTCCAAGATTTAAATTGGATTGAGTTCATTCACAACAGACAGCTGACGGAACAGTTTGCTTGGACGGTGAAGTAAAATCCTTCATTTTGATTCGTCTGGATTTCTTCGCCCTCGACTATTACAAAATGACATCATTTATATTCGATCGCTTCTGAGAAAGATGACCGATATCGCTGTAGCTGACTGAATCGCTTGATGTCCTCGTGAAACTCTTCTTTTTTTCTGTCTGCATGACTGTCTTATACTGGAGGGTGGCCAAGACGCGCACATCACAAGGATCTGCAACTCATTGAAAAAAGGTGAACACACTGTTTAATTCTCTGCATTCTCTTAATTTTTTTTTTCAGACCAATATTACTGGAGTCCTATTTTCAAATTTTAATAATACAAAATTTGTGTTGTTTTGATGGGGCAGAACATATTGGCATTGCCATTCGTTTCAACGGAGAATGATGATTTGAGTCGAGTGCTTTGCGTTACAATGTGGCGATGGAACAAATCAAACTTGGATCTCAAGGCAGCACTGTACATGAAAAGTTAAAAACTGCTTGGTTTCAATCCGTTAGAGGCCATGAGAAATATTAGCATGGGAAATATGGAATACAGGGAATGAAAAAGACTTTTCTGATTTTTGTTTTGAATGAAGTTGTACTGTTTTGGTTTTGGCCAGTTTCACAAGGCCCAAAAAAGGGGAGGAAAGAAAAAAAAATTGGGGTGCAACAGAACATACGTGGAAGCATGATGATGATAATAAGAATCAAATCATCTGTCTCAAATATTGTATTTTCTCACTCCGCTTGTATGAAACCTTCCACAAATCCCCTCCCAGTGGTTTTCCTGTCTGTCGACATGTCACTTCCCCGAATGCTTTGTAATTTGTTAAGTACTTTTCGGCTGAATGCAAACACTTTGGGGAGGCGTTGCTTGGACGTCAGACCGAGGGTCTTTTTAGATTTTGAGCCCAGCGTGACATGATGGATCTGGCCTGCTGGCTCAACAAGCGAGAGATCTGATTTCCATTAGTAATGAGCTCACAGAAAGACACACGCACGCGTGCGCGTGCACGCAATTATTGTCTAAGCAAGCAAAGATTCCCTGAATCAAACCGCCCTGCACTTATGCAGCTACTTGTTGGCTTGACACACACACACACCCACACACTCAAGGTTTAGTCCCTGTGTACGTAACATGAATTATTGAGTGTGTTATTTGAGGGACAGCTGGCTCTCGAGCACATTAACTCGCTCAATCAGACATGCCGTCGCAAGGCAGTGGCAGTTGAGCTGCAAGAGAATATTCAAATGAAGGAATTGCTCATGCAATTTCACACTGACTTGTAAAACAGTCAGCTAGGATTTAGCGTGAGCTCCTGTGAGGGGTGGAATTATTATTTTTTTTTCTTGATTCCACTAAATCTGATTTTATTTTGGAACCTGCCGTCCGTTATCCGCTGAACAAGTCGTCTTTTTCTTGTTTTGATGCTCAGGTCAACACAATAACATTGCTTTGGTGCCATCTGGTGACATTGTTGTGCCAAGGATCCATGTTAAAGTGAGGTGAGGAGTTTCATTTATGTTACGCATACAGCACATTTGACAATAAAGTTGTATTCAATTCAATTCATTTCATTTAGAAGCCTGAGCCCCGGGGCGTGCGAATTAGGGGTGAACGATTTAGAATTATTTTTTTCCTCCCTGTTCCTATGCACAGGCAACATTTCATGCAGAATACCTTGGAGCTTAGCTCACAACCTTTTCCCAAGTCACATACAGAGCAGTTGATGATGGGTGTGGAGGGGAAAGGCAAGAACTGGGCCCCCGGGCTTTGAGTGTGACATCTGTGTGTCAGAATATCACCACATGCCTGGAAGCTTTCGTCCCGGTGGTCTTACTGCGCACGGCCCCTCCCATGCGTGCACATCTGCGTCCCCCGGGTGCGTGCGCCCCTCTCCGAGTGACGTCCCCCTTCTTCTGCCTTTGGAAATTTGGGCTCCTTCCCTGCAGCACCGGCGGGTGAGACTCACTGGGTGTTCCTACACCTGCCCTCCTTGAGTCTGTGTGTATGTGCACTTGTGACCTTACGGAAAGCACTATCGCCCACTTTCTGTCTTATCCCGCTTGCTCCCTCACAATTAGAGGTAGGACTTATGAGGTATCGCCATGGCAACACAGCGAGATGCTCTTCCTGACTCTCGACTCCTTCACCTCATCTCCTTTTGCGCTTTGTCTGAAGGCTAATTGAGGGGATTGTTCAAGCAAGGTCACGCATGCCTTCCTCACTTGACTTACAGTCAAGGTGTCTCATTTCTCAGGTTTTTGGACGCTCCATACCGGAAAAGCACCTCCCAGTTGTCGGATATCAAATAACATCCATTAAGGCATCTACCGTATATAACCTTTCGATAATTTATAGGGGTGGTTTTAAATGAGCCTTGTTGTGATTAGGTGGGGAAATGTCAGTGGGTTTTTTCAGCCGGAAATCTTCACCGCAAGAATGTAACCGCGGGGTACCGAGTGAATCGATAATGAAACCAAGCGAGGAGGCTGAAGAAGGAGAGGAGACGGAAAGGGAACAATGAAGACATCAGAAGGATGGGCGGACACCGAGTCAACTTGCGTTTCCTCCGCGCGACATTTTTCACACTCGGTGAGCGGCTTCGCTGTTGAGCGCGGGACAAAAGAATTAGGACGCGTCACTTCATCGATGATTTAATCGGTCGGGCTTTCAGCTGGACCAGGGCGGTTTGAACACGTCATTGATTTGTTTGAAGGGAGAAAGCGCACAATGCAAAGTCCATCGTGGCACGGTTGGGTGAGTGTGGGGTGGAAGAACTCGGGACCGCAAACCCATCAAATACCATCAGGATGAACTACAAGGAGAGTTTGGAAGTTTCCATCTTAACGTTTTCTGGATGAGTGGACAAGACAGCCTTATCCAAAGTCTTAAATGAATATATAATGTCTTCAGGCTACATGTCCAAATATTTTTGTCGTATAATTTGCTTTTTCTATCCTTGTGTATGCCACCCCAATTGAAACATTTTTCTTTTGTACAAGTCACTATCGCAACTAAAATGTGTAGTGACGATAAAAAGTCTACACACCCCTGTTTAATGCCAGGTTTGGGTGATTAAAAAAAAACAGAAATCAGTTTAAAACTTTTTTTACCATTGGGGTGCCCTAACCTGATTTTTTATTTTAGACCTTTTAAATCGAAATGAAGTAAAAATAAATAACCAAGATCATTTTTCATAACTGTGGATGTGGCTGCGTTCAGGATTGACCAACCACATTCAAGCGCATTCTAAATAGGAGTTGGCACACGTCTGCCAGCATTTAATGTGCCTCGGATTACCCCAAAAGAAAGTTCAGCTGTTCTAGGAGGCCTTTCCTCTTCAGCAGCCAGTGTTCTAAAGTATGGGGGTCTTTATTTATTGACTTTTGGAGACATGCATTGCGCACACCTGTAATTTCCAAAGAATACAGCGGCAATGATAATTGTGTGTTGCTGAAAGCCTCATTGATTTTTTTTTTTTCAACACGTCTCGTCAATAGAGAACCAAGTTTTCAAGGGCTGCGGTCCGCACGGTGATGAAATCTGACAGCATGTCGATCGGCGGCCATTTGGCTGAAGCGACCCTTTAAAGGTGGGGGTGTCTGGACAGCACAACACAGTTCCTTTTGTACACTCCCGGGGCGCGCGCACACGGTGACATTTTCCCCCTCTCAAACGAAAGGCAATGGGCCGGGCTCGCAGACGAAAAACACGCACAAAAGAAAGCTCACAAAGGATAGAAGGGATTGACTTGATGTTTCATAATATTGCCGCGCATGAAAGCATACTAAGAAAACTGCAATCAGTGAGGAGATAGCTATGTGTGGGTGGGGGGTGTGGGGGGACAACAAAATTGGAATATGATCAGATTTACTGGAAAATATGGTTTGAATGGGGCAGATTTGAATGATGTCATATATTTACACCAATTTAGAAATCGATGCAGTGGCATGCAAAGGGGGAGGGACGAAAGGGAGACGCCCCCCCTCAATGCATTCATCTGAGGGTGGCTATCTCCAGCCCTTTTTATTAAATTATACATTGCATATTTTCCCCTTACAGTACAAAGCACCCGCACTGTCAAAATTATAACTCTCACCGAATCAGCATAAGATCTCGTTGACGACAAAAGGGTGAATTTCAATGAAGATGCAGATGAGCGGTTGAGTTTCAAAGTGCCCAGAGGCTGTCAAGTCTCACGCCAGCGACACTTTTTGAGGGCCTCTCGTGGTGCAACACTGCAACCTAGAGGTTGTCACGGCACACTCGTTTTCAGGGAAGGATGAGAGGAGGATTTGTGCAAGGTGAACGTCTCAGGTGATGAGCCCAAAAGAAAAAAGCAAACCAGTGATTGCGTGGAAGGGTTTTTCGGGTGGAGTGTCCTCCTTTTACTATCGGAGGGAAACTGAGTTTTCATAACGAGTGGGAAAAGTATAGCCTGTGGGCAGGCCCCCTTAAATGATTAAAATGTGTATTTTTTTTATTTATCTTTTTAAATCATTGTTTCATTGTAAATCACATTTTAAAAAACTAATAAACAATACGGCATATGCTTTTACCTTTTTATGTTATTCTATGATTGGTTCATTCAAATCAATTGCTTGTAAATAAAAAAATGAATTAATTACTGTTAAAATAATTGGACCACCTCCACCACACTTTGTTAATTTTTTTTATTTTTAATAGAATTTTTGTCTGTCATCATGCTAGATGTAAATATCCAGCAGTGTACACTGTCAACTTTCATATTGTGAAAATGTATCATTTTCAGTGGTTTGCCTTTGTTTGGGGGGGAAAACCCCCCAAACATAATAGCAGATAAAATTGCGATCGCAACACTGAGGAGAAAAACATTATAATTTGATAACCTTTCAAAATTATTCCAGCCTAATCAGCATATCTGCCTCAGAGTCAGTGTCCCGATTTTTAACCATAGGCTGAGTTTCCTGCTTCCTTATTCCGTAATATGCATGTTTGGTTCCGTGAAGAGTATATTCTCCAAAAATGGAAATGATTGTTTATAATGTATGGGCTCGACAATATACCACCTACTTCCCCAGCCAGCTGCAACCGAAATGATGGCAAGCATCACAGAAAACAAGGATAGATTGTAACAAAGCTAGTGGTGACCTCAAGGCTTTTTTTCTTTATTTGTGTATTTTTGGAAATGAGTTCTGACGTGTTCTAAATATTTCATCAATTCTTGATTCAAAGACACACAGAGCAAGTCTCAGAAGTTTTATCCATATGATTAGCATGCTGCTCTATATCAAGTTGCTTTGAAAAATATTCTACGCTGTACATTTTTTCTCCCCTTCTTACATTTCTGGCTCAGACGTGAGGTCGAAGTGAGCAGGTAGAAGAGGGCAGGTCAGAGTGCTTTCAGGAAGAGTTGAGTATCACGTAGAGCGACACAAAGTCCACTTCAACTGATGCCAACCTATTTATAAAGACAGAGAGTGGCGGGAAGGACAACTTCACCTTCACTCGATTCGTTTGGGAACGCTGGGTGCTCTCCGACGACAAGTAAATCAGCAAATAAGGCCCCACAGCCGTGTGCCAATATGGCCAAGCTGTGAGATCTTTAATTCAAAGCGAACAATGAAACTGACGTGTCTGTGACTGGAGATGGCAGATTCACATCTTGAGCACGAAAAAGGAATTAATCTCAAGCCTGATATTATGAATAATTTATCAGACACTAGAGGCCAGCAAGGCTGTGTCGGAGTTTGAGCATTTCTGTTGTCTCATTGGAGTTAACCTGATGTTTTGTCAACCGGGACAACTGCACAAAAATTTAAGATATATCAGTGGTTCTTGAATTTGTATGATATAAAAATATAAAAACATAATACAGTACATACAAACGCCACCTAAATGATCATTTCATAAAAATTAATTGCAAATAAAACGTACATAAAAAATTGCAACAATAGTGTAAAATCAAACAACTCTTCAAGATTAAATCCAAACGTAGTGAAAAAAAAATTTCAAGTTAAATGTAGCGAAACTGTACTTGGGCAGTGATTTAATCACATACCGCTAGAGGGCGCCTGCGTACCACTAGTGAACACTGAGAAACAATGAGCTTTATGGATATTAATGTATAATATCTCGATGGCTCTCTGTTATTCAATTTAATTTATTGATTCAGGCGCAGTACCTATAGTGTAGATATAATGCAAGATGAATTGGAAATGTAAAAATGTGTCTGATTTTCTGCAGTAAGAAAAAAAAACGTATCTTGTTGTAGTGCATAAATTGTCCACATGGTAGCAGCAGAGCTCATCCTTTTGTTGAACTACAGATGATTTCTTTTATACAGTAGATTCCAATTAAATAACATGCTAGACGTGTGGTATTATCATCCATTTATTGGGAAATCAGAAACGCGTGTAATGTACCAAAACATGAAATACTAGTTATAAAAAAGATGTACAGATAAAACTACTTTCATATAAATGTGCTGACATTGGCACTAGGTTAGGACTGCTTGTTCGCAAATGAGTTGACGGGTTATTTTGTGAGTTTTGACCTGAGTTTCAACCAACTTGGAGGGTTTGGGATGCACTGAATCCTTCTAAATTGTGTTGTGTGTCTGGAGTCAAGGTGGATGGTGCATGCATCGTTGTCCGAGTTCCACTTCTTGCCCCAAATGAGCCTAATGGAGGTTAGAGTCCTAATGGATAATGACTGTTTACATTGGAGTCATGACACATGTTAGTATGGAAAACCGTATGAGCATTCATTCCATAGCATTGCTATCCAGTTAAAAGTTCATGTACTATTATGCTCTTGGTCCTCAATAGTAAGACGTTTCAGCGCACAAATAAAGCGACCCCGGTGCACTAGTAGCACGACTGAGACAAAAAAAAGCATAAATGCCCTACTTGTAGCATTTTTTCCCCACTAGTGCCACTTGAGCCAAAAACTACCTTCCTAGTAAACTACTGTGCTGCTCATTTTCGAGCAAGGTCAAAATCCCCAGTCAAAAACAATTGGTTATTTTATCTACTCACCCGAAGCTTTATGAAATGTTTTATCTATTACGGGTTGGGAGTTTTTTTATGTCGCGTTTGTGTTATTTCTGAGCGTCGCGTCGTGACGTCATCGCATCTTCAAATCGACAGTCTCGCTTCCGTCCACTTGAGAATTCACGCACACTTTACTGTCGGGCATAAACTTCGCCGTCGAAATTATCCAATCGACGAGGTAAATGAATGATTTTGTTCACACTACCTGTGAATCACATTGTCTGTCTCGCGTTCCCTATTCAAGTAGTGTCGTTATTTTTTCCGAGTTTCTTTCGCGTTTCAAATTCCGTGGGTCGCCACTTCGTCGTTAGCATACAGCTTTTCTGTCCCCGGGCCATTTACCGAATATACCAAATGAAACTTGTTCTTGTGGTCATGTTTGGGTTAACTTCGCCTGCTAGTCAACTTGCTACTGTAAAGCCAGCTCAATATACATGTGTGCTCGTTTTCACTTAAAATATACCGGAACGGCGTTTCCGTAGATTCGTTCGGCCCCCCACAAACTTTTTTGAGCGCCAAGTATGCCCCTTCCTCTCAGAATTTACGGCCTGGGAAATCTCTCCTTATTTTGTAAAATGGCCCTTCAATATTCATTAAAAAAATAGTTTGCTCTCTTAACACTGAGTTATATTAGGCTGCTTTTCTGCATGCTTTTGTCTCAGTGATATAATAATTAATACAACAACAATTGTATTTTTGCTCAATCTTTTTGTTTTAGTCTAATGGACCGCTTCGTCAGTAATGCGCTGACAGAGTGGCAACTGACAGAAGTGCCACAGTGGAGAAAATGTCAAAGGTAAGGAAAAAATCCTTTCCCTACCCATTGTCGAAAGTCTGTCATGCTGCACAGGGATAATTTGCAAAGTCATTGAGTTCTTTGCATTACTTTGTATGAATTCTTATGAAATATAATTACCTGTGTTTTGTAACATATTAGCTTCTGTATTTTGTGGTTTTCAGTGCATCATTAGTTTTGTAATGATAAATGAAAAAAAATCACTTCTTTCTCACTACAGCTTCCATTTAACCCCTTGATGCCGATTATCGCAAATTTGTATCAAACCCCTTTCACTCTAAATACAGCCAACATTTGGGACTGTGTTCCTCCACTGCTGATTGATACATTACTAACACAAACCTCGGAACAATTTGGAAGCATGAATTTCTCTGGATTCCGGTCGAAGTGGACACCGTATCCTGTTTTGGACTGCTAAGATCAACTTGTGCTACGCCCCCATTTTTGGGCTGCCAACTCTGTTCGATTTAGGTAAGTTGTGCAAAGAAAGAAAATACCAATTTATTGTGTACTTGTGTCACAAACATGATCAGGTAGAGTTCTTATAACAATTATTTTTGATAATATTTGACAAATTTGGTTTGACACTAATTCGCTACAGTCATATTCCGGTTGCAAACACGATGCTGTATCTCGACGGCGTTCAACACACACATTTTATAGGAAAAAAGGGGGGAACGTTTGAACTGTGTATTTCTTGCCTTTTTGTTTCTACTCACGATCCAAGTGACCTAAGTCATCTCGGGTATGCTCATATTTTTAAAACTATGTTCATGTCGGTTGTTAGAGGAATAAACTGGATTGAATAAATGCTCATACGGCTTTCTATTCGTGCATTTTAGTGTACGAGTAAGAGGCGTAACAAGTCACGAGATTGGCGGTAAAGATCGAGTGCTGACCGGGCTGCATTTGGCCCTGGATGGTGAAGAGGGAGGCTGAGTGAGATGAGGAGAGGAAGGAGATGGACGAATGTCTCCGTCCTCTCTTTCCAAACCGAAGTAATAAAAACTGGAAGGCCGACCTCCAGGCGAGTGATGGGCAGATTGCCGGCGCGTGGGGGCTGAGTAGCCCCCGGGCGCGGAGTGACGACTAGGTGACGGCTGCCTCCCGGGTGACAGGTGCAGGAACGGTGAGGAGTGGCACCCGGAGAGGGGCTCGCGGGGACTGTGACGATGATCTTTAGAGTGTTTTGGGGATTTGGGCACCTTGGACGCACTCAATGGGATTTTGGGGGATTTGGTTGCGTGATGGGAGGCGGAGCAATGAGAGTTGGTGGCAGCCGGATCTGCGTTGTTTGCTACCTTGTAGAGGAAGACGTCGTACTGGAGGGGGGAGCTGTTCTCTGGGCGTAGCTTGGCATCTTTGGGGAGGAGCACCTCCAGACCAATAGTGACTCCATCCTGGTGTAGAAATATGGCAAGTCGAGTAGGGATGCAGAAATGCAGGGATATTCATTGGGAAGGATGCTAAACAATTTAGGGCTATACAAACTTAAAACTGCTCTGTTAAAAGGAAGCCAAATTGGGTGAAATGGCTAACCCAACACTGGGTCCATAAGGGACCCTGTCATCCCGGGTTATTTATTGGATTGAGAATTTGACCCAGCCCTTTGGGTCAATATTTTGATCCAACAAGAGCTAACAACTACCCACACTGAGGAGTTGAGGCTACCAAGAAATGCGTTATCAAGATCTTCAACCCAATCTGGTGGGTCAGAATAATTGATCCAACTTTGAACCAAATTGGCTCCAAATCCACAGCGTCCCAGCAAGTGGTGTTAGGAAAACAACTCGGTTTTTCCCTTTTTTTTGTGTGTGTTTGGGTCCTTTACACAATTTTCACGATGGGAAACTTAGTTTAGTACTTCAAATCCAAAAGTGAAAACGCATATGTACCTTGACATTAGGGCTCTGACTTTAATTAGCAATCAATCTGTTATTTATTTTTTCGATTAGTCAGTAAAAAAAAAAAAAAGCTACTGCTTCACCAAAATTCAATTTAAGATGGTGACTGTTTTTTTCTGTACACGTTGAAGTGATTAACATCGTATTTTGTTATTAAAGCAGATTTCCTTTTTTTTTTTTGCATTGGGTCCCATTGGAATGTGCAAGCGTCCCTAATGTATTGGCCGGGTGAATGTATCTATCAAACTGCTCTGGAATTCGAGGAAATAGGGGGCTGTCCATGGTGCTGAATTGTGTGAATTGTGTGCGTGCGTGTCAGCAGCCTACAGTAGCACAAAAGCGGGGTCAGTGGAGCGTTGGGTTATTATTAGCGAGGGAGCAGCTGGGCGGCCGTTAGCTTGGTGAGCAGACATGCAGACAAAGAGAGAGACACTACAGGGAAAGTAGAGCAAAACACAAGGACAAGTTGGATAAAATGAGAAAGATTTATTTCCCACAATTCATAACTATCGTCCTCCATGTACAGCCAAAAAAGTACAAAAGAACCTCAAGTACATAAAAGTATTAGAAATCACATTGAAAACCAAGACACCGCGTGTTTAATATATCGAGATTCCAATATCGACTCAAGCAAATACTCTAACGTCATGTAACGTTTACACTATTAGCAATGCCGAACATGAAAAAGCTGCAAGCACAGATCCACTTAATTTCCACCTGTTTTTCTTCTTTTTTTTTGGTCACTCTGGCAATTATTTTCAGACACTTCACTTGGATTAACACCAATCAATGCATGCGAGCGGAGAAGGACAGTTAGGTGAGGCTGGGCGCAGTCGATGAGGCGGAGAGGGCGGAATGGGACACAATGGGCGAGTTCATTGGCCAAAGACCAAGGCAAAGGGCATCAGAAGCGAGGAAAAGGTCAGTCATTAGTTAAAGGTGGATAGAGGAGGTGAAAAAAAGAGACACGAGGCCACTAGGTAATCAGTGTTGACATTGGAGCCTTGTAAACATGTATCCTTCAAATTCAGTATGTGCTTACATTGACAGCGGGGCCTTGATAAAACTGTCGAGGATACACGGTGTGCTCTTTACAAGGGGTGTAAACAATGTTAAACCCGCTGTCGTGTGTGCTCTCGAAAGCTCCGGATTGATGCGGCTCGCGATTATACCAAGTTGTTGTGGAGGACGTTTACCTCGGCGTTGTCGTCGGTGTTGTTGGGGCTGCGGCTGTGGTCGTGGACCACAGAGTTTGGCCGGTTGTTCTCATGTTTGGGGGAGTGAGAGTTGAGGATGTTCATGGCGCCCTCTTCCTTGGCGGGAGGGGACTTGGTCGGGTCCTCCTGCTTCTTGGGGTCATCCTGTTGGGAAGTTGACTTTGTTTTTAGCAAAACTCTCAACAAAAGGGATCTATGAAGGACTTGTTGCGCAGGTGTGATGTACTTCAGGTACTTGTGGTTTTATGAAAACGCATTTCTGTGACATGAATGCTAATGTCGCATCTTCATTTTTTTTTAAAGAGGTCACAATGAGTGGGATATATATATATATATATATTTTTTTTTTGGCCCCAAAGAATTCATCCTTTTCTCACTAAAATTCGGCACTCGAACAGGGGTGTGTAGACTTTATATGTTTCGATTAAAATGTGCATTAGGTAGCATCTGCACAATCTAATGAGATCCAAGAAAAGAAATCTGCCTTGACACATAGTTGTGTATTATGAAATAATTTTGTCAATTTGTTTGCAATGGTACAGTCTGTTTTATTGTTGCAGCGGTTTATATAGCGTTTGCTTTTTAAAAAATATATAATTTCACGTTCATTGGGAAATTAAAAAGTATTTGTTTTTAGTTACAAGAGGAGCAACTGTACCTCTCTAAAACTGAGCATTGTTATCGTGACAATGCTCATTGAGTTGTCACTGCAATGTTTTTTTGTCTTTTTTAACACTGTGATGTTACAAAGACGACAACGTTTTGTACAATACTGCCATAAATATAGTATGGTACTCATCGTCATCTTGAAAAGAGCGCAACAGCTGTCTACTTATCCACAGTTTAACATTAAAACAAAAGCATCAAATCAGACTTGTGGCATTTGAACGAGTGCAGCTTGCCGCCGCGAGGTTTTTACCCTCTCAACCTGACATTTAGAGCAACCGTGAACTTATCGTTTCAGTGCTCCGAAATGCCAGCCAGGTAGAATCTGTTCACGCTAGTCAGCACGACCAAATATGCTTCATACATTTACAATTCACTCCATGAGCTTCATCAATGGTTCTTCTCTTTAAATGTAACGTTGAAATGTATCGTTTATTACCTCTTAAGCTGTGCTCGTGTGACGACAGTGAGTGGAAATTAAAGGCCCCGCGCATCTGCATGTGTCAGCTCGTTCATTGATCGCCATGTCACAGGCAGCTGAAGGTCACAGTCAACAGCAGGCGCAAAGTGGGCCACCATCGATTGGTCGCACAGGCCACCGCCGGATGCTACTTTTGAAATGTGCCCTCCCTTCACGCGTTAATCACATCCAAAAAATTCATGCATGTTGACGTCTGCTGATCCCCGTGATGTTAAATTGATGAACTCAAACCTTTGTATGTGATAAATATGCAAATAAATCAGGAAGGGCGGAGGGGGAAATACTATTTCACAGCACTGTATCTATTATTTTATGTCCGGTGGGATACATGTGGTGAGCTACGATCATACATTCCTACTTTCCAGTTGACATGAACATTCCACTACAGAATGCAGCTTGGAGGAGCAACACATGCACAAGCCACAGCGGGGAATTTCATGAAGCAAAATAGCTTGGAAGCTGCAAAGGCGTTCGGGGAAACCAGGCGAGGGACCTTGCGGTATAGTTGCGCTGAACAATTGTTTGCAGAGAGCCTAGCAGCAAGTGATTAATCATACCAGGATTCAGGAGAATATTAAAGTAGCTAGTTGCTCCGGCAACAACAACAAGATCGATGCAAGATATTGTTGCGGGCCGGGGAGATTTGCACAGTGTGTCAAAATGTGGCAGTTCATAGCCGGAGAGGTCAAAGCGAAGCTGGGGGGCGGGGGAGCGGATTACTGTACAGCAATCCAACGCGGACGTTCCGCTCCGCTTACCTGACAGTGGTTATAAGAGTTTCTGGGTTTAAATTCCCAGGTAAAGGTGGTTGATGATGGCCTCTGAGGGAATCGGTGAATGTGAAAAGCCATCAAGATACATCCACACACACATCAACTCATATACCTAATTGTGCACATGCACGCACACACATAGATAAAACATACACCAGCCAAGCAAATAGGATAAAACAATGTGGGGGGGGGGTAGCTGAGAGCATAGGACCGAGAGAAAACGTGGCAAATAGTGACAAATGGAAGGAGAAACGGGGTGGAGAGTAAACACGAGGAAAGGTGATGCATACCTGACAGATAATGTTGTCATAGTACGCCAGGTTGTGAGTGTGAGCTTGGGGCGCGGGCGGCGGGGAGTCGCACAGTTTCCTTACGTTTGGCTGCGAGCCGTCGGCGGTGGTGGAAATGGAGAGGCCGTCGGTTTGTGGCTCCGTGCTCTGTGGACGGTACTTACTGAAGGGGAAAACCAGGAGATGTGACCAATTGGATTGAGCATTTGAAAAACATCCGCATAGATTCGAACCGAGAACCTCTCCGGCGTGAGGCAAAAGTGGCGAAACTTTCACTGTCTTCATCTTCAGTTGCTATTATTGATATCATTCTGTAATTACTTCTGTAAAGACAATATTTGTGACTGTGTGGACGAGTACCTAATGTTGTGGTTAGTCCAGTGGTACTTAGTTTTTTTGTTGTTGTTGTTTTTTTGGTGAGCTACACTTAACTACTGGCCCAGTGGTACAATACTGAGAGGGTTAGAGGTTAACCCGAACCGTTAACCCTAACTCTTACTCACCAAATCACAGTATAAATTCATTTTTATTTTAGAACCCGTATCTTTTGACTTTAAATAGTGTATTTTTGCCAGTCAATCAGTTTCATTAAAAATGTAAATGATTGGCAATATTGAGCTGCACCTCAATCGCAATTGACTTTTACTTACAATTTCTGAACATCGTTAGCCTATCAGCATAATTGCCCAAGTCATTTTTAACGTAATCCTCCACAATAACAGTGAAAAATATCTGTTTGGATTCTCAGTCATCCAGGTGATAGGAATTCGCAGCAGAGGTTCAATCGAGGCAACCGGAGGCTTAAAAAAAAAAAAAGACTCAGGCTAACAAACACACACCTGCGTTTGCGAAGCCGCTTGTTTTCGCTCTTGAGGCGGTGCAGCCTCTTGGCGAAAAACACAACGATCATGAAGAGAAGGAGAAGTGCCACCGAGGCCACGCCCACCACCGCACTCATGACCTGGAACTCTGTGATCGCCCAGTCGCAGCGCATGCCTTTGTTCCAGATGTAGTCCTGCACGTTGCACCTGGACGCACAAAACACAGTGATGACAGACACCGGGTACGTTCAGATCGTGATTCGGGCAGCAGTAGCTTGGACCGCCGTGTTCCATCGTTTGGTTTAAGTGTGCAGCAACAACATCCACCGTATTTTTAGCATGAGAGCGTTTGATGCTGTCCTGAGGTCTGCCTGCCAAAGCAGGGATTCTCCCTGCGGCCTAACCCTTAATAAGCTCAAAGGATCAGTGAATGTGCGTATGCATATGTGAATGTGCGTGCAACGGACTCATTGTGCAGTTGCAAACACACTCAGCGGCATATTAAAGGGGACATGCATTTAAGAAAATGAAAACTGCTCAGGGGGTCTGTTACATCCGCTCGTCAAAATATGGGGTGATATGGTAGCAGCTCATTTGTTCTTTTGCTGCACATACATTTTGTCGTTTTCATGGAATAACAATAATGTAGTCCGATGCAATAACAAACAAACAAAAAATACATTGGAACAGTAAAATCCTAGATCCAGGGTGTCAAACTCATTTTTGCCACGGGCCACATTTTAGTTACCGTTTCCCGTGGAGGGCCGTTATAACCCGATCAAGAAGTCAAGAATAACTGTTGATTCAACTCTTGTTTAAGTTACCATCACGAGAGGTTTGGCAACAAGAAAATGCTTAGAATATCGCTCTTATTTATTACATGTGAAATAAAAATTTTGATAGCCATTTTAGAAATCATCATGGAACTTGACATGTTTGTTCTGCTTTCGCGGGCCACCTAAAATGATGTGGCAGTGGAAGTTAAACAGTTGTTTGGGAATTGTAGTTTACAAGTACTCCTTTTGGATTTAAAAAAAAAAAAGAAAATTGTGACGTCTGTGTTTATTTTTGTTTTCAGCTCCATATGGACTGTAGCCGGCGCACCTGTTCCCGAGCATCATCTTGCTGTATTTAAGGACTCTGACTTCTAATACTACACGTTGGATTATTGACCCTTCTCGCTGTATTGCATCACGGTTTTCTTTTTTTTTTTAAACCTCTCTGTTCATTGTCGCTTTTATTTTCAGAGTTCCTTGTTTGCAAGTATTTCCAGTATTTAGCTATTTAGACTCTTGTCATGTCATTTTGTGTACTGTATTATACGCGGTTATTAGTAGCTTGCCTTTTGCACGCGCTTTTTGTTTGTGCCTTCTTTTTACACGCTCCTTTTGACCCACGATTTCTGTATGTACCTTTTGTCGGTTTGCGTTTTTCTACAAATAAACATTTTTTGTGATCGCATTTTGTCTGAGCCTGCATTTCTGGGATACAAAATTTAAAAAAATAACAAAAAAAACCTAATAAATAATAAACTAAACCAAACTAAAAAAAACCTAATAAATAATAAACAAAACCAAAAAAATTGGAAAAATAAAAACCTGCTCCAAAAACTCATTAAAAATTACTGAATTAAAAACAACAAAAAAACACTTTCCGGACTATTGTAGCCCTGATGAGCAGGCTGTGTGTGTGATTACTCAGTAGACACAACAAGATGAGCAATAATTTGCCTCTTAAGAATGCACATTTGGTGCCATCGAGACGGCGGTCAAATGACCATGTGTGGTTTTGTTCCTTGTTTCCACCGTATTTTCACCTCAGCGGATACGTTGTGTGTCCGTGTCGATACTGTATAGATACATGACGTCCAACTACAATTATGTAGCTTGCTACAAATTTCAAGTCTTGAAAATAGCCGAAGACCATTTCTCTCGGAACGCTCAACTATCTGAGAAGTGTTGTAAGTCTTCCTTATGCTGTGGGAGCCATGTAGCATGATGTCACCTTCAGATGTTTTTATTTTTTTGGGGGGGGGGCGTAATGCTTTGGTGCAGAAGGAACAAGTCCGCTAGGAAAGTTAAGTTTGCGTGTAGGTGAATTCATAAGATGTAATACCAACTTCAACAATTTGGTGTTTGGTAACTCAAGCGAAATAGAGAAGCGAATGTTCCACCCGATAGCGAGAATATGCAAAATGTCTGCTTGTGTTTATTACCTGCAGAAAGCGCCCACTCCTGCCACCACTGTGCACACTCCTTCATTGTAGCAGAAATTGGGTTCAATGTCACACTGAGATACACAAATCCCGGGTCCCGAGCGCACAAAGCCCAGTCGGCACCCGTCGCTCCCCACGGCGCCACCCAAACTCAAGTCCCCGTTATTGCCGGCGGGCTCTGGCTTGGGTTGGGCAGATGAGGCGGGCTTGGTCTCCGCAGTGACCGGACGAGCGGAAGCTCCTGCCAAGAGGGGATTCTCATCCTCCATGTCGGCCGGGGGCGAAGGCGAGGCCTCGGGCTCTTGGGTGGGGGCCGATGCCGAGAGATCGTCATCGGGGGACAGGTAGTCGTAAAAGTCAGAGAGTGTCCAAGTGGTTGGATTGCCTCCTTTTTGCTTCTGGGGTTTGGGAAGCTTGGCCCCGTTATGATCAATATCAGACGGGATCATCTCTGGCGCTGGACTGTGGAACTCCACCGTGATGATGTCATCAGACAAGAGATTCCCAGGCTGATCCGGCCCCGCTCCTCCAGCAGTGAGCTCCTCCTGCGCGGGAGCCGGCTCAAGGTGGACGCGTTTGTGGGAGCGGTGGTGTTTGGGAAACGTGGGGTTCCCCGCTTCTATCAGGTGGTCTCGCTCTGCCGAGTCGTCACTTAGCACCATCCTGATATTCAAGGCTTCCTGGTTGACTGATGACTGGTTACGGTGATGATGACGCCTGGCCAATGAATGCCTCCCTGTCAATTAAAAGCAAATGACAAGTGAAAGGCTATCCATTTGGTCATGCGGGTTGCAAAACCAAGCCTGACCATTGAGGACTCTGTGAATGACTCTTAAAATGTTGTTACGGGGTCCTAAAATGAACAGATGATGGGGATGAATCTATGAGATACAGGTCACAGTTTTTCTGTCCCTCTTGGTGCTCTGTGAGTGACTGGCAACCAGTCTACGGTGCCGTCCGCCTTTGGCCTGAAGTCAGCTGCAGTCTTTTCTTTCCTTTTTTTTCCATGTATCCATTTATCCTGAAAAATATGTGTTCAACCACTGATTAATATTCAAGAGATTTGCCTCAAAGCTGCCCCAGGCAAAGTGTCTGTCAGGATCCTGCGTACAAATTGGATATTAATCAAAATAACTCTCGTTAAGACAAGCTCAGTCCAAATGATGAGAAAGCAGAAGTTGAAGCGGGCGAACAAATCTGTGTAGTTTTAAAGGTTCAAAGGTCAAGTGAGTTTGCTGCGCGCGGCCGCCAACCACGGGTTCAAGACTGCAATGTAATCAAAGTGTGACGATGCAGGATTAGACGCACTGAATGACTGACTCTGGTGACCAAGACTGGGTGAGGATTACGTAGATTAGGATTTAGAACCATAGGTTAG
The DNA here is from genome assembly GCA_026261675.1 of Hippocampus mohnikei. Taxonomy (NCBI): domain Eukaryota; kingdom Metazoa; phylum Chordata; class Actinopteri; order Syngnathiformes; family Syngnathidae; genus Hippocampus; species Hippocampus mohnikei. Next base: position 349,744 of record JAKGUB010000198.1, read on the forward strand.
AGGCCGCTTGACACCCCCCCAATTAAATAAATAAATAAACCATCCACAGTGGTACAGAGGCAGGCAAATAAACACTTATTAGTATATTGTTATGCGAGCCAATCCAGCAGGTGTCTAAAAAAATGTCCCTCTTACAAATTATTGCGAAATAAACGTCCATGGCGGTGAATAAATTGGGGTGAACTTGTGTTCAATTGGTGATCATGTTCCCAGTTGATTGAATTTCAAGTGGCCCTTCTACACAATCTCCGGCACGTTAACAGCCAATCTCAATTGAGCACTTTGCTGGACATCCGTCTGTCTGTCTGTCTGTCGGTCTCCGTCCATTGAGATTGTAGCTCATTGTCAGGCACACACCATTCAAGCGCTGATGTTAAAACCATCCGAACGTGCCCGAAGGCACGAAACCTTTAGCGGTGGCCGAGAAAGCATGAGAGACGCACGCACACGCGCGCGCATGCACGGCGCGGTTGCCATGGTGAGATGCAAAAAAGGAGGCAGGTTGAAAGGAGGAGAGAAGCAAGGGTGCAGTCGCAGGAAACAGAGAATCCAGTGTTTGCTGCCGCTGCTCTTGTTTTTTTAATCAATCAGCCAGCCTCACACTAATTGATGGCTGCCAACTTCACCCCTGGGGGAGTGAGGTGGAGTGAAAGTCTTTGAGAGACGTGTTCCACCGAAACCAATTACAATTGACTCAAACTATTTCTTTTTGGAAGGTGGCCAATCTGGTCTAGTTGAGGCTCAAATGTCGCATTAGTTAGCGGTTGGCATTCTTAGCCATTGACAAGAGCTAAATGGAACATGGGCAGTTTACAAGAGCAAGAGGAGAAAATGGAATGTGCAAGTGACCCCGCCCCCCTGCCCCCACACACACACACACACTTCCTGAATTTGTGCCTTCAACCGCCACTTCGTCTTTACCTGTTCTTGTCACCAAGGTAACAAGCCTGACTGGAAGTGGCTGTCCTGTTAGACTCTCCCAGGGGCAATTGCGTAGCCAGCAGGGCATAGTGTGTCAGGAGGCTGAGAGTTTTTATTAGCGGCAAAAGGTGCAAGTGCAAGCAAGCAGGGAGGCGAGGTATGCAGGAGACTCTTTTTGACCATCTAAAGTGGGATGGGACTATTTCCTGCAGCACACCTGATCAGATACAACACACTCGCTGAATGGAAATCAGTGATGTCATCAACCTAATTGGCTAATGTGAAACGCAATAATTTCAGCACTCCCACCCTTTCCCCAGCGTGCCTGTGACGGGGGTGGGGGAGAAAAAGTCAACTGTCGGAGATGCTGCTCATCTCTTTGTGACTTCACATGATTCGCAGGGATGCAAAGGCAGATGGAAGCCACAACGCGAATTGATGCGCACAGAAGAAACACGCGACGGTCGTCATAAACATCACCATTAAAGATGACTTGCGTGACTCTCGTGTGACCTAAGCTAACCTAAATGGTCACCGTTTCCATCAGGTCTAAAATAAGCAGCTCTTGATTTGCATCACAGGAAAATTAAGAGCATTTTACATTTTCAGATGACACATCTCGTCAACTTCCCCGAAGGACACTTGTAGTATTAACATTTGACACGGCAAACATGAGGTGTGTGTTTTTTGTTTTTTTTAGTCATAATGCTGCTGCAGGGTTAACATTCATGGGGCGCAGTGAGGGAAAAAAAGGGTGGGGGTAGCGATGCTATGGTGGGTGCTCGTGCACGTGAACCCCTGCGACCCTCAACGTGCACGAGCCGCCTGTTGCTGGGCAGCGGCTGCAAGCTAATTTTCTTCCCCCTCTCTTCCGATTAACACCTTGATTCCTACTACGACTACCGAATGCATGGTTGGCTCGCATCCCCTCTGAGTCTCAAGAGATGAAAATGAGACTGGTCGCTTGCCTCTGTGTCGACCTGCAGGCATGCAAATTGCACCAGTCATTGGCCCCCCCGGCCGCTGCATGTGCACCTTTTGTCTGAGAAACACACAATGGGAGTCTCGACTGCATGTGGATGACATCATTTTCTTTCTCAGATCAGCTCACAGCATGACAATGTGTAAATGATTTCATTTCAATTCAAATTTTACTTATTACAACCCAGGACTATCTAATCACACCATAATTGTCACTTGTGCTAAATTACTGCCTGTCTTTTTTTTCTTTCCATCCAAACTTGCCCTTTCCACACTATGCAAGACATGCTGCAGGTGCAATGCAATTCACGCAAGAGTAGTTGCATGCCCCACACACCCACGCACGCGTGCGCGCACGCACGCAGACACAGATACGAACTGCCTGGGTGTGACACAGTTTTGTGTATGCATGCGGTGGTCCTTACCGTGAGCGGAAAGGGGGATTAGAACCACAGAGATGGTGAGAAGGACCTGCCAGGTCCACAAGCGGCTGTCACCGTAGCTGCACGCCATGCCGGCCGGCCGTGAGAAGACACACAGGTTTCTTCCTCTGGGCGCTCAGCTGCTCAACTGCTCTGATCCTCTTCAGACAGTGGACCGCAATACACTGGCGTCATTCAACTGATTTGGTGTGGGTCCATCGCGTGCCGGGGTGGCCTGTCCACTATTCCATACGCACCTTTGACGCGCCAGCAACGCGGCTTAATAGTGAATGCTGACCGCGGTTGTAAATGCGCGCCGCTCGTTGATGAATGGAATCTCTGCAAAAGAGTGTTCAATGAGGCGGTGTGAGATGAGAAGAGCCGGCAGTCTTCCGCCTCCGTGCGTGTCTAAGTGGCAGCGCGTGCGCGGCGCACAGTTGGTCCGTCAGCCTCGCTAAGTCAGCGCGGTCTGCAAGATGCAAAAGCTTGTGCGTGTTAATCCTCTTAGTGTTATATTGTGCGAAAGGCACCAGACAATAGCATCTGCTCTTGAATCACCAAGTAGGGACGCTGAATGAATGGGAGGGCAGTGCCCAACGATTCCCAGCAGGGGCTGCTGTTTTATTGATTTATGTATTTTAAACAGTGCTGCCTTGAGATACGATTTTAATTGGTTCGGAAAACACGGTCATGCATTTACAACACAATCTGAAAATATCAAATCCTCTTTCCCCATTAAAATAAATGGAAATGCCATATAGTGGAATTCGAGAAGAACTAACGCCCCATTATCATTGCATTGAAAAAAAATATGCATTTGTTTTTTTCAATCAATCAGTTTTGCGACACTAAAATATATTTTTAAAATGAACATTAAAGTGGAGATAATGTTCTTGGTAACAATTTTACATTCTTGCCAATGCCATACAAGTACAAAATAAATTTCAACCTCGATCATGAAGCTATGTTTTTTGAGCAAATCTATAGTACAGTACTTGAAAGTGAAATACAACTGAACTTTACTTAATTTGTCTTTCCTGGATTTGAAAGAAAGTTTAAACATTGAATTCAGATATTTTAACGTCTTCCACAAGAGGGAGCCAACGTGCAACTAGTGACGTGTCAAGCAGAAGGCCACAGCGCAGCCAATTCAGTTTTCCGTTGTACATAAGTGATGGTGAGCCGCCAATTTTGCACATGCGCACATATCGCAACCACCCTCTCAGTGATAGTTGCATTTAATATTACTGTACAAGAATACTTTCTTAACTCATAAACAGTGTTGAAAATAGCTTGCAGACTTGTCACGGATACTGTGGGTATGAATCAAATAAGTTTCCCGTCTCTTCCAAATGAACAAATTGCAATCCAATTCCCTAATTAGGAGGCAATTGATCCAAAACCCTCCAAGTGGAGTGGCCCACTTTTCGCCATCAATTGCTATCAAACACACTCAAGGCGAAACTTCAAATTTTGACTCTCAACAATGGAGTGGGGAGTGGCCAAAGGAGAGATGGGATTTCGGATATGTGCAAGCAGAGCTGCAGAGCGGCGGCGACTGCGAAAGAGAAAAAATGTTCAGTGATGCTCTGCCAAACAGAGCAGAACGAAATTGCTTCCGCCATACACCCATGCATGCACAACATTTACAGCCAGAAAAAAAAAAAAGCTAATCAAAAACAGCAGTGTATATGTGTGGTAAATACACGCAATCGCATCCTATATTAGCAACATTTTCAACCCAAGATTTATTTCTTTTTTATTTTTTTCTCGAATGTTATTTTGCATGTTTCATCATGCAGGTTGAACAGATGGATCCAACTGAGAACTAGAAAGGAACTATCGGGCATCTCATTCGATGCCAGGCTATGTTGGTTATTTCATCCTGTTCTCGTGATGAACAGTAAGGGGTGGACAGGATGTCCAAATTTCCCCCCTCTGTGTGTCCATGTTGGACCATCAGAGGAAACATAGCCTGTTTTTCACATATGCACTTAATTCCCATAATTAATCATGACATACCTGCTCATTTATCTTCCTCATACACTGCTTGGACTTGGGTGGGGCATCATCTTACGACAACAGAATGCGTGTAAATAAACGTTCAAGGTCATTTCATTTTCAACTGCCACTAATTGTGTTCCCCCCCCAGGAACTTTGGCAAGAAGCTAGTCATTGACCGTTTGGTGATGTCGACCTCATCTGTCGCCATAGCTGCTTCAGCATACATCTAGAAAAGTATGTGATTCAAAATCATTCCATACTAAAATGTTCCTTGACTGACGACTTTGGTTCACTTTTGTTTTGTTTTGCTTGTTTCAGGTAATGGAGGAAAAGACGCAGATGCTAAGACAACCACAAGATCTTGCAGGTAAATAAACAGAAACTATCAAGTCTATTTTTGAGATCCACTACACAAAAGCTATCTTTGAAATCATGCCATAAACGTAAGACTTGACTGACAATATAATACTGAACCGCAACTGCTCTTTTTAGCCTTAGACTGTGTTTTAAATGGCAAAATGTTGATGTTTGAGTGTCCGCTACAAGAGTTAAACATTGATGATTGGAGAAATTCCCCTCAAGATAATGCAGTGGGAGATCTCTCTGCATTTTTCTATAAATTAGACAGGAAGGCAAGCCGGTAACTTATAAAAAAACAACTTTAATGAGTCGAGACAAATCTGAAGTTGCCTCAACTCGTAAACACAAATATTTCACAGACTTTTTAATGCTTTGAGCTCAACTGGATGACACACACACACACACACACACACACACACACACACACACACACACACACACACACAGCATGCAGTCTACAAATGGGACTACCGAACAGGTTTTGACCATCAATGCTGTCATCCTTGAATCAAGCACACACGACTTGTGTCGCGTTTATGGACGCTCGACGCCTCGGTCCGCTCAACTGTGACTCGATGCCAGAAGGCCGGGCTGAGCTGCTGTCATGCCATCGGCCTGTGAGGACGGATCTGTCACAAGGAAAGAAGCAGTTGAAGCCCGCCGGACGTGACGGCAGTTACAAACCGCGGCACCGAGTAACGAATGCTCACACATGCCATTGGATGCTCCGGGGTGGCGAGGGCCCATCGCCTGCATTTGTCCTCCACTAGGGGTGATCCGGTTGGCCATGGACTGACCTGAAGGAGGGGCCACAACGGAGTCTGTGTTTACTAATCTTATAGCAGTTGTTTGATTGTTTTCATCCTGACTTAGGAACCAAATCGACCACTGTCCTAACCGGAAGGCTGCTGCATCGTGAATCCTGGCTGTCCCTGTTGCTCCCTCTGCTGGAGAAGCTTCATCTCCGCCTGTTTGAGCTGCTCAGTATGGAAGGACTGTCTCTCTGTAAGAAGCTGTTGGCGCTGCTGCTCCAACTGCAAAACAAGCAAACAAACGTCTTACGGACACAAATCCAGTGAAGAAAATGCATCACCGCAATATTCCCCCGCACCCCCCAAACAATCGAAAAAGACATCATTCACTCACAGCCTCTTTCTCGCGGTCCATGATGGTCTCCAATTCTTCAAAGTGCCTCAATTTGATCTCAAGCTTCTTCATTTGGGTCTCCACCAGCAAAGCCACCAGAGACTTGATCTTTCTCTCCTCAACTGCTGCCAAGTGCTGCGTGAAGGACAAAGTTTGACAACAAAATATTCATTCTGCCAGTGGAACTAAAGTAACTAAACTTAAGTGTAACTAAAATGCAAAAGTCAACACACTTCACTCCGCAACAAACATTTTCGGTGACTATGTTTGAAACAGCGTCTTAGTTGCTAAGAGGACTGAACAGTCAATATTGTGAATCGTTTCAAAATGAGAGGATGCCCTTTACCTTCGCCTTTGTTGCAGCAGAGGACAAAGCGGCCGCTGCTGCCGTGGTAACGGTGCTCTCGACAAGATCCAGCTCCATCGCCGCTCTCCCCTCATCATCCCCTTCTCCCTCCTGATGCTGCGTGCCGTCGTCCTCATTGCCTGGGAAACGCGTTGAGAATTTCTCAAGGCCAGATAAAATACGGTTTCTCGTATCAACATCTTTTATAAAACCTGATATTGTACCGATGTGAATTCTGTCGCTTTCCTCTGCATTCTCTCTTTTGACTCCTTCAACTTTGGGCACTATGGATTCAACCAGGAGCCCGTCAGCATTCATGGCAACCTGCACGAGGGCCAAACGCGCATACGTTCAACATCAGGAAGAATGGACGTGCGCCTTTGCTGGTCACCTACCTGATGGGAACTGCTGTTCATCTGCACTTGTGAAGCATCCGTTGAGTCTGAGCGGTGAGAATACATTGTAACATCGATCGGTATCAATTGTGTTTCAACTGTACTTCAAAGTCTCACCAGTTGATTTCAATTGGTTGCACGTCATTCCATTGAAAGACTCTTCCTGGACTTGTGAAAATTCCTCTGGACACAAATTCAATCTTTAGAAAGCATTTCAATTTCAAACTACACATACGAATTCTCTCGCGTCCCCTCACCCAGCGCAGCCTTAGCGGCGGCCGACGCCACCCGCGGGTCCACCACCGAGGCCAGGAAGGCCACCGTGCTCATCACGGGGTTCTCGGATTGGCTGAAGGGAACGGGCTGGTACGCCAGCGGGCCGAGGGAGGCGGACGAATCCTCGAGATACGGGTCCTCTATGGGCAGACGGAGGAAATGGAGGATGCAGTCATCCTGTGTTCTGGAGCCCACGTGCTCGGACACTTTATTCCAGTCGTCCCTGTAGACTTCCAAGGCCTGAGGAATCCCCAAAACAGGTTTAACCGCAAATACGGTACCGTTATATTAGGATTCATTAAAAAAAGACTTACCTCTAACAACAAAAGCGTCTCTTGCTCTGTCCACTCCCGTCCCGCACAAGCGCCCTTTGTCTAAGACAAATGCAAAAGAATGACAGCGGATGTTGAAAAGTGCATTGCGCAACACAGGTAATAAATTGAAAAGTCACAGAAGTTATTTCAACACGTCAACGTGTTTTCTGCTGGTGCGGAGACCTTTGGGTGTTTCTTGGTGTAAACATCCATGCGCAATCCGAAATTCTGGCAATCCAAAGGCTTCTCTCTGCTCTTCTCTGGGAAGCACAACATGTGCTGGGATGACGTCACCTGCAACGGCAAACTTAGACCATTTACAACTAATCCAAGACACGTAATATTACATGCGTGAAATCCACTTTCAATTGCGCAATCTTATCATCTTATAGAATATATTTTAAAATAAGGTTGCAATATTAGAAAATGTTCGAAAGTGTTGTGAATACTTTCCGGATACACTGCGCGCGCGTATTTTTGCTCACCTGCAGCGGTTTGTGTTGTAAAGGGGCCAGCCCAGTGGGTGTGTCTGCCAGGACATTAAAATGAGGAGTGGGTGGGGGTCCCATGGGGAGTGGTCTGCTCTCTGCGTCCACCTGGTAGTTAATCAAACCCCACTGCTCTAAAAACGCATGCACCCTGTACACAATGACCGCCATCATCAGTTTGATGTCCTTTCAGCAGCTCACGCACAGAACTGTAACAAACACAGTTGCACACGTGGATACCTCAAAATGGAACAAACATCCCCGGTGAGACTCCGCCGGCAGGATGTCGAGCTGAGGTATTCCTGGGGGTTCAGCCGGTACGTGTCGACCATGAAATTACGGTAGGCCAGGTAGCTGTCACGTACAAGACAGAATATACTCTGAACAACTTTGACTTCCTGATTGTTTACATTTATTTCATTTTATTTTACAGGACTCGACAGTTCAGTCGTGTTCAGTCTGTGTGGGCCACTCACATTTCTGGTGATTTGGACTTGTTCTTTCCGTTGAAGAATTCAGGGAGGGCGCGCTTCTCGATTGAGTGGATGCTGACATAAAGAAATAACGCGTAAGTACGGTCGAGTGTCCAAATCACCCCCAAAAAAAAATCATGTTCGGATGCACGAATGCATTTCAACACGTTTCGTCACCTGTTGTTATTGAACCAAGATGTGTAACTCGGTATTATGATGTGATGGGTTTGTTCAGTGATGTTCTCCTCGCCCTCTAATAGGCGAGGAATCTCCATTCTTCCCTCCTCATCATCCTGATTTCCAATCCACACGAGCAAACATATCAGATGGTTCACATTCAGAAAACATCACATTCCAATGCTGATACAGAAGAAAAAAAAAAATATGACAAGATGTATTTAAATGGCAATGGTAATTACCCTTCCCGGAAAATCGTCTTCTTGGTCATCTAAGAGAGAAATAGAGCAGATGATGAGAATGTGTGGTGCAATTACATAAAAATGTCAGCAGAATTAAACTGACAAAAATAATGAGAGCCATTTCAAAAAGCATGGTCATGTTCCATTTTAAATATCAAATCTATTATGCACTACTCTAATAAGAAGGGGCAGATTTACCCAGATCGGCCATGATCCCTCCTTTGACAGGCGTATTCTCACTGTCCTTTTTAAAGTTGACTGCAAAGGACAGAGTAACAACAAAATCAAATACACATAAATATGACCCCCAAAAAATGCATTCAAAATACCAGAATGTATTTTTTCTACGAATTGTGGATACTTTCAAGAAAAAAAAAGTCATTAAACAGCAAATAGTGATCGGCATTTTCTCCTTAGTTGGTTTGTAAGTGCAGCGCAAACACAGTCCAGTTGTCGAAATAATGGAGTTCATCATTTTATTGTCGGAAAAAGTCTGACCCAACAAAAAGAAAACAAATTAACCCCCCCCACACACAGATGCAATACTGGATGTCGTTTACCAATCTTGGGTAATGTGATCTCCTCCATGTTTGGAACAGGCGTGGGGTCCTCCATTTCTTTGGTCAAGTCCTCCTCTGGCTCCTCCTCTTGCTGTCCACGACGCCGCCTTCATGTAAATATCCACACGTTAATCATTGCAAGTCCAGAACAACCGCACCAAATTCAATTTGAATATTGCATACCCCTTCTTTCCTTTCTTTCTAACTTCAGAGGACAAGGGAGAAGGAGAGCGTCTTCTCTTTTTGAAGGGGGTGGACTTCACATCCTGAGACAGATGAGGTGAATTGTCAAGACACCTTATTTTCCCTCAAGAAATATTATTTCGGGACCCCGCAAAATAACAGACCTGGTCTTCTCGTATGTGTATGCGCTGTCGAAAAATAACAGGCACGTTCCCTTCATTCACACAATAGTCTTCTTCGTTCATCCACTCATTGAAAGCGTCCGTGTCCAGAACATAACCAGCGTGGACCTGGATCACACGGACACATAAACATAATACCCTCGATAGTCAATGTGAACCTGGACAATCTGCTTGCTAACGTTAGCGAAAACAAAGGCCTACACTTGGAAAATCTAACGTGTGCTCACCCTCCACGGTTTCTCTGGCTGAGGAGGCTCCTCAACATCTCCATTGACATCACTCGAGGGCACCCAGCTGTCATAACTAGAAAGATGGAAGGGAGAAAAAAAATGGGGAATGTTTTTGTTTGAGAATCTGATGTATGGTCACACCTGTACCTCTCTAATACCTGTCAGGGTGCATGCCCCAATGCACCAGGATATAGTTTTGTTTTCGCATGACAGGCCGAATCCATTCCTCTGGAATGCAAATAATTCAAATAAAATTCTGGCCTGACTCTGAAGCATTTAGTCATGACATGCACATGTTTTTGCCCACCTTCCTCCGTGGATGAGAGCGATGGATATATGTGGTGACTGGCCAGGCTTCTGTCCACACTAACTGTGCCCTGCATATCCGGATAGAAGCAAAGCCAGCGCAAATGAGTTCGTACGACATTTTCACGGATGACCAAGGTTTCAAATGTGCCATCAAATATAGTCTGACAAAATTGTAAAATTATGTCCAGAGAAAGCATTGTGTCATTAAAATGTAGACGTTCATCTTTGAGAAGGTTCATAAAAATAGAGCATTCATTGCTTAGTAATTTGGCACAGCAGAGTACAGTACTTTCTCAAAAGTACCGGTCGTAAGTGCTTCAATTTGGAATAAAGTCAATAACATCTTGGTTTTATTTCAAATCCATTGTGCTGGCATAAGAAAGGGGTGTCACTGTTCCAACGTATAGCACCTTTGGAGCCCAATCACTTTACCTGGTGCTTTGTAACGACAACACTAATTCTGCTGGCCAGGTCCTGATCCAACGAAGGGTCCAGATAAAGGACCGGATGTGACAAACAGTGTTGCTGTTGACACACGTGCACCAAAACAAAAACAAAAAAGACATTCACATTTGTTGCCTTTTAGGATATTCCTTTTTCAGTGTCATTACCTGTAATAGCGTTCTTTCAATCATATCAAACATTTCCACGTTCCTTTCACTCCTTGATGGATTTTGCAAGTCAAACCTTCGCCTGTGAAAACAGAGAATGGAGGTCCGGTTATTCATTATCACACTGGAAGCAAAGACGCTTTGTGGGCTCGCTTAAGACTCACCAGCCTTGCTCAGATTTGAACTTGTACGCTGAACCGAGGATGTGACACAGTCCACCTCCCGGCCGCAAGTCCATGAAACACTGTGTCTGGAAAGTGAAATATGCTTCAGACAGTGAGAATGAACTGTCGGGATCTTGCTATTCCAAATGTCAGATGGTTGTGAGAGATTATAATCATATAAGTAAATGTGTGGGTAAATTAAGATGTGTGCATCATTAATGTGTTTCAGTTAAATCGTTTTCTTGCCATCTTTGGTGCTATAATTTCGAATGTGCATTTAAGGAGTGGTAGTGATCAGGTTAAGTTGTTTGGCAAAAATGTTGAAAAGAGCCTTACGGGGAGTTTGTTGCGGGCAGGATTTGGAACTCGTCTGCCGAACGCATCCTCTTGAAACTGGAGGAGCTGCAGCGTCACAGCAGCCAGTGCCTGACATGATGGAGCGTCCACCAACACAAACTACACAAAAGAGATTTGATGAATATGAGGAGTGCTTGGTGACTGACAATCACGGGGCTGCATTTTATCCAACATTCTTCACTCCCAGCTGTTAAAATGTGTACGATTAACAATTGGTTAGGTGCAAAATTGGATTTCGGTGCTGACCTGCACCAGCAATGTTGTTTAGTGTAAGAAAATGCCGATGCAAACGTTAAACCCTGAGGGATGTCTGTTTACAATCCGCAGGAAGGCGGCGACTAGCTATTTAGCTTCGAGCTAGCTACCTTTTTGTAGTACTTCCCGATCCACTGGCGCACTTGCTCCAGCTGAGCTAATATGTCAGGACTCTCCCAGAACCAAGCGGACGGAATGCTGTCTTTTTTCCGATGGGCGGAGAACCCGGAGCTGGTCTGACCTGTCCCTGGAAATTCAACGTTCGTTGCTCCGGACATAGCGAGAATAAACAGTGATTATTGCGAAACGACAGAACAAAACTGGCTAGCGCATGCTAGCTTCGGTGATCTCGCGTTCTGTCGCGAGATGACAGACCCACTCTCGTCAACGTAAGAAACATCATGCTGTTTGTTCGATAGAGGGCGACAACGAGTATCACAAATCTTAACCAGGAAGAAGAAATCGAAGAAAAAGGGAGAGGTGTCAAAAGCAAGCCAGGAAAATAGAACGCACGGAAAACAAATCAAGTTTTAAAGTAGACTAGATGAGCAGCTCTGGAGTTTATATTCTATTCGAGAAAGGCGTGAATTCGGGGCACATTCAACCCACGGAGGTAAAGGTACGGAATATTACAAGGGAAGGGGGGAAAAGTTTGTCTTTTGGCTCAAATTCCTCTATTCTTTAAAGATGAGCAACGATTGTAAACTGTGTTGGAACGGAAACGGTAAAAGAACTAACTTGGTTCATATATTTGCTAATACAGTGTGTCTACGAACACATCGAGTACTCTCGTTATGTGCCTTGTGCAAACTAATGGTTAAATTAGCCCAAAATGTGTTACTCATTCTTTTCCCAAATCGCCACAGATTTGTCCATTGATATTGCTTTTGCGATTTTATCACAGATAGCACATAGTAGCAAAGTGATAGCTTGGTTTCCCCAAATTGACTGTCAGAAATGCTGAGTCTGATTGCAATGACAAACGAAAAAGCCAGAGCCCTGATTGAAACCCCCACTCACGGACTGACTGAAAACAAAATTTTTCATTGGCATTAATGTGAGTGAATGATTGTCAGGTGACCAGGCCAAGGTACGCAATTCAATTCGTCATATCTATGACATTCTTAGGAAGCAAGGCCAGACAGAATACACAAATATTGTTGTTATAATCTGATTAAAAAACGGCACTTGCCGACTTTTTCCAACCACTGTATGCTTTCAATCCATGTCTTTCCAGAGCCTGAGATCCCATGGGCGTTCATGGTCTTACTACCTTTGTGGAAGGAAAGCGACATTTCCTTTTTGATGTGAAATTCAAAGACAGCCGACTGCTTGTCGACGGCAGCAGTTTGTATTTCCATCTTTACTTGAAACACGGCTTGGACCGACAGCATGGAGGTGATTATGATGCCTTTGCATCACTGGTCCTTGAGTTCCTCTCTGCCCTGCAGGCCTGTAATATTGAACCGTATGTGGTTCTGGATGGAGGTAATTTCATCATTCTAAAATCAGACTTAAATCTTTATTGCTATTTCCGTTATAATTTAGTTCTTATTGTTTCTTTTTAGGAATTGACCCCAGCAACAAGAAGTTTGGCACTCTTCAGCAGCGTCTGCAGTCCAGAGTTAGGGAAGCGGAGAATATGTCTCAAGGCCGCAATGGCTCAGTTCTCCCCATCCTTACACGGCAGGTCTTCATTGAGGTCCTAAATCAGAGGAAGGTCTCCCTGGTCCAGAGTCTTGCTGAGGCTGACTGGGACATTGCCTGTCTTGCTCACCAATGGAGGTGCCCAGTTCTGAGCAACGACAGTGATTTTTTTATTTTTGACCTTCCAGGTATAGGACTTGCATCTAAAGAGATGCAATGCTGTGAAAAATTATTTGCCCACCTCCTGATTTTTTTTTTTTTTTTAATATTTGCCACACCTATGTGAAATTATGATTGCAACTGATTAACCTGTTGGAGCGCTGATAAATCGGCTTGATAATCCAAAATGTGAAAAATATTGGTGGGGGGGGAAAACACCGGAAAGGGGGGCAATACTTTTTCACGGCGCCGAATATATTTTATGTGTTGCTGAAGTATTTTTGTGTATTTTGTCTCATCATAGGTGGATACCTGCCCCTGCAGTTTTTCAACTGGACCAACCTTAATGGTAAAGCGTCTCACTGCTACATCCCAGCTCGGTGCTACACCACTCAGGGTCTCTGCCGTTTTTATGGAGGAATGAATCCGGAGTTACTGCCTCTCTGTGCTGTTCTGGCTGGTAATGACTATGGCACTCCAAAAGAAGCTGAAAGACTCCTGCATTTGGTCGACAGAACTGGCGGCCAGGGGAACACTAAATCGCCATTTTCCCGAATTGACGTCCTGCTTCGTTGGCTCTCCTCTTTCCCAAGTTCAGTGCAGGCACTGGCGGAAGTGAAGAGGCTCATGGGAGCAAACGGCGGCGGTGGGCTCAGTTCACAGCTGAAGGCGCTTATGAAGGAGTATCATGTGACCCCTCAAAGCCCCCTGACTTGTTGGTTCACTGAATGCAAGGTTCCAGATGAGCATAGTCAAACGTTACCGAAGGGCTTGTCGGTGGCTGCAACAGAAGGACATCTGGCTCCCCTGGTGATTGATGCTTTGGTTCTGCGCAGGGTGCTCCTCAATCCACAGGTGGAGAACCTCAGGCAACCAAGCAGCTACTGTTGCGCCACAACTATACGCCAGGCCATATATGGGATATTACTGCTCGAAGGGAGGCCGACGCCACCTGATAGCTCCCAGCTATTGAAACTACCCGAGAGTTTTACCCAGAGTGGTGGGACAGCTCAATGGGGCCAAGCGCACGGTCCAGCCGCCGTTCTAGACACACGGCAAGTCTCCGCCGCCCCCGTACGTGTGGAGGAATGGGATCGGCTTCACCTCAATCTGAAGAGAAACCAAGTGGAGGCACTGCGGCTAAAATCCCATTTCCATGTGGATACCCTCAGCACGGTAACTATGAAACACTTTGATTCTCCTGTGAGTAAACTTATCGGAGAATTTCAAACTAATACCACACCGGCATCATATTGTGACAGGCAGAATAACTCAATGTGAAGTGACAGTAGCCATTCATAACCATCACTGTAATTTGGTATATTTATTTAATCATTAAAAAAATAACACCACTGTCCACTATGTCTTTCACAAATTCAACTTCAGAAGGAATGGAGATCGATGACAGCTCTTGTTACTTCTCCTTTCAACTATGCAGGTCCCCAAAATGCGTCGTCGCAATACCCTATTTGAAGTCTTGCGGGTCAATCCGTCTGCCTTGGCTCATGTTCCTGCCAACATGTGTCTGCCCGTGGTGGTGACAAGCTTCTGGCTGCGGGAGGCCACACCGAAGCCTTCACAGCTTCAGCTCCAGGCCTTAATCGTGGGAATGGTTTACGGAGAGCTGGTTTTGATGCAGCAGACCGGAGTTGCGTACTACCAAATTCCCGGTTTGTTACACTGCATGACCAATATCATTTTTACCCATGTATGTACTGTATATGTAATCACTACGATGAGAAAAGCTCAAAGAACTAGCGCTCTGTGCTCATTGCTTTTGTGGTCCGCGATTCCAGTCCCGAAGGATAATTGGACCGAGCGCAGTTTGATTAATCGGCTGGATCAGAATCGTTTGTCTTCGAGAAACGGCATGGACGTCGCAGCGGCTCACAGTTTCGCCCAGTGGCAGGCCTGCCTCTGGAGTGCGCAGTGTCTGAATCAGTTATTGTTGATGCCGATGAATGAAGTCCGCTTCTCACAGTAAGAGAACATTGAAGTCATACGCTGTTTGCATTTCCTGACTTTTTGCAAAAGCTCTACCGGTAGTTAAGGCACCATTTATATCCTCTGACTCCTGTAGCTATCAACATACCGGTAACTACCCCCCTTTTTTTTTTCGTTCAGTGATTTGTTGACTCTCTTCTGTGCCTTTTCTATTAGTTTGTTCAGCGGTACCATGGTGCACGGCATTCTCAAGCTCCTAAAAAAAGGTGAAACGGTCGATCGTATGCTGCCCAAGTTTTCCTACGACGTTTACAGCGTCCTGCTACACGCCGTGATGAACTGCAGCTCTAAGCCGCAGCCTTCATCTGTGAGAGGCGGCACCGGGCGAGGCGCTGAGCGGGGAAGAAGAGGAAGAGGAAGAGGAGCAGCGGGAGAACGGAGAGGAAGGGGACGAGGAAAGCGAGGAAGGGTTGACGGGATCAGCAACCGCTTTGCTGTTTTAGAAATCAGTGAGTAAGACAAGAATTATATTCAGACTTACATGGGACCAAATGGACGGGAGCGCATGTCATCAAATTTCAGAAATGCTCAGAAGCAACTCTGTCGTCATTTCGTATTCATTAATCCTCAGTTTCAGCTTGTGCCTTTTGATCACATCCGTCGCAATCTCTTTTCAGCTGCACAATGGCAAAGAGTATTATCAAATATCTGCTGTCGAATTTTTTACTTTTTTTTTTTTTACTGATACGTTTTATCAAGTGCACTATGTATTGTAATTCATGTCTTCAATGCTTATGCATTTTTAAAAAAATGTCATTTTAATCTGCAATATATATACATATATATACAATAAGCCAATGTCATTTATACACATTTAACATTTCAACATAACAATAGGCAAGCAATTAAAAAGTCATGGAAGCTGATCCAGTATATTGACTCATTCTTTGTCAATTCCGCGATGAACATCAATTGCCAAAAAACAGAGTCCTAAATAATGAAAAGTCGTCATCTCAAAACGGCGAGGTCAACCAAAAGTTGAAACTGCATTAGATAAGATACCTCTTTTGGACAATGAACGAAAAGTGCCGTTATCTGAACACGGCAGAGAGAAAACTCGACAGTGGCGGATTTGCCTCGTTGCCATGGCCAGGGGAATTATTATTATGTTTTTTTATTGCCAGTGACTTTCCATTTTCACATGGATACGGTGTTCTTGTATCTCTTGATACTCTGCCACAATTGGTTCATATTACCTGTATATTTAAAGAACAAATGTACACATTTTTCTGAATGCTAAGTTTAGAGGAATTTCTCTTTTTGTAAAAAAAAAAAAAAAATGTAAGTTGAGAAGTCAGTGTTTGTCATAACATCCACAATCACGGTTTCAACGCAAAATGGCGTCGGCCGTCTGTTGAGAATGATAGCTCTGATTGCCCGTTAGCTAGCAAATCAGTGCATAAGCTAGAAATAGAATATCCAAACAAAGCAAAGCAATAGCAACTAAAATAGCATATTGAGTCATCCAACCCTGACTGTGGATAATACGATAAACGATGACTTAAGTTACAGAGTGTTTTGGACCCATGCAAATGTGCGCGTAGCTGATGGCCACAGCTTCAAAGTTGTCACCCCACAGAAAAAATTCTGGCTAAGCCACCGAAAAACACAAACCATGTAAAAATAAGTACATGTCTTGAGCAAGATTGTGTTATTGCGTAACTCTGCACGGCATGCCTGCGCTGTGAGAGCATGTCATTTGGTTTTGAGCACAAACCCTCCAAGTATCGTCTGTTTGTGCACAGAGTTGCATTTTTAAACTTGATTGCAGTGTGTGCTGGCGTGTGTGTACACACCGGACTACAATAAAAAAAAGAAGATAAGGAAGATTTCAGGAGTCGTATGACGCTGACGTCATGTGGAATGTGGACTATTGTCTGAAATCATTGACACGAAAACTCTTTGGGAGACAGTTACAGAAAATGCTCCGGCGCCTCTGCACTTGCTGCTTCCCAAATGAAAACTCAGACGACGAGGTATGTGTTCCATTCCATGCACGAGCAGTGTATTATTGTCAAAAGAATATTAGTGTGCGTGCTTGAGCTTTCAGAGAAGCGTTTCACATTTGGCTGCTTCGGAACTAGTGTGGTGTTCTCTTTCGTTAGACAATTCAGTAATCTCGAAAAGGACATGGGCTTTGGAACCCGTGCATCGCATTTGTTGATGAAAGGGCTTTGTGTCTCCTGACCACGGTCCACGTGCCATTGAGCAAGGCACTGACACCTCCCTGCATGAATAACTGGCTACGGTTGAAACCAGAGTTTTGATTCACTAATTCGGTTGTGAATTAACGAACGGAATGCCATTCATAGTTATGTTATCTTATTCATCCCGTTTTGGGTTTTATTTTTATTTGATTTTATTCTCGCATCATCAGAGGCAGCCTCTCTTGCAGCCCCATCCACCCGAACTAAATGGAGCCGAATCCGCCAGGCTAACACGACCAGTACATGGCGGTATGTCATCCTGAACACAGAAAAGGTGTTATGATGGGCACGGCAATATGTCAACAACCTGCGCGGTTTGGTGATTTTATTCTATTTTTTGTGCTAGGTGTGCAGCAGACCGGCAGACTGGTGATGAAGCGGGTGTGCGTGCCGGAACTGGATTTGAGGTTTTCCGACGTGGCCGAGACCTTCAATGAGCTGCAAGAACGTTATGAGAACATGGTTCTACACATTCGAAACCTGCAAAAGAGTTGCGGCTGCACACACGGTGATCATCTGACGATATCCGAATGCGTGGCCAAGATCAGAGAAGAACACAGTAAGTGGCTTGAGGAAAGGTCAAATGAGGACAAAAGAGTTTGAATGAGGCCCTTTTTTTGTTTTGCTCAACTTCCTATCATTGGTCTTCAAGGAGACAAATGCAAGGTCTCACTCAGGATGAAGGGCTACGACTTCTCCCTCTCTGTGGTTCCCGTGGATTCAGACGGAGCAGATAATGAGTCTTTATTTCCTCCCGCTCTGCGGTTCGCTCAAAAGAGCTGAAGTGCACTTCTGAGAACACCAAGGCCGCCGTATCGAAAGGAGCAATCCTTCAAGAGCTGATTGGCTGGCTACTTCGGAGCCAGGTTGAAATTGCCGAACAGGTGAAGAGGGTCACGGCGACTTACCAGGACCAAGGGAGACTTCATGAGAATCTGGAAAAGAACATGAAGGAAGTCAGGAGGGCCAAGGAGTTGTCAGTGAAATACAGACAACACGCTGAAGAGGTCCTAACCGAGGCAGCTCAGGTAGCAGGTGCTCCTCTGTAGTTCTTTCACATTTTTTAAACTGAATTCACTGACCGTCACCTTTTATACAAGTCAGATATTGTATCAATGCAGGTGTGATCGTTTGAATCAGAGCTGTTGGGGAGGGAGGGATCTAAAACATGCAGGACAGCGGCCCACGAGGACGGGAATTTGACACACGCGCCTTAAAACAATGGATATTTGCCCACTAACGCCGAAGCAACACATGTTTACACACAATATAACAATACTAACAGGCACATATCATTTGGACTCTGTGAAGAACGACATATATTACCGCTGTACTGAGAAGCCTAGAGAGGGAGCTAAGTCTCCAGGCCAGTATCTTTATGTCTGTTTGTCCAGCTGGGCAAGACTGCCTCACCAGAATGAGCAGCACAATTTGCACTGAAAAGAAAGTGTGAGGAAAAAAATGTTTCTTTTATTTGATTATGTCATAACTGTTTTTATCAAGCGTGATGTGATAGCGCACTATTTTTCCCCTCATTAAAAACACATAGCAGTGTGTTTTAGTTGTTTTGGGGGAGGCTGGAACATATTAAGGGGATTTCTTTTCATTACAATGTGGAAAGATGATTTGTGATACTATTTTTTTGTGTTACGAACATGGTAAACAAACAACATTTTATCCAAGGCACAACCCTATTTACAAGGTCGTGATGAACTGTTAAAATCAGACACTTCTTCATAACCGTACTGAAAATGTCAAACTCTTGTATCATGTGTGTTGTAATAAACGGAACAAAATATTACCCGTGAGCCTTTATTGAAAAAGCTGCAATTTAATGTTTTTGTACTTTTACTCATCAACGCGAGGGGGCAGGCGAAATCATAAAATGTTTTTTACGCAGAGACTACCTGGGTCAAGAGAAAATGTGTTATGGTTATTTTTATCACCCCCGTGGTTAAATATAATCAAGCTTTAATACTCCTGGCCTGAAATGAAGAGAACATCACCGGATGTTGAGGGAGCAGATCTTTTCTGATTATTTAGGACAGGGTTAAATGATTACAAATGTTTAATCTCCCAATTCCGTGAAAGGCTGCCCACAAATCACCAAGTTCCATTTGATCATTCATTCTCTATTTATACCCCATTGTTCCAAAATTCATGGTCAAAATGAAATGCATCAGACAACAGCGTTTAGCTCGAATAGATTCTTTTCTCATAATGAATCTGCAGCATTTGCTGTATTAAAATTATAACATTACACTTGTTACACAAATTGACGTGCAATATTCTTTAATGTAATTCATTTGAAATACTGTACATTTGACAGATCACGCGTCAAGAGAGAGAGCGCGGCTGACAGCGACAACCTACATTGATGGTGGAAATAACCAACGTAAGAATTTCATTGGCTTATAAATTTCAGAGGGCGGGGCAACACGACTTCCTATTCGCCTCTCATTGGCCCACTCGTCCTTTTCCTTTCGTTGAGTCTGAGAGCTCCCACTTAAAGATGGTTTGACTGAGGAAAGTAACCACAATGAAGGAGAGGGTCTGCTGCATTACTGAGGGGAACCTAGCAAGAGGGAAGTGATGCTTGTTTACTACTTGTCGGAACTTTCAGGACGACACTCGCCAGAGCTTCACAACTAGCATGCCAGTAAGTAAATAATAACATGTCCCGGTTTAGGTGTTATCGCGCCTTAGCCGAGCTAGCTAACTAGCTATACCTGTCGGCAATCGTCATGACAGTTCGAAGTCATTCAGCAAGATTAAGAGTGTGTGGCGGGCTGAGATTAATCTTTTCTCACTTTGCTGGCTGGTTTAACACAAACGCGGAGCAAACTAATGCTGGCAAGGGAACCGAGTAACGTTTGAATTTTAGCAGTACGATTTTCCAACACAAGTGCGAATTTGGTGTAGTGGAGTAATATGAGCCTCGCATATGCAATTACTGTCCAGTTTAGCGATGGTTCCAGCATAAGCGGACCTGTGGTGTCATTTTCCACAGAGAAAGACTTTGCACCGGACTCTATTTTGAGACTGTTGTGTGGGTGTGTTCCCTTGCAGACAAACCACAGTGCCTTGGTAAAGCGTTGTCATATCTGTCCAAGCATCATGTGAATCATGTGATGCAGCTTTCAGTGGGACACTAATGTGAGAGTGTAGTCTTTCTATTCTTATTTTTAATTTTTGCATGTCTCGCAAAAGCAGTCTGGTAACAGGTGAGCTTGGTACTGATTTAAGCCACAGAGGGGTATTGATCCTAATTTTATGTAGCTGCATGAGATGGACAGACAAAATATTAGACACTTGACTTAGGTGATAGATTAATACCACCTCCCTTTGCTGATACAAAATGCAAATGACAATGACGTATTTATTACTTATACTGATTCAAGTTTTGGTTTTGTTCTCATATGCCAAACATGCTTTAAAACAAGAATAAGTATTCCCAGCAACACATTTCACATGTTAGTTTCATTGATCAATCTTATATTCTCGTTTTTTAAAATAATAATATTGTGATTGCAGCTATTATTTTTTCCAAGGTCCTCTTCCCACATATTTTCTTGAATATATACGAGGAGTAAATTATGGGCTGCACTTAACTGTGAGTCTCAATAGTTGTTTGTTTACATCCATCAATTGAAAATTTTAAAATTGCATGGCTCACCATTTCCATATGTCTGTCTATCTTTTCTAATGTGATCTTTGGAAGCACATACTTTGGTTCACAATTTTCCAACCTGCCCATAGTCATTACTTTTGCAACGAGGGCACCGCGCTGCTAGCATTGTTCAGTTCAATTGACTCCGAACAACTTTCTTGTTTCGCAGTATGCTCGAGGCATCGGAAAAGTCATCAACCTGGCAGTGCTGACTGTGCTTTTATAAACTAGCTCTCTGTTTGCAATCATGTTGTTAGTGCAAGCAGTGCACTTATGAATGTGTTCTTAGCTGTGGAAGCTGCCCACAAAAAAATCCGTGGAATAAAATCAAATTGATCAGTTACATAAATTAATCACCCAAACCTACTCCCGGTGTATGACATCCCGTTGAATAAATACCTACCGAAGTGTCAGTCAAAATTGAGTATTTCCAGTTATGTGTCTTGTCACAAATTCATACACCTGCAGAGCTCCTGATTATAAGTGTGGGCAATTATTTCTCAGGACTGCTAATACAGTATATATATTTTTTGACAGCCAAGCTGGTCTTTGGAGCTATGAAGAAAACATCACGCTGCTTGTCACGAAGCGTGTGATGACTACGCATCCCCACTCTTCTGTGAATTATCCGAGTTGTGTAACGTGCGGCATTTGAATTCACCGTGGAAGCTGGTGATTCGTTTTCTCTTAAGAGCGCCGATGAAATGGGAAGACTCGCAGCGGCATTCCAAGCTATTTCTGACCGTAGCAGAAAATTGTCATGTTAACCCCGTATGCTCTGACTAATGAAGGAAAAGGGGTGGAGGGGGGGGGGGGGCGATTGTGTTGGGCGACGATGCATCATCAGCTTTAGAGCGTAGGCTGCTACAAGAGGTTTCCTGTCTTTTAGAGCGCTCCATCTATCTCCCGTAACAGCAAAAACCACACGCTAAAAATGCATCGCTGGGATCTTACTGCCTCGCGCTTTCTAACAGGTTTAACTGTCGTCCATTTATTAAACACTTCCATCGTGAAACCTCAACATGATGATCGATACCACTTTATTTTCCGGCCGATACCAGTTCGACTCTTTCCCCTTTTGAGTACTCACCGAGTACTGATACCTGTAGTGCTTTTGATGTGTAAAATTTCTTTGAACACAATGACCCAAAAAATAAAATGGAACATAGACCTTTCTGTCTGACGCAGATGATTATTCCGCTGGTGTCAAGCTGCCACAGTATAGCGCCAAGTACTGCCGAACCATGTTTGATGTTTGAGTCGACAGTAGCTTTAACATTTTTTTTAACTTCCTGTTTCTTCTCAGGTCAGGATTGAAGCTACCTGAAAGTGCAGTCATAGGAAAGGGCGGGGGGGGGGGCGGGGGGGTGGACATTTATCTTAAATACAAATTTCTTTCAAAACTTTCAACCAGTTTTTTTTGTTTTGTTTTTGCCGGCGTTTATCGTTTCATCGCGCACCCTGGCCTGTACCACAGGAAAAAGCAGCTGGGGCAGCTCTGCTACTCTTCCTACCGCCCGCTTCATTGTTTCCATCTTTTCTTTTTTTTTTCTCGTGTTCCTCATTTTAAGCTTTCGACCACACCACTCACCCACATTTCAGAATGCGCGTGTATCGGGAATAAACAAGTGGTAGGCCCTGCTCGAAATATTACGCTCGTGACTTTTTCTTTCTTCTTTCTTCAGCAGGGCTGAAGGATTTAGAAAAAAATAATCTAATTGTGATACAATCCCCACCCCCCAAGGTCCTCTTCCCATGCATTTTTTTTGCAAACACGAGAAATAAATTCTCTTATTACAAATCTCATCTACAATTAAGGATTTTTTTTTGGGTACCACAGACCGATACCAATACGAGTCTCAAATCTTGGGGTAAACGACATCTCGTGAGCCAACAAGTGCAATATGTAGGTTATACTGTTGCGGCCACGCCATGTGTTAATGTACGTGTGCGACGTTAAGGACAGAGGCGTGGGCAGCTTGCGAACTCGCTCACAGGAACAGGTTTGTTCAAGCCAGGCACTGGATAAACACACACACACACACACACTGATTACTTGACACATTCTTCCTCACTTCCTGGAAAGCTGATAATTTGTCTCGAAACATTCTCAAGATCTGTCAAAAAAAACAAAAAATCGTATCGTTTTTTTTCAGGTCTCATGCCGTTCCATTAATCTGCTTGCCACAGGAAGCGGAGAACCTAATGAAATTCTTTTATTGACCCATCCGTCTCCCTTTCAATTGCATTACGAATCCCCCGGGTGTGGTGTACATTCCTTTTATCCATCGTCTCAGCGTACATCCAATTATCTCGCTCTCGATTGCCTTTGCGATTGATTTGCGCTGTGTTCATGCTCGGCCTGTGCCTCTCACCCACATGGCTTGCGTTAGGTTTCTCACTCCTTCAGGGTCATGTTACTTGGAGCTGTTCATGTTGCGCTGTTCTTGTTTGAAGTGATTTATTTTTTGTGTAATGCGGCGTGCTTCTTTGCTCCTTCCATCAAGTCGTCTGTTTGCAGCTCGCGCTGATTTGTGTCGTGATCGCTGTCGCGAAGAGCGAACAAACTGGAAGATGACGAGAGGGCAAATGCATTCCCGATGACATAATTACTCGGCGTTGTGTAATCTCCGGGCGGTTGAGTTTCTGTTTCTTGCTTGGGGCTGTCTGTCATACATCAACGGAACAAGCGGTTTCCTTTTAAAAAAAAATTTTTAATCTGCATGTATACACTTTTTTGTTGGCCATCAATCATTGTCTTTTTATTCATTTATTGATTGTTTTTGTGTGGTTTTAACACATTTGGAGACGGGCATATTGCAGATATTTCCACATTTGAATTTGCGGCCGCGGATTTTTGCTCTGACTTGCATGGTTGAATTACGAGCACTGTATCGTGACGGGTAACTCGACTCAAGAAACAACAACCCGCAGATTTTATTTGTCAATATTCATCCAAAAATAGGCTCAGCCCGTTTCAGCCGAAGATCACTGTCAAACTAAACACCAAACGAAGAGAATTGCACATAATTAAGGCCTACAAGGCGTCTGTTAACTTGATGCTAACACACAATGGGAAACTTCACAAGCACACAATTAGCATCTATGTGGCGGTGCTTTACCCTTACGCAAACTGTGCCGCAACACTTGTAGACAGACCGTATAAAAACTCTCGCAGGCATTTTGTCTTTATCCTCCGTAAAGAGCAACTAATATTACTGCTGTACTGAGAAGCCGGGAGAAGAGCAGAGTCTCCACAAAAGTATGTCTCTTAAACTGTCTCATGGTGCCAAAGTGTGCACAGTGTAAAATAAAATGTGCAAAAACTGTTGAATTATTTTTCTTTTTTTTAACATTATTGTACATTTTGCATTATAGAAAGATGGAAAAAAAAATAAAATGGTCACTGAATGAACTGAAAACTGGAATTTGCCCAAGTGGCAATTGTCAAGCCGCAACGCTTCTGGGAAGGAAAAAAATAATAATAATTTTGTTGGAACACAATTCAAAAGCAATGCCTGGTTTTTATGAATTAGTTTTCAGGACATGTATTATTCATTTTCTCAAGAACCATTGTGGGTTGTTCTTTCCTCAATGGAAAGGTATCTGAATTTTTTTCTCCTTTCACTTTAACTGCAGCTTGCACTCGAGAAACCAATATGGTCGGAAAATAAACCCTGAGGAGGGAAACTGTTTTTTTTTTCTTTTTTTAAGGCTCAGACTGTCACCGCCTGCTTTTAAAGCACACATCCAACCTCGGCCCAAGATTTCAACACCCTTATTACATGTGACGGAACACGCTGCCACAATGCACTAATTCCACTAAATGCAGGCTGTTCTGTCTCATTATCCGTCTCCATTTAATGAGCCGTTGCACCCCCCCCCCCCCCCCCACACACACACACACACACACACTTGTCATTCTCCTCACTGGCGCAGTCCAAAAATGGACACCTGGCTGCCTTTTAGGAGCCATGCACCGAAATAATACCAAATAAAGCTCTTACGCCTGCGAAGGGAAAGTACAGCAGAGGAAGTGGAGCATGGAGCGAAAGCTGGATGTCATTTCAAACAAGAATATCTCGAGTTGGGGTTATTTGTTGTCCCCGTTGCTCTCCCAGGGCTGAAGTCTTATTAGATTTTAGGATGTATTGATTCACAAGGGAAGTAACTGGAGTTAAAGTAGTTTTTTAGGCAAAATTAAAAAAAAAAAGATTCTGTACTATTTACTTCCTGTGCTCTTGCTCTTTTAAGCAGCCTCCATGAAAAGAGACACACCAAACATGGACACCGCATTCCTCCTGCCCATTTATCCATGGCTGTTTAGTTGGAACAGTTTACTACCATGTAACATGTGTCAGACCCTCTCAAATGACAGCGCTTTTAATTTGTAACCTCAGTTTGATAGCTTCCGTCATTGGGAGATGCCATTGATTCGTTTTTCTTTTCTTTTTTTCTCTGAAACTCAAGTATTCCTGACAAAGTATTCAGAATGTTCCTGAGAGGTGATGAAACAACACACAATGTCATCAAAATAGACTGCAATGCGTCTGCATAAGATTGTTTATTTATTTATGTATTTATTTGTTTGTTTTAATTATATAATTGTACTTTTGTTTTGTGTAGGTAGAGGCGACGCCTCTTCAGATGCAGGAACATGTTGGCGATGGACCAAGGAGTGGTGGAGGAATGGCTGTCAGAATACAAGGTATGCTAAAGCGAAATTAAAAAAAAAAAACATTAAAAAGAATAATTTCCTGCACATTTTAAATGCATTCAAAGAACTGAAAACACGCCACCCAAAAAAAAAAAAAAAAGAATCTCCAAATAAGAGACAAACTCTAAGTTAGCTAGCTACCTCAGTGCTAACATGGAACATGACTCTAAGTTAGCTAGCTACCTTAGCGCTAACATGGAACGTGACTCTAAGTTAGCTAGCTACCTTGGTGCTAACATGGAACGTGAAACGCCATCGGTGCTCTGATTAAAAATAAACATGGCTCTTTCACACACACAGATGCGCACACACACACTCACACACAAACAACACACAAGAAAACTCGCTCCTCTCCACGAGCGTTGCGCAGTCTACTTCGATGCCGCTCGCCTTGTTGTGACACCGTGCAGTACAACGCTGAAGCAACGGGTTGCGCGAGCGTTGGACGCATGTAAACCCTTCCTGCAAGTAACGAGATGATCTGTTCATCTTTCATTTCATGATCCACAAGTGAGCTTCAATTTCGACCAACTTTGCTTCCTGCGTTTCAGACCTTGCCTGACAGCGCCGTGTCAGCCTATGCTGCATCGCTTAAAGACAAAGGTGCCCTTGTGCCCGCACTCTACAAAGTCATCCGGGAGAATTACAGTGAGGTACGGGCATACGCTTTCCAAACATATCTACGCACGAACGCTGCTGGCTACGTCATATTTGAGACATCTATTTGAACCGGCGCCTCGGTTTTGCTAATGTCATGCTTTGGATCATCCTCAGCTGCTGGAGCCGGTTTGTCACCAGTTATTTGAGTTTTACCGGAGCGGTGAGCCGCAGCTGCAGCGATTCACTCTTCAGTTCCTTCCAGAGCTCCTGTGGAGCCTTCTGTCTGTCAGCGCAGCCAGGGACCCGCACACCTCGGGTTGCATCGAGGCCCTGCTGCTGGGCATTTACAACTTGGTAGGGAAGAGGGCGAGTGGACCGTGTGTGTGTGTGTGTGTGTGTGTGTGTGTGTGTGTGTGTGTGTGTGTGTGTGTGTGTGTGTGTGTGTGTGTGTGTGTGTGTGTGTGTGTGTGTGTGTGTGTGTGTGTGTGTGTGTGTGTGTGTGTGTGTGTGTGTGTGTGTGTGTGTGTGTGTGTGTGTGTGTGTGTGTGTGTGTGTGTGTGTGTGTGTGTGTGTGTGTGTGTGTGTGTGTGTGTGTGTGTGTGTGTGTGTGTGTGTGTGTGTGTGTGTGTGTGTGTGTGTGTTTATTCAAATAAGGCTTCACTATGAATTAAATTCCAACCCTTCTCACCATTTCAAGAAACATGAAAAGCTGATTCATTTCCGTATTTGTCATCCGACTTTTCACGCCACACTTGTAGAATTTTGTGATTACGGCGCTTACAAGTGTACAAGTCAGTGTTTGGTCTCTTCACAGCTCTTTTCATGCACCAATAATGATAACCTGATAACATCTAGTGACCGCTGTCCCTGAAAGGGTTAAAGTAGACAAATGTCTTCCATATTAATTGGTCACTCATTTGCGGTTATTTCAGCATAAGACCAAAACAAGTGTGTCAGATAAATCTGGTAGTTTTTCTTGTAATACAGATTAATGTATTTCTTGTTTGCTTAAAAACCCCATCTTAAATCTCCATCGATGATTTTTCGAAATCGTCCACCCCAATTCGTTCTCGTTTTTTGAAAGATTCGTTCATATTGTAGCCTTTCTGCCTGTTTCGCAAGCAGTCTCGGTGGCGAGATGGATGCGACATGGACGGATCGTGACAAACGAATAACACCTCGTAGCTCGTTTCATCTTCGTACGCCGCTTGAATCCGTTTGGGCTGATGATGTTCTGCGTGCGCGCCAGTGTCGCTCTCTTCCTGTCTGCATAACAGAATAGGTCATGTGTCACTCAGCACCCATTACTCTCCTCCTTATAATCGATCTGACATTAACAAGCACTCAGTGGGGGATGGGGTGGGGGCGGGGGGGGGGCACACAAACCCTGAGGTGTGTTGCTGTGGGTGTCCACACACAACATTGCACAGACAGAAGCGAAGCGCCAGCCCATCAAACAAACACCCACACGTTCAACGTCAGTTTTTCTGGAGTATAACCTCTTACCATTATAGTGCATACACAAACAAAATGAGATTTTTTTTCCCCCCCTTCCTCACCTCCGGATGTACTTTTTCTTCCTCTCTTTCCTCCCCCACCAGGAAATAGTTGATAAAGATGGGCAGAGTAAAGTATTATCTTTCACCGTTCCTTCCCTCTCCAAACCCTCGGTGTACCACGAGGTAAGACACACGAAAGAAATTCACCATTTTTTTTCCCAGGAAACGTTCAACCTCAAAATGTCCGACGTTGATCTTTCACAGCCCTCGGCCATCGGCTCCATGGCCCTGACGGAAGGGGCCCTCGCCAATCATGGCTTGAGCAGGGTGGTGTACAGCGGGCCACTCCTCCAGAGGGAAAACTTTACTGCACAAAACAGGTGACCGAAACGTTGTAGTTGTGTTAGTGGTTGTGAGCGTGCTTTCAAACATTTAAGGACTTATCAAAATTGAAGGGCTTAAAATTTGGACCGTAATCCTGAAACGTGTTTGATGTCAAGGTGGGAAAAGGTCATTTTCATTCCAGATATGTACTTCGTTTTTCTGAGCACCTCAGATGGAACAGTAGACTCTTAAATATTGTACATCCAGCGGTAATTCGGTTTCGGTGGTGGCGAACATCAGCTGTCCAGTCCTATTCATTTTGAAGTTGCCGTTTTGCGTTTAGGCGATCTGTCATGTAGCTTGAGGAACCCCAAGGCGGACAAACTCGGGAGGTCACGCTTTGAACTGTCAGCTCGGCCTCAAGATCTGTGTTGGCTGGCCAACTGAAATTTGAAGTGACGTGAAAGTCATCTTGATAGCATCAGCTCACCCAGGGTGTCCAAATTACGGCACGGGGGCCATTTGCTGCCTGCCATCCATTTTTAAATGGCCCGCGTGTTGTAAGAGAAGGCCGCGGGCCACCCCAAAATCAGGAAAAAAAACGTAAACTGTTCACCTTTTAGAGAAAGATGGGATGAATATTGTTCCAAATCATGAATCGAGAAGTAATTTTAAAATTGCTTTGTAGACAGCCTTAATTGAACACACAGTGTCTGGTGAGTTTCCTGAAAACATTTAATTTTTTCAATTTATTTTTTAGTGAAGCATCTTGTTTTTTGTTGGGTTTTTTTTTCATTCCAGATTTGAGGTGCTGACCTTCCTGTTGCTGTGTTACAACGCTGCTCTCAGCTACATGAGCTCCACTTCCCTACAGTCGCTCTGCCAGATCAGCTCCAGGTCCAAACACGCAGTGTTCCTGATGAAAACTTTTAATGTGTTTAAGAGGAAAAAAAAAAAAAATATATAAATATATATATATATATAGCAACTCACATAATATTAAATTTAAATGCATTTATTTTTTTATTCTCTTTTTTTTTTTTTTTTTTTTTTTTTCTCCAACGGCTGTTCTTACTTCTCATTCAGAGGTCTTTGCCCAAATAGTCACGCTAGTGCTTGTGCAACTTCCCTGTTCCATTGATTCAACTTCTCCATATTTTGTTGTCGGTTATCCTCCAGAGTGTGTATATGCGGTTACCCGCGGCAACAGATACGGCGCTATAAAGGTATGAGCACACGGATGACGGTCACGTCAGAGTTCCTGGTGCAGCTTCTCACGGGGATACACTATGCATGGTGAGTCTTCAAACATGCCTGCACACACATTTGATATTCATATTATTCTGTATTTAAGGGCACGTTATTTCAAGTCATCTGATTCATTTCCTTCGTCAATTGTGCGTAGGTGCAACGGGGAAGCGGAACTCGGATCCAAAGCCTTGGACGATGTCCTCTATCGGGCCCAGCTTGAATTGTTCCCCGAAGCCTTGTTGGTGAGTGCGGTCATAAAATAGCGCCTGCTTTTGCGGACGCATGTGAAGCCGACACACACACACACACACACACACACACACGCTCGCCGGTAGATTGGCTTCGTCCGCGGCACACTGTGACTGTATTGTGTTGCTCCGTGTGTTTCGGACTGCGAACTCGTGCGTAATCCCACTAGATTATTTACATGCTTTGCACTCTGCTCTGTTTAGCTGTAATCCTCGTGGGGGGAAGCAGATTGAACATAAGCCTGCAGTATTACTACACCAGTCAAGGTGCATTCCTCCACAATGATAAAAAATAAAATAAAAGGATTCATGGCCACGTTAAATTCATGATTTGGTGTTAATCAAAGCTCTTGCTTTATGTCAAGGCCTTGCGCCGCATTGCTTGACGTTGACACCAAATCAAGTGGCCTGCACGTGCATGCCCCCCCCGCCCCTTACACCCCAATTTGAACAAAAGCCACATTGTGACATACTTCCACTCTGTTCCATGTTCATTTCAAGAATTTCGACATAGTGCAAAGACTTGTAAATGCTCTTAACTTGGTGGCCTCTAAGATTTTAAACTTCATCTTGTGCATAATTCTGAGAGGGGGAGAAAGAAAGAAAAAAAAAGGATTATGGTGCCAATCTTATTTGATTTAGTCACATGGTTGGCTAGCTCAGCAGACTGATCAAAGTGTTGTCAATCATGCTTTTGTTCCAGTCATAGTTGGCAAGGGACACGCATTTTCTTTGTTATTCATCTCTGCCTACATTATTTTTCCTCACATTATATTTTATATCCTTGATTCGTGGGCGAGAAGGTAAATGAAACGCCAACATTTGGCACTAGTTTTTACTGCGTTGTGGCTATATAAACATTTCTCCCTCTTAGTTTTTTTTTTGGGGTACACTTGACTCGCGCTGAATTCTGTGAGTAAATAATTAAGCAAGAGCACGATGGAAAATGAGAAAAGTTTTCTAAAAATCCCAAGAATGAGGAACACCATGACAGTGGATGGCCACAGGCTGTACCGCAGCTGCAAATTCGCCCCAAAAATACTGCACCGCTCTTGCCCGCAGTCCTACTTGACGACGTTGCGCTTTGTCCTCATCCATCAGGTGGGTAACGCCATCAAGTCGACGCAGCAGGGCGCGGCTCTGAAAAGCAACACCAAGGAGGGCGCGCGAAGTATCCAGGTGGAGATCACACCCACCGCCTCCAGGATCTCCCGAAATGCTGTCACTTCGCTCTCTATACGGGGCCACCGCTGGAAACGACACGGTGAGCAGCTTGCGTGCCCGGTCGCGGCGACGTGAAATTTGAATAGGGAGAAATCAAACAATCCAAGACGAGAAGCGCTCCCACGCTGCACAAATGAGAGCGAGCGGTTTAAGAGCTCCATCATTTCACAGTCAAGTGTTGTCACTCATCACCCTTTTGGTTTATAGACCATTTTTTTCTACCAATGCTGTCAAGCTTGCTCTTTGCACTTGTGCCAAATTTGTATACAGTGAACCCCTGTTTGATACTGGGGTTACGTTCCAGGCCCTAACACGCTAAAGGGGAAAGTCCACCGCGGTCAATCATGTGACTGTGGCTCACGCTGGCCCCCCGACATCTGCGCAACACTTTCTGTCAAAGGTCACACCTCCAAATAAAAAGCATGGCAGTATAAGAACAGTTGCACACGCTTTTATTTTGAAGCCCTCAGCTTTGACAGGCTTTCGCCAAATAATGCCACATCGCTGGATACGCCTTGTCGTCGGTTTGAACCCTTCACACACAATTCACAAATAAACTCTAAATTTCGGCTTGTAACTGTAAAATAAAAACAAAACATCACTTAACAGTCTACAATATAGCGGGGGCTCACTGTAAACAGTTTGTGTAGTATTTTAGGTATATGAACAAAAGTGGACCAACTGAAACCATGATCAAACTTGGCTCATTGGTTCAAATCAATTCTGCGAAGATTTCATCCAAATGTTCATCTCCACAGGCATATATTTAAATCATCTGTTGTGTTCTGATCACCACATTTTTTTGTGTGTCTTTATCTTTTTGGTGCCGCATTAATTACTTTTTGTATCTTGTTTTCTCATGGTTGTGTGTGCCTGTGCACATTTCCTTTTTTCTTCCATGTGTGTGCATGATGTGGTTGTTTGCGTGTATGCGTGTGTTGTTCAAAATCCCCCCGCCCGACCCCCTACGGCGCACTGGCAGAGTCCCAGGAGGTGAGTGTAGACAGTGAGACCACACTGGGGGGCGTGGTCATCCCCGATATCAGTGTGACAGGCGTGAGCAGTGAGCGAATGCCCAACGGAGACTCCCTGCGACCACGCTCGGACGGCCGCACCCACCCGGATGGCGAAACTTTGGGAGGTGCCTCCGAGGTCAGCCCGGAACCCCGAAGTCACGAATCCAGCCTGCGGGGGCAGGAGGTCAGGAGGCAGAAGTCTGTGAGGCGAATGATGGAAAATGAGAGTTCTGGGTCAGCCTCCATAGGGAGGAGCCAGCACTAAGCCCCTCCTCCCCCTTGCCCCACTCCTGGGGTAACCTAGGTAACTGTCTGTGGGGGCGTTGTCTGAAAAGCCGCATGAAGATTTCCTTCTTTTTTTACCTTTATAACCACACATTTTTCCCCCTTCACTTATTGGCACTAGGGCTGAACAATTAATTGAATTCAAATCAATATCTCA
Organism: Hippocampus mohnikei; assembly: GCA_026261675.1. Classification (NCBI taxonomy): domain Eukaryota; kingdom Metazoa; phylum Chordata; class Actinopteri; order Syngnathiformes; family Syngnathidae; genus Hippocampus; species Hippocampus mohnikei. The sequence goes on from JAKGUB010000198.1 coordinate 382,148, forward strand.
GGATTTCAAATTGTCAAGGGTGATAATTTGGGGTGGGGGCTGCTTCCGTTCTGTTGGTCATTAAGGCACCACTTTTCAAAACGTTCAGCCCTAACTTACTGTATACTCCAGTCAGTCCAACTGCTTTTTGACTCACTCTGTCCCCTGTGGGCTCGGGTTTCCTCACATTTTCCTGCCAACGTTCCTTGACTTCATGACAAAACAAACAGTCCTCATCACAGCTGCGTGTGTGTGATGGACAGCAAACGCTTCCATTCTGGGGTGCTTTCTTTAACCAAATGTTATGCCTCCTCGACAGCAGTCCTGGGTTGCACCTAGACACTTATTTTCTAATTAGACATTCGCTGGGCAAAGATATGCAGGTCTCAATTTAAAGCCGGTGTTGAATCAAACCGTTTCATGACTGTTTGAAACTGATCAATTTGATTTCATCCGAGCATTGGCTACAATAACGCCAGCCTGCATTTCTGTTCACCAGCTTTTTCTATGTTGTTCTTTCTGCAACTCTTCCTGAGGGTTTGGTTTGATTAAGATACAAAAGGATTTGTGTGTGCAAATATTTTTTTTTTGGGGGGGGCAGGGGGGGGCTAATTGAACGTGTTTTTCAATGCAGTTGCTGTCTTGACGTCTTCACTTTCCCTTTGTGGTGTTTGCTAGACTTCTGACCTCAATACTGTCCTTCCCTGTCTTCTTTTGGGACTTAACATGTCACTCCCCTGCCAATAAAACTACATTGTTTGGCTAAACTAACCTTTTGTTGGGGTTGGGAGTCTGAAAAATTGTCTTGACAGCAGGTTGCAGGCAGTCATCTCTCAGGCTGTGGTGATGGACTTTAGGCGCCACCTGCTGGAAGACAGAAATAAGCTTAAAACTTTTGCCATGCAGCCCTTGACTTGCTGTAATTTATTTATTTATTTATTGTCCAACGCAATAATTCCCAATCACATTGTAATGGCACTATAATTTGTGATCATCACTTTTACTGCGGAGGATGTGAACAGCATGTCATGGGCTGAATGACAAATGATTCCTTGCTGATCGCTTGTTGGTTAATTCCCCTTGCTCGTCTCTCCCTCTTGATCCGCTCCCACAGACGCAGTGGATCTGGGTTCCCCGGATGAGCTGATGGATATCTCGGAAGCGGATGAAGGTCTGTGGCCAGGCGGGATGGCGCCCGACACCACCCCGCCCACCATTACCATCAGCAACAGCGTCACCACGTTAAACCTCGGCGCCAAGGCCATGAAGATGTGTCGTCTGGGCGGGCGCGGCAGCAAGGAAAAGGAGACGTGCCCGCTTGCGGCCGGCCGGGCGGCCAGCGAGAGCGCCGAGGCGTCCGTCAAGCGCCTCACGCTCACTTCGAGCCAGTCGGTGCCCAAAGCGGGAACTCTCACCAGCTTGACGCGCACCGCCAGCGCCGTGTTCTCCCGCTCTTTTGAGCAGGTCGCCGCCGGTAACGCCCCGCCCTCCGGTACCTACACCGGCCCAGAAGCTGGCCATTATTCATGCAGCCTTCAGGAGGAAGGGACGGGCCATTTAAACCACACGCAGCGTTCGCCAAGCATCAGCGTGCACCTCGGATCGGACCTTTGAAACTGTTTAGTTTTTTTTCTATGACGAACCTTTGGATCTGATCCTGTGATTCTTCACCAGTAACCTGGAACTGTAAGCCATGCCAAACACAAGGGACCACAAACATTTTGTTTTTGTCTCTCCGATGCTCTACTGTGGCGTTCTTTCTGTGCCGAGTAGTCTAAAGTCACCTGCCGACAATGGGTACATTTGAAGCTCGTCACTAAACTCCGTGTGCAAAAGTATTTGGGGAAATTATTTTTATTTGGGCATGTGTTGCCTTCGCATGCATTTTCCATACATTCACCTTTACCTTTTCCACCAGTTTAAGGGGGTATAAATATTGTGCGTTTGGTTGGGCGAGTGTGTGTGCTGTCCGTAGTTTTGAATTTATTATTATTATTTTTTTTTTTTTTTAAGTGGAAAAGCTGCTGATCGAATGAAGTTGTAAATACTTGCCCAGTTCAAAAAGATAATGTTTCTATTTCTTTTTAAAGATTGCTCCTTCCCCATAGCAATGCAAACCTTACCCTCACTCTCTGGACAAATAGATTGAAACCTAAAGGTTGTGGTCGGTTTACACTTCAGTCCAGTAACTGATGTGCTGGTTTAGAAAAATCCACATTCTTCCATCACACGTTTGGGGGGGGAAGCACTCCTAAGTGATGCGTCACATGAACCCATTCTTAACATATACAATCAGTATTGTTATTCTGATTAGCAATAACAACGTTAGCACCCTCCCTTCCCTAGAAAATGAAAGAATAAACTTCTAAATAATAAACAAATGTTTTGACTTTGGTGAGAGGGCTATGGAGTATTACGTTTTGCACTTGAGAAGCTAATTATATATTTGTAAATGAGTATTTCTCACGGTTACCAATCCAAATATAAGATATGTTGTATTTGTAAGAAAAATTGTGGATTCTATTTAATATCTCATCTCGCCCACTATGACAAGTATTTTGTAGTAATTTCAGCAATCTTGTTCCCTGTGTCCCAAGTCAACCCATCTGCATCGCATCATCCTACGACCACTAATGTCACCTCCTTCGCCAGTATAAATCGTCGTCTGTGTGCTATTAACGGTTTGATGCACATCATTTGGATGGACAATCGGTGTGTTTCACTTTGTCAGTTTACAAATTGTGATTGGTTCTGCTTTTGCTGTACATCATTCTGTTGATGTTTTTTATTGGTCTTTTTATATGTCTGGGGATGTGCAGCTCAATGCTTCTGGAAATAAAGTGTGTGTGGGTTTTTTTTTTACTCAAATTTGTTTTTGCTGACTGGAAAGTGTTTGAGATTCGCTGCTGACATTCCAGGGTGTACAGTATTATTAAATTGGGCTCTGATAATGCATCAATGTGTGGACTGCATATCACTATGATTCCCACGGTGTACTAATTATAAAACAATTTTGAAGAAAAATGTTTATAACTCAGCATGGGACGTGTCAGACTTTTTCGTTGTTTAAATTATATGTAAAAAGTCGTCAGAAAAAGGACTTCGGTACATATCCCCACCGAAAATGTATTGGAGTACAGTACATTAAAACGGGTGACATACTCGCAGTTGCATCTTCCAGCCACAAGATGGCGACATAAAGCTAAACGTCCTATTCCTACTTTGACGGCGTATTTCCGTTTCCGTGTCCTTGGTAACCCGTGGTGGCATTCTTGCTGCAGAAGTTCCAAGCAAAAATGGCAAAAATAAGTAAGGAGACCAAACAGCGACTCCAGCAGCTGTTTCAATGCGGACAGTTCGCCATTCGATGGGGTTTTATTCCAACGGTGCTGTACTTAGGTCAGTATGAATGCACCCGGCCACTATAAAAGACGCCGGTCTCATGTTAGCCAGTTAGCATTAGCGTGTTACCTTTTATCCATCCATCCATTTTCCGAACCGCTTGATCCTCACTAGGGTCGCGGGGGGTGCTGGAGCCCATCCCAGCTGTCTTCGGGCAGTAGGCGGGGGACACCCTGAATCGGTTGCCAGCCAATCGCAGGGCACACAGAGACGAACAACCAACCACGCTCACATTCACACCTAGGGACAATTTAGAGTGTTCAATCAGCCTGCCATGCATGTTTTTGGAATGTGGGAGGAAACCGGAGTGCCCGGAGAAAACCCACGCAGGCCCGGGGAGAACATGCAAACTCCACACAGGGAGGCCGGAGCTGGAATTGAACCCGGCACCTCTGCACTGTGAAGTCGACGCGCTAACCACTGGACTACCGGGCCGCCCGTGTTACCTTTTAGCATACGTGATTTTGATTGTACTGAACTGTATACTGAACTATAATGTATAGTCAACAATTACCACTTTTACTCGAGAAGGTCTTGGTCTGTTGGTCAATCGTGTAAAACTCGGAGTTCTGACATTACATTCGATTGTGAGTTCAGGTGAGCTGGACCAACAGAATGGTCGCCTAACCAGTGCAAATTAAAATGAATCACTGTCACTTAAGGTACAAAACGTGTTTTTGGCGTACGGAACGGGAAGTTCAAACGTTCGTCTCATCCGGTCGAAAATTTTTCAATTGTCACATCGGAAACACCGAAGCCGATGTCATCACTTGGTTCACACCAATCCTACGTAGCATTTCCTCACATTTCTACAATTCAGAGATGCAAAGTTTTGAATGGTTGCTCAACTGCGGTATGTTCAAACTGTTTTACAATTAAACCATCTGAATGGGAGGAGAAATACTTGAATCCTTCGTTCTATTAGAATCCTACTGATGCTCTCGAGGCCAGAATAAAACTTATGTCTTACTTTTTTTCCCCAATTAGAATTCATGTGTATTCTACTTACTTTGTATTTAATATTGTTCATTATGTTTTGTTGCACCTGACAGGGTTCAAACGAGGAGCAGATCCAGGAATGCCGGAGCCCTCAGTCTTGGGGTAACACATGAACACTGTATATTATAACACACTCCCATGTGGCCAAGTAGAACCACAATGAAAAACTAATTTGGATGTAAAAATCAAGCCTAATCTTATGGAACATTTCTCTGCCGTCATAGCGCTACTTCTGCTGAGTGAGACCAATCGTTATTGTTGTTTCGAGGCTCTTGCGAAACTGCCAGTCATTTTGTCATTTTTTTGTGGTCAGATAAAGTGGTATCAAGGGCCAAGGGCTTGATGTTGCAATACGTGCGTGTGGAAAAATACCACGTAATTGTTCGAGTGAGCTGACAAGCGCTCGGACCGAATGGCATCATCGTCTGTGTGTGCGAGATACGCCTGCACTCTTTGTATGTGTGTCTCACCAAGAGTGATGGTTTGAGTTAAGACTGAACATGTCATTGAAATCGATATCACAATGTAGTAGAACACAATTTTCAAATACACTGTATGGGTATATATATTCTTTTGGTTTTTTTAAAGTAATTTCGTGTCCACTGTCCAGATAAGTTTAGGTTTAAGAATTGCACTCCACACTTTTGTATATCATTGTTTCACAAGACCCAAAAAGTTGAAATTGATCAAGCCACAGGTTTGTTTCCGTTGTTGTTGTTCATCGGATTTTTGTTTACACTATTTGGGATTTTGTGAGGACGTCGTAGTGAATTCTTAAAAGACTACAAGTCAATATGTCTCGTGAGTTTAAAAAAACCCAACAAATTCATATTAATTCATGGTTCCATTGCCTTGATCTTAGTGATAGCATAATCTCTAAATCCAAAGTATTTATGTATAATAAATCTATTTTTTTAACATTTGGAATAGATATAAATGCTCGTGTTTATTTAACAATACATAGGAAGAGAACCTTGAAGAAAAATAATGGCATATTCAGTCAAAAGCAACAATGAAAAAGTATGCATCACTGTTTTGTTTTTTTTGTGTGCTCGTTTTCAGCTTACTTTGGGGTTGAGGAGCGACAGCGTCCACACCAACACCCCCCCCTCCTGAAAGCCACGACAACCACCTTGCATTGAACATTTATTTTCCACATTCTGCTGAGAAATTTACAACAAAAATTCTATAAATTATAAAATATAAATATAAGCATATTAAAAATGGGCGAGTGGGGGTGAATCCAGGTTTTCAGGCCTGTCTATTCAATAGCCTGACAGCAGTCGGCAGGAACAAGTGGCGGTACTTCTCCTTCTTGCAGCGCGGGTGTACTGTATCAGTCTCTCGCTGAAGGAGCTGTCAGGGTGGCCCGGAGGGGATGGGAGGGTCTGTCCTTCATAGCTATTAGCTTAGCTGGCATCCTCCTGTTGGCCACCTCCTCCAGAGTGTCCAGGGAGCAGCCCACCAGCATCTTCAATGTCAAATGCTGTTCTTTATACAGTATGTTGATTTAGTCACAGATATTCATTTGTTGCGATGTCATTCTATACTTGCGTTTGCCCCGTTTTTCATGTTTTTGTCAATAAATGTCTGACAAATGACCTAGTAAGTAAAGAGTCTTTTTTGGGGGGGCGGGGTGTCAGGGAAAACTTTCAAATTCCCAACGCATGGAGTGGAATATTTCAGGACTTACATTTTTATCATTTTGATAACTATAGCTTTGAATTTGAAATCGATACAATATTCTAATTTATTGAGATATCCGTGTGTGTACGTGACATCGATGTAATCTTTGATGAAACTTCAGAAAGATCCCCAATCGCATTGTCGGTCTTCCTGAATGAGTGAGAATTATTAATCAACCCCCCCACCCCCAAAGTTATATTTGATACTTTGCAGTCGAACAAGACCCCTGCCAAAGTGTTCTTTCAAATCAAGCTTCATTCATCGGTAGGCAAATACATTTTTTATTGATGTTCACAAAATACATTCAATAAAAAAACTGTTGAAATAAATATGCATAAATAGTTACCATGACTTCAAGTCTCAAAACAATTAAATACGATAAATATCTTTAAATAAATTAAATTACCGTTTGTAATAAATAAGGCAGACCCACCACAAGGGGTTTTGTCTGAGCAATAAATATTTTTTTAATGAATAAATAGCACAAAAAAAAACCTTTGCGTCATTCAAAAACGTATGAATACATCATCATTCCGTCAGTGGATTACGACACCTCACTGCAGATACAACAAGTTCCCTTGATTTGGTTCAGGCTTTGCCCAACTTTGCTGAGACGGCCTACGTTGCGGATGTGACTACTGCAATGTGTTATTAATTACGACCTTGGCAGGTCTTCCCCTCCGCCTTTCTTTCCGGCTCAGCGCCCTCTTGCCGTCAACCATGAAGACGTAGAGCTGCCGCAGGATGCTGTGCGCCATCATCTTTCTATGAAAAGCATCTGCCTTGTCCAATGACTCCAGCAGGCTTTTCTCCTGGCTGCTGCTTAGGCTTGTGACCTCCTCTGGCTTTTTCATCTGCAGGACAGGGCAACAAACACGTCAAAACATGTAAGATCAAGAACTAATAACAGCAGCAGGAAAAAAGAAAAAAAAGTTCCCCGGGGAAAATTTGGAATGCGTCTGCTAAGTGTTGTCTGAAACGTGCATCTGTGATCGGTTCATGGTGAATTGCGCTTGAACTATTTTTAAACTCGCCCCAGCAAGACCGTGCCAAATGACCACCGTCACAATTCTCGAGTGCCAGTAAGGTCTCTTCAGTGTAATTTCACGACCTCACCTAAAATAATTTATCATGTTAAAATCATATCGCTAAATTGCCAGTCTGTGCATTACAAACCTTTTGTTTGATGTTCCAGAGGAGGAGTCCGGTGTAGCGTTTGGCCTCGGACAGAATTCGACTGCCGGGATATTCTTTCTCCACTTGCTTCAGAAGACTCGTATAAAAGGACAAACCTTGGGCCAGCCTGTGGAGGCAAGCCTCCTAGGAGGAGAGAAAACATACAATCAGGGTAAGACAGTCAATCATGTACAGTGATGGGGAGTTAAAGTGAGAAGCCGTCATTCGGATGATTTTTTTTTAATGGGAATGGGGGATTTGCGAAGGCCAAGAGATACCGGCGCTGTATGGCGGCAGCGTAGCGTTTTCAGTGTATATCACTTCACAGAAAAGCAGCGGTTTGGAAAATACTAAACTAAAAATACTAAACTATTCATCATAAAAGAGGCCTCAAGATGTTTAACGCCAACCCCAGTTCAGGTTTACTGTCAAACACGAAACAGAAAGATAATTACACGTTGTGTGTTCAAAACAATCACAAAGTTTTGCCGTCGGCAAGTGCACTCATCAATAATGCTAACAAGCAATTTATGCTAGCTGCCGCCGTCAACAGAAATAACGGGTATTTGACCAGAGGCGCCACTTTCTGTTTTTTACTTGTTTGAGAATAAATGTATGCATTATTATTTATTTATTGTTAGCCAGTTCAAGACATTAGCAAAGCATTGAGAATGCATCGTTTGGAAAGCAGAAAGGTCAAGTCTACACCGTGCTAGCTACCAATTAAACACCAGGCAATATGGAAAGTGAATTTCTTTCGCTTTGACAAGTTATCAAAATGATATGCTATGTAATCAACTGTAAATGTCATTTTTACTCTTGTAGTGGGGTGTTTTTACTTTTACTCAAGTATTGGAGTTGAATCGGAATCTTTTGAATCAGGTTCTGTACTTCTACTTAGGAAGAGAGTTATTTCCCCATTTCGGATTCTTACCTTGCTGAAGTTGGAGGTGGGACAGTTTGCTGGAAGCTGGGAGATTTTGTAGTCCTCCAGTAAATGTAACTGGACGTTGTTTTGGAATTCATCTTCAAACTGAAATTGGAGTTGGTCACAAGAGAAAGAAAGTATTACAGACAGAATAAGCCAATGACGAGGCTTTTGAAGTTACACTTACAGATTTCTGGTGGTCTTGAGCGGTCGCCAGAACCGATTCCCAAACATCAGAGGAGCTCAGCAGCTCGGAGGACTCCGTTTCCTCCTCAATTGAGGTGTCAGTTGATGGAAAGACGGAGGGTGCCTCTGTAAGCGGAGCTCCGGCGGCACGTGGTACCAGAAAGGCCAGCAACCCCACAGTGAGGATTTGCACGTCTACGTGGAAGTATGAGAAGAGCATGAATGAATGCCAAAAGAGGAACCAAGAAAACAGGAAACATTCAGCACTGCAAGTCGCTGACTTACACGTTTCGGAGGTCATGTTGCGTTGCTGGCCCGGTTGAGATTCCTCTTATGTTGACCGCCTGATCTCGTGGAACTTGTCTTCTCTTCATATCTCCCCGCCATTATATATTCTACTGACTGCAGGGATTTCCTAATACCATCCGGCTTCAATTATCCCACTTGTGTGACTGATATTGGGTGTTTTTGTTGTGGTCCCTCCCTAAGTCTAATCAGTGTATTTTTAGCCTCATTTGTTTCATTGATGTACAAAGGCGTATACCAGCATATACAGTATATGAATCAGATATTTTTTATTTTATTTTATTTATTTTTAGATGATGCTTGTAATAATACTGGATGACAGTCACCACATCCACATCCGCAACCATAACATCGTTCATAGATCAGCTTTGATGACGTGAAAGCATTTTTCCTCATATTGTCAATGTCCAGTTCCCTTTGTGCTGACCGATGCAAAGTTTGGTCTTGACACCATCTCATCATGTTGATTAGTGATCGTTCCGTCCCTTGAAGGGATCGCTGATCATTGTCGTGGTATTTGGAGAGCCACGTATTTTATTGTTGATACTCAATATTGAGGACCGCTGCTCTCGTATTAAAAGATGCGAGAATAAATAAAATCACAGCAATATAAAATAACGAAATCAAAGACGGTAATTATGATGATTGCTTTCGCAACCTACATTATGCTAGTTTGCAGTGGTGAGGCAATATTCCCCTGAGAGTTTAGTCACTGATTAAAAAGAATCATGGCCAAATTTTACTGATGACTCGCGTAGGAATCAATTGTACTTTAATGGCTTGCAGCAGGTGGCCATCCTTTTGGAAATGGGGGCTTTTTGGATACTTATTAATGTGAAGGGTTACCAGTTTGATATGCACTTATTTCCAAGAAACTGAGTTGGTCACAGTGCTGACCTTTGACCTATATCATTTTTTTGTTGTTTCTAATATTGTCATTTACAGTACATGTGTAGCTTCTTATGTTGCTGTATTTTAATGTTAATCAGATAGTTGGTACTTGGTGAGCCGATTATTATTATATATTTTTTTGTGGCGTGTACTTGGTGTAAAAAAAAATTTGAGAACCACCACAATTCAAAGTTCACACGTGCACCGAATGAAATATTTTAACATGATCATATGTCGTGTCACGTCTTCCTATTTTTGCTCACATTGTCCAGTCAACTCATTGATTACTATTACTCAGTGAGAGTGGAAAAAACAATTAAAAAAAAAATACTTCCAGTGTTGACACTGCATCTTCTGTGTTGAGGATGTCGTAAGAACGGGTTTACGTGTTCATGCTTCATCCTTTTCATTGATGTGACTCTAATCCATTTTATTCATTTCCTCAGATCGCTCATCCTGTGGGTGACGAGGAACTGGATCCCGTCCGATTACATGCGAAAGGCAGGCTACACCCCGGACCTCACCATTCAATGACAACAGGCCTGTGTGAAAATAAAGTACAGCATCTGTGGCATATACTGTATGTATTTTTGGAAATCATAATTTTCAGATTCTCATTTCCGATTTTTAGATTTTAACTTCTTCATATTATTCGTATTAGACCGTCGAGCCTGATCGGGCTAGACTTTTCATTTCCTCTTCATCATTGCTTTCCAATTCCTCTCATACTTCGAGTGAAATCTGGTGTCACAATCTTGTCTCAACATGGCTGTTCCTCATTTTTGGCCTTTCATGATTAGTGGGAAAAAAAACCAAAAGGGAAGTTTGAATGATTTTTGGTTTCGTATGATGTTGTCATTGTGCTTTCTGGAAAATGTATGTATGTATGTAATATGAGATGAAGTTTACACGCATGAATACTAGAGGGTTTAAAAAAAATCCAGGACATGAAAACATCCATCCATCCATTTTCCGAACCGCTTGATCCTCACTAGGGTCGCGGGGGGTTCTGGAGCCTATCCCAGCCGTCTTCGGGCAGTAGACGGGGGACACCCTGAATCGGTTGCCAGCCAATCACAGGGCACACAGAAACGAACAACCATCCACGCTCACACTCACACCTAGGGACAATTCAGAGTGTTCAATCAGCCTGCCATGCATGTTTTTGGAATGTGGGAGGAAACCGAGTGCCGGAGAAAACCCACGCAGGCCCGGGAGTGCAAACTCCACACAAGGAGGCTGGAGCTGGAATTGAACCCGGTACCTCCGCACTGTGAAGTCGACGTGCTAACCACTGGACTACCGGGCCGCCCGACATGAAAACAGTTTTAAATAAAAGCGTGAATCGCTTTGAGTGCCTTGTTGGTGCAAAAGCGAGGTATACTGTAGGTGAAAGCCCATTTAGCATTACAATATTCAAGACATCAAATGGCTTTTGCCACCTTTCTTTACTTGATTTAAAGGCCATTCTGCCGCTCCTTGGGGTGTGCCCACCATGGCCACTTGGGGGCTGTACAATACAACAAAAAGAGTCAAAAGTTATATTCGTCGTTACGCAGCAAGGATAAAGAATATATTTCTGGCCATATTGTTGTATTATCTCGCTACACATGTTGCTTCAGCAATTAGTCAATTTGCAACGGAAGTCCAATTAACCTGAAACTGAATCTAACATTTTATTTGAGTTTCCCCCGTAAATTCAGGTCTATATTTTTTCCACATTCCGTTCACACACTTCAACGTCAGTTCTGTAAATGACTGTGCTGCACATTTTATTGACTACATTTGTCGTGTGTGTGTGTGTGTGCGCGCGCCTATGTGCATCTGTTAGACCAGAACAGATTAAAAAGACGTCGCCGTGTGGTCATGTCGCCCTCTTGTGGCCGCCCGTCCGTCCGCGCACTCCCCGTCCCGCTGACCGGCATCCATCAGCATTTGTCCGCATTTCAACGGCATCCATCTTGACTGTTGTCTGCAGTTTACGATTGAGTACGCTAGATGGCAGTGTTGTAGCAGTGTACAAAAGAGCAGCTTTCTCAGACTTTGTGCTGCTTGCCTTCATGAGGGTCGCGGGTCAGCTATTTGCTCGATGACTTTGCAAGAGGCAAGCCAATTCATCTAAAAAGAGGTTTCAAGTTGTTTAATGCAACTCTACTGTCAAATTTAACATGAAATACAATTCCATCTTGTATATTGAAAACAATCACAAAGATTAGCCTTCCGGTCTAATGCGCTTCATGCTCATGTTAATGAGCATCTACGGTGCGGCACATGAACCCTTTGTTCAACATATCAAACAGAAAAAGCATAGTGACAACATATAGGCAGTCAACAGAACAGTATATATATTATGTATCCTCTCCGTAGAATGACTAACACTGTATTATGATGAGCAAGGCTAGAACAGATTTTTATTTCCATTCATTTCAACATGAAAAGGGTATTTCAACCTTTCAGGGAAAGTGGTTACTACAGTGGACATCTTATCATGTTATCAGGTTACAGGGTGCATGAAAGGGTTAAAATACTTTTTTTTTTCTTCTCAAGAGTGGGGTTATGGAACGAATTCAATTGTATCTCAAGGCACAGCTGCAATCCCCCCCCACCCCCGGCCTGCTGCTTTTAGCTCACTCGTCCTCTTCCTCTTCTGTGGATGTTGAAATCCATAATCGAAATTGTATCTCGGCTCAGTTCAACTCAGGCGGGCACTCTTCAATATTTAATCAGGACTGCATTTGTTTGAAGAGCGTTCGCTGAGTTGTGTCTGTATGCGTGTATAATGAAAGAAGACGTCTGACCATGTGTGTGTGTGTGTGCAGGTGCTGTGTTTGTATGCAGGACACTGGCTTGGAGGAGGAGAAAAAAAAATGATGAGACTGCATACATACCGTATTTGTGGGGGTACGTGTGTGCAGTGACAGTTTGGGGATGAAAGACTTGACCAACTCCTCTGGATATCGCTTCACTCTCGCTCCCAGCTTTTCTCTCAAGCGCCTTATGTTCTCCATCCCCTCCTTCCCCTTCCATCGATAATCCCTCTTCTTCGGTGCAACCTGCAGGTCTTATGCTAGATCATCTATTCAACATGCATGGAGGTGGAGGTTGGTAGTTCGATCCTCGGCCATTACAACCATATTGAAGTGCCTTTGAGCAAGATGTGCAGCCCTCCCCCTGGTTGCTCCTGATGCTGCGTCACCAGTAGGTGAATGAGGTAAAGCTTTGAGCACCCGAGGCAGAAAAGCACGATGCAAGTGACAGCCCAGCCCAGCCCATGCCATATTATCACGTTTTGTGTGTGCCAGTGGCACCAAAACATACAAACCTAACCTAAATAATGGCAATGTAATGCGCCCATTGGCATCTATGGTGTTGGCACAATCTAACTCTCTACAGAGGGCTAATTATCTCAGATTAAGAGAACCGATCAGAAAAGTTGATCCGACAGCTGAGTTATACAAGTGCACTGGAGATGAACTCTGCACAGCTTGTCATGTCATCCGCAGGGGGCAAGTTCAGCTTCCTTCAGAAATCTCTTTCAAGCCACGCTCGTTTGAAATCTTCAATTAAATGTTTGGTATCTTCACCCCGTTCTGCAGCACGGTCCCAAAGCAAGTGTCATCTTCAGCAAGGCAAGTGTAAACACCCGCCGTGCTAGCATACTTTAAATCCGTGTCTTTAGTTTCATAGATTCCATTTGTTCTCCTTCACGTCTCTGACCCCAACTCAGATTTTGTTTTCTCTGGTCCCCCTCTCCCCTCCCCCCTCTTGTTTCTCCCGTCCTTCAACCTCTATGGCGGCAAGTTGATGCAGAACCAGTTCTGTCTTAACGGCACCTTGAATGCCTGCTTCTGGTACAAACTCTGGGATAGCATGCAAACTCTACGCAGGATATCAGAACTGTAAGGCACACACACTCACCGCTACTTCACTGACCTCTCTAATAAAACAATACAAAAAGGCACAATACGTCACTTTTAAAAGATGTGGAGCCACGACGTCTGAACTACACCTAACACTCCTCTCGTGTTTCAACGCACCTGCCGTCTGCTTCAGGTTAAACTGGAATGCATAGCAGAACCCCCAATCATGCACACACACCAAAGACGAGCTTTGTTTATCTCTGGAAAAGTGAGTCAAATCAGTATTTCTACTTTTGCCATTTTTTTAAATTACACAAAGCCGAGCAAAAGTAGAAGTACTGATTTGACTCATTTTCTGCAGTAAAAGTTAAAAAGTACAGACTGAGATGTACTTAACCGTTTCAGGGACAGCGGTTACTCCAGTGGACATCTTATCCTGTTATCAGGTTACAGGGTGCATGAAAGGGTTAAATACAAAAAGGAAATATGCATTTTTACTGTCAATTATGTACAATGCTTGTTTTAGTAGCGTGGCACAATGAAAACAAGCCAAGAACCAGCTATCTTTGCCTTTGCTTATGATGTCAACTGACGCACTGAAAATGTAACTTATGATAACAACTGAAAAAAAAACCCAAAACGCTTTTACCTGTTTGTATTTTTTTTTTTACATATTAGGCGGATAATTTTTGAATGCCAGAGACTTGCGGTTTTTAGGTTGGCATAAAACAACACGTTAGCCACAAATCATTCTTGGAGGTGACAACATTCATCGGCTGGCAAAAAAAATGGTTCATTGTATTTATTGATGATGCGACTGCAGATAAAAGCAGCGGGATGAATTCTTTAGTGTGTTGGGCAATATTATCTCCATATATCTGTGTGTGTGTGTGTGTGTGTGTGTATACATAGATCAATTTAATTTCATAAGCCTGCCCTTGGAGGCAGCAGCCAATCATATTGCAGCGGGACATGGACTGCCTAATAGGAAATAACGCCTCATGGGAATATATTCTTGATTCGCTGCTAATATTACTGCCGTACTGGAAATCCAAGAGACGAGCTGCCTCTCCAGTACGGTCCTGGCGTGCACACCGAAAAACAATCAGTCAAAGCCTTTATTTAAAACATAAAAGATCTTTTTCAAGGGTGACATAAAAAGAACATCAAAGAAAACATCTTAGGAGACATAAAAGAACACATTAGAAAGAGAAAATGACTTTCCATCGCCAAGCATCCAGCCCAAACGGAAAGAAATCCTGAAAAAAATTTTACAACATGCAAGCACGACAAAACCACAGTAGTCTCGACGCAAAAAGATTCACAAAAACAATCTGCACTTATTGATTGAAAAAAAAAGTACTCTACATCAAATGTTATTAATGCGGAGAGGTAAATTTCATCCAAATGAATAGTGAACGCGACCCCCTACCCCCTCTCCCCAATCACAATCACGCGCACGCCTAGTCACGCCGCTTGCTAAGATGAGGTGCGCCGTGCTGCGGAACAAGTGAAGTCGCTCGACGCGCGCGCGACCCTTTTCGTTGCAGGTGCGCGGCGCTACCCCGCGACAGGCGTCAAAGCAGCGCGGAGGAGAACCGAGAAAGGGGACCGGAGAACGCCGCGGCGAAAGAAATGGCGAACTGGCTCCTACGACGGTGCGCCTTTTGAGGGAGCCACTCGAGGACACGCGCCTCGCGTCCGGGCGGCCGTCATGGACGACTCGGAGCCCGCAGACGACGGCCTGCTCTCGGGCTTGAGGTGGAACCGGAGCCCGCGGGACCAAGCTCAGCTCAAGCACAAAATCCGTGACCTGCCGGGACTACTTAAACACGGGCTGCACCTGCGGAAGAAGAGCGTGAGTATCTCGCTGTGGTCGATCTCCTTCCGCGTTTGATGCTGCTCGTTAAAAAAAAAAACTCAACAAAATAAACAAACTAGAATGTTTTAAAAGCAAGGTGCTGCTTTTGTACACGCGTCACGACTTGTCCGGAGCGTGAACGTTGCAGGGGCACTGTGCGTGCTTGTGCCTTCGTCCCTAATTACCCGAATTGCTGCTAAAACGCCATACCTTCACACTCCGGTAGTCAAGGCAACCACCCTCAGGTTATACTGCACACACACGGTTGTGCTAATGGTCATGTGTGTGAGCACATGTAACGTAGATTCAATTAGACTGTCAATGAATTCATCGTCGCCTCAGTGTGAAAAAAAAACTAAACTAAACTAAACAACCCATCCATCATTCGCAGCCCACACGTGAGAGTTAAATTGACATGAAGAAATCATCACTGAGGATCATAAATCTTGCTCGGTGGATTATTCCGGTATTTCGAAGGGGTCTCGCTCTGTTGACCTAAGGTGATGTACAGAAATGGTATACAGTACTGAAGTGGTCGCCATCATTATTCACAACTAACGGATTTGCAGCTGTTTCTGAACTTAATGGCTGCCCCAAAAGGACAGTTTTTGAAAGTGAGGAATCCCAAAGCGAAAACAAATGAATGCCTTTTTAAAACCTGTTTAAAAAAAAACACTAAAATGGATTATTTTGCCAAATTTTAAGATAAGAAAACCTTTATTAGTCTCGCAATGGAGAAATATAAAAATATAGGAGCTGCTGGAAAGGCAGCCACTCTCGCGGCGCCATCTTGAAGTCAAAAATAACCAAAATAACACAACACAACACAACACATAGGACACAGACAGTCATGCAATCTTCACCACTTTCCTGCATACACTTTGTTGTCTGAAGCAGTTATAGATGAAAGAGGAGAGGATCAAAGAGTCCATTTACCAGTGGATCAGAAACGTCATGCCGAAAATGTGCACACGTCTGCTACAAGCTAAGTTTTGATAGCAAACACATTGTCTCAGTATGTTCATCCTGCAAGTCAGTTCCGATATTTTTTTCTAATCCAATATGTCATGTATGTAATTTTTGAACTTACATACACATATACATTGACTTTCACACACGAGGCCACATTTACTTTATAAACACTGCGAAACGTGGCGTCTTGTTTTGTGCACGTGCCACTTCACAGATACATTCCATTTAACGTTAGAAGTCACATTTGTTTTCGCAATGTGAATGACACAGACTGCTGGTTAGTTGTCCAGTTTTTTGACAGGCGTAATCACAACATCCTGTTTTGGTGAGGAAAAAGCCGTAAATTTTTCATGCACCGGATTTTCAGGGCGTCCTTACTTAGTAAACATTTATCTGAAGACTGTTCCGCCAAATCAGAAATCTAACAGCAGCTGTGTGTGACTTGTGACTGAGCTGGCAAAAAAAAAAAGTCTGAAAATTCGTCAACATTATTTTGTAGCAGAATATTGTCTACATTACTGATGATATTTATTGTGTTGTGTTATTTTACACCGCTACAGTAATTCTTCATCATAATCAGAATTACTGATGTGTGTGTATGTACTGTAACATTGTAAATCTGCGTGCTGAGCTGTCAACTTTTTCCCTGTCGCTTTAAAAAAATATATTTATGTTTTTATTACTGATATGGACAATCCTAATGGGCTTTAGCTTCGAATGGAGTATAATGGAGGTAAACGCTGAACCTAGTTGACAACTAACTTGCTCTGTCCAACCTTACTGATGAGCGCACTTGATTTCCCAGGTCAAGTGTCACATTTTATTTCCTCTCTGTCAGTCAGGCCAAATTGCGCAGTGAGCATTATTAATACATTCATGGCTTTAAAGCAGGTTCGAGAGTAGTAGCACACTTTGGATTAGTCCACCGTGGAATGCAATCCGTGGGTCCAAATCTGTTTTCTCCTGCAAGCTTCTCGGAGAGGGTTAGCCCTTCTTACAGGGGTTGAGCTAATTTTTATTATGGGGTCAAAATGATTTCAGACAAAGTGATTGCCAAAGCTGTGGGGTTTTTGTTGTTGTTGTTGTTTGTTTGTTTTTTTGCACTCAAGCTCACCAATCAGAAGTGGCCTGCTACTTGTTGACAGGTCATGCTAACTAATCAGCTAAAAAAAAAATAATAATAATCCTCTCGTCTAGAGCTTAATTTGAACGTGAATTGCCTCAAAATCACAATATTTGACAGAGAAATTGAATGGCTCGCAAGAGGACATTTGCACGCGTGTTATAAATGTACCGTGTCGTCAAAAAGTCTTTCAAGGTGATTATGGCTCATGAAATACACCGACGTGAAGAAGCATGAAATCCCGTGGTGTTAAGCATGTCAGCCATGGATGCGAGCATTTCTCAGAGCCACCTGCTCGGCGCCAAGTGTGCACGTTCACAAGCATGTGGGGAAAGTTCAAACTTAGAGATATCTTTCATGTTAACCCACGAGGAAGCTTCCCCGGATGAAAGTTTGATGAAAGGAAAGTCACATTGCGCACCAAGTGAAACTGCTCATTTGCGGAGGTGAGAGGAAGTCACGTATGTGCAAATTGGATCCATGCATCCATTTTCATCCCGTTATGTAATGTCAGATTGCGGGGGCAACACATTAAGCTTGGAAGCCCAAATGTTCCTCTCCCAAGCCGCTTCATCCAGCTTCTGAGCCCTTCCCTGCCTAACGTGTCCCGAGTCCTCCCGGGGGCCTCATTCGGGGATGTGCCTGGAAAACCTCACCAGGTTGGTGCTCCAGGCCGGATGATTCTAACCAGATGCCCGCACCACCTCAGCTGGCTCCTCTCGATGAGGAAAAGCAGCGGCTCAAGTCTGACTCCAAAATGAGTGCCAGTTGCAATTAAGTCTCATTGAGTCTAAACCTTCAAGTTTCAAGAAGGTCCCAAGTCACTTTGGCAAAAATCAGGCCAATCGAGTCCACACTACATTTCAAACACGTCGTTTGAGGAAGTTGAGTCTAGTTTCCAGTCTCCATATTGTCCCGAGCTGCCAACTCTTAACGGCTTGTCCGTATTTTCTCATGGAACTCACTCAGCGCGCACTCGTTCCGCGTCGCTTTGATGTCTCCATTTAGCTTTCCTTGTGTGTGACCGATCTGTCAAGGAGTCAACAGCGGTGCGAATGTCCGCGTGGGTGTGCGCGGCGTTGTTTGCAGTCTAATCTGAGCGCAATCCACTCCTTGCAGAGAATGACCTCACGCTCTGCTGCCGCGCTCGTTTTCTTTCGCTTGCCCAGACACACTTTGAAGTCATCGCGCAGATAAGCGTGTCAGCATGTGCTCTCGGTTTATAGCCGACATCTCTCTTCTCGGCTGACAGCTAATGTGCGCTCCCGTGATGGAGGCGTGTGTTTTGGGGGAGAAGGAGGAATCAAAACAGCACCACAAAGACCTGAGTGTGCAGTACAGGATGAATGAGTCACCGAGTTTGTGAGAAGAGACGAACGAGTGAGGGGAAAAGCACAGTTTGGGAACGATTGGTACTCACCAGACAGAAGACAAAGAGATGGAGAGATAAAATCGAGCGGGGAGGAAGGAACAAGGCGGTGGGGGGCACGGGGAGGGGGTAATGAGTCTGCCGGGCTCCTTCTCACCCCGTATCTCAAATCATCTTTCTCCATTGAAATCAATGGAAATGCCATGAATCTGTTCAAGCCTCCAACCCGAATAAACAACAAAAAGATTTTGTAATGTATTTTTCAATAAGGAAAATTGTGGTTTGTAATATTCGACTTTAATGTTTTTATAAATGAATAAAATGTAGAAAAAATAACAAATACTAATAATAGTAACCCAACGCGGGTCCTTCTTGTGTGCGCGATTTGGCCTCTTGTGTCACACAGTCATGCAGACACAAATGAGAGTTTCATAACTGTAAGCCGTTCAGAAACCTGCAGCAATATTAGTCGTTTTTCACAAAGGATAAAGAAAACGTGTCTGTGACAATGATTATATTCTTTAGATGGATTGGAATGTTCGTTTTTACCGCCACACAAGCCTGCTCTTTGCTAGCCCCACCTATGGCGTTGCGCACTGTTTGTTAGCATAAGCTAAATGGACTTTGGTTATTCTGAATACCCAGCGTGTCATTTTCTTTGATGTTTTGTTTGACGGGAATCTTAAACTGGGGGTGGCATTAAACAGCTTGAAGTTTTGTTTCCTATCTGCTGGTATCCCGACAAAAGTCATGTCGGGTCACCGCTGTAGTTTGATGGTATTGTTACGTCACGTTTCAAACAGTTTCCTTTCAAATTCCTAATTTGAACCCATTAGGGAAACGATTAGTCGTAAAAGGTTCGTAAAAATGAAAACGTGTCCCTGGGAAAACGATTCTTGGTCGACCGAGTTTTGTGACAATCGGTTTGCTTGTTGTAATTCCTCCAGTAGCGTCGCGAAACATCCATTGCGTATCGTCATTTCTCTCAAGTGGATGTGAAGTCACTGTTGTGATTTTCGTGCATTTGTCTCCCTCCCCCTCCGTCTCGCTTTCCCCGTCCGTCTCCATCGTGTTCGGCCACGTTTCTCTTTTTAATGAACATAATTAAAATGATCCCTCCGCAGCACGTTTCGCTCCCTCTCCATCTGTCACGCTCATACCGCCCATGTCTTGTGTGTTTCATTGACTTTAGCGAGCGCGTGCTACTGTATCCTCTCTTTTTCAAATGAGACACGGTCGTCTCATTTGTTTTGACTGCTAACATTTAAAAATAAAAAAAATTAAAAACCAAGCTGAGCCCTGATGTTCTAAAATTGGGAATTCTACTGTGATGAACGAAATGATGCATACATGTCTCAAGACAAGCATGTTTAAAACATGATGCCATTTAAAGCACTCCACTCTCCACAGTGTTACTCTTTTCTTTATTTATTTTTTTTACTGCCCACCGCAAACACGATGCTGCGGCGGGGAAACTACAGTGTATGACAACTTTGTGTATAACCACTAAAATCATAATGAGGGCTGAAGGCGAGAGAGGAAGCGGGCTGCTACCTCCCGCCTCTGTAGTTGACACATGACAGGGTGTTAAGAACCCTGCCAAAGTTCAATCATTAAAAAAATAATCATAAAAAAACCACCCAATACATAAAATGTCAAACTCCTTTCGTGTCGTCTTGCCGTGTTCGCTGAACGCGCTGAAACCAACACCCTGTTCAACTGTCAACTGTCAATCAAATACTACTTTGGCAACTTGGGGGGGAAAAAAAAAAGATGGATGCTACTTTGCATCTTTGTTTTGCCTACACGTATGTACTGCCTGTTCAATCCGTGAAATAATAGTCACTGGAAGAGATACTTCACATATGTACATATTTGATTAAAAAAAAAAAATCAGCCCCCCCCCAAAAAAAAAATGCAGTGTTGAATTTACCGGTACTCAATTTCATCGTGTCCGGTGGCTGCACACAATAGAATCATCTGGAATTCAACATATTCTTGAAATAGACGCGCAGCCTACATCCAGGTTTTGTAATTACTTACAGTTTTCCACGAGAACTGGTGAATTATCTCACAGGAGCACAGCGGGTGCTCCACCAAATCTCAGAACTCACTTGGAGAGGGTCTTTGAACCTTTTTCTTTCATTTACTGCCAGTTGCGCAGTCGTTTTGCCCGTCGTAAGTCATTTTAATCAGTTTTATGACCAGCTTTTCACTTCGGGTGTGTCAATAAACTCCGCTGCCGCCATACTAATCCATAAAGATTAAGAGCCTATTTCCTGGTAGGAGAAGTAGGAGGTAGCTTGGGTGTGCCCGGGGGCAACGGCTTTACAGCCTGGTGTCATGGTACTCGCTATTAAGAACGGTGATCACAGTGCCCTTGTAGTGGTGAGAGAGAAAACGAGTGTCATATTTCCCCTGACTTGAAATCAGGCGAGTCGCCCTGCTCAGCGCTCGCACAAGACCGCCCTCTTAAGGTCAAGTCAATGAATCATGTGAATGAATGAGAGGCGGTTGTTGCGGCTTTTGAATTGTGCGCACGGTGGCTAATTGTGCTTGGGATTGCCAAACTGGTCTTTCGCCAGTTGGGTTTGTTTATTTTGTGTATTTACGCGTGCGCATGTACGTGCGCGCACGTGTGTGGAAGATCTCATGGCTGTGTGTGATTTTTTTCCTTTTCTTTTTTTTAACAGCAATCACCTGACACAATCCCTGGACCGAGTGCAGGCCCGACAGTAAATAAGGTGAGGGCACACAGATGATGTCATCTCTTTCGTTTAGCGACAAGGCGACAGTGTGTTTGTTTAGCCTCAATACAGATGAGCTCAGTGAGGATTTTCATCTTGGGGGGGTGGTCATTTTAGGCCGTTTTCACAATATGCAGTAAACACCTTTATGATCTCGGGGAGTGTTTTGAGAGGCGGTCTCATTTCTCTTCTTTTTACTCTTGAAAGGTGCACAATGTTGATGAGCCCCCCAAGTGACGTTTTGAAACGTCGGTGCTGCTGCTGGTGCTTTAACTGTGTCAATTTGTTGTCGTTGTATTCTCCGTCTCAAGCCGATTGGAAACCTGAAAGGATAAAAATAAATAAATAAATAAATAAATAAATAAAAAAAGCGGTTCAACAAAAGCGCTAAACTGTCATCATATGTCAAATCTGGATGCACTCAACTAATTTGTCCGACAGGCAGCTCGATTGCTGCAGCGCCTCACCAGACTTGACGTGTGGCGTCTGCTTGTTTGACTTTGACTGAATCCAGGCGTCACTTCGCTGCGTCAAGCACTATCAGGGATTCTGTTGTAAAGCTCAGAAAAAAAGCGTAACACGCTAAAATAAACATCCTCTTTTCTCCGAGGGTCATATATGATAAGAACTTTAATTCCAAAGTCTCCAAGATGAAAGATTCTTCATCAAATTTGCCCAACATCTACCATTGCTTCTTCACGGGGTTACTTTTGAACAATCCCAAAGAAGGTGTTTGGGATGCGGCGGAAAAGCACCGAGATATTCCTAAAGAGATTCAAACCGGGATCAGGATTAATAATACTTGAACCAAGTGTATTTGTGCATTTAGCTTTTTTTATGACGTTGTAAAACTTTGCTGTACTATTCCTCTTGTGTTGTTTTTTTGTTTTGTTTTGTTTTTGCACGTGTCTCAGTCATGCTCCCAGAGTTTCCCCTGTGCTGGCCGGGCTGTCAGAAACGGTTTCCTTTCCCACGGACCATACCCAGCTAAAGACAAGATACACCTAGCCAGAATCATACGGTACACTTGACTGTCTGTGTTTTTTTTTGTTTGTATGTCTCCTTAGGGATCGATCAATGTGTGTGATGAAGCGTAACCGCTGATTAACCAGTCAGAGTAGTTCCCCGTCCTGACCTGACAGTCAAGCTGTGCATGCAGTAAGATAACGGAGTTTTGCAGTGTATGCAAAAAAAAATTATACAAATAGATACAATGCCATACGGTATGCATCACTGGCGCCCTTTTTTTTTTTTTTTTTCCTTTTTGCGCGCACGCAAAATGAACATCTCATGTATTTGACAGGCGCAGTTATGTGGGCGTGGAGCTGGTGCAGTGGCTGTGCGAGCAATGTGTGTACGTGCGTTGCCGGACCACCGCCGTGCGCGTCTGGCAGGTGCTGCTGGAACTGGGCGTCCTCCTGTCCGGTAAATCCCCAAACTCCATTTTGTCATCTGCTCACGTGATAGTTGCTAGCCAAGAATATTTGTCATGTCATCGTTGCTTCCGTATCATCGCAAAGAGACCCTGTCTTGTCTCGCCAGTGGACCAGCGAGTTGTCTTCTCGGACGCCAACACTTACTACCAGTTCAGTTTTGAGGAGTGCGACTCGACCTCCTGTGAGTTTCGTGCCAACGAAGGGGACTGGCCAGAGGCTGTTAGGCTCCTCCTACAACTTGCCCCGTATGTTCAGTTTCGCTCTGCGGACAGAACCGACAGCCCGTAAGTCTCAACTCAAAGCTAATCGGTTCGCGGTAGATGTTTTAACGCCAAGCCAACAAGGGGAGGGGATTGTGTTTTCCGTCACTCACAGAGTCGTGGCAACCCCACCAGCGTCTCCATTGATCTGAACCACAGCTCCCGCTCGCACGTAGACGTCAATTTGGTGCTCTGCCAAGTCTCTGATGCTGGCTTATTGATGCATTTCAAATTGGAGGGTCGCAGCGACAGAACGGAATGCAAAACAAACGGCACAAGTGATTTATGTCACCCCCAGACGCAAACTGTTATTAACCGTCTTTTTCTCCAGTCGAGAGGTTAAACAGCGTATCATAAAAGAGAAAATAAACAAAGTTGAAAATAGTCACTCTTTGAATAGATGCCTAGGCAGGAACACGAAGGTGTTTACATTGCGTTGCGCTGTTAAAAAACAAAAAGAAAATCGGGAAAAAGAAATGGTTGCAGAAGAGTTCTCCCTGTTATGGAGCCCCCAACTTCAATATAGAAGTATTGCCATAAATGTCAGTCATTCATATTTTCCCACTCAAATGACTAGTTTGTGGCAATAAACACGAGCTGCGTTTTTTGTTGTTGTTTTTGTTGTTTAAAGTGCTTTTTCATTTCTGCCTGTCCGCTTCAACTGATGAAATGGAATTGATGTTAACTGAATTGTATTGCTGACATTGTGTGATTGCGAGCAGGCAGGCACTTTTCAGCCCTAAGTTGAATTTCCCCTCGTCACGCTTTCCCAGTAGCAACCAGTGGACAAGCGCTACAGAAAAGGAAAGATTTTCACTTTGAGAAAAAACAAACAAACAAACAAACTTGAGTTGGTGGATGTCCCGTGCACGACTGCTCATGCGACATCAGGTATATTCCCCTTGCACGTTCTTCAATATCTTCCTCTAATTCCAGCACGGATCCAAATCCCTTTACGGCGGTGTAAATCCTCAGCACGCTTGTGCACACACCTCCGCATCCAGGCGGGTGTCAGCTAAAGTTCTTTGCCGTGCCTTTTTTTTTTTTAACTGTGTGTGGGATTCCTGCTGAAGGTGGCACTGAACTCAATCTGTCACTCGGATAAATGAACAAAAGTTGCATATGTGGCATTTAAACCCCCATCAGTTTTTTCATCTGTGCCAGTCTGAAAAGGTGCCGTTAGGAAGCGTACAGTCAACCTCGGCTATTAGCAGACAATTAGGTGCTCTTCAACACAAAGAAAATTGTTTAAGGGGACAGTCAATAGAAAAACTCTATTTTTTTTTTACTTTTGAGCCCCCCACCCCAATACACTGGCCTCGAAAATATAGGAACATTACAAAAAGTGTGCATACACCGTAACGGAACGATTCCTTTTATCCCAACTATTGGCCCAAGTAATTTGTGCAGATGCGGTTACGTATTCGACATTCTCATACGGTCTGGCGCTTTTGACTCCCGTTTCTCTTTGATTGCTGCATTTTTTATTTTTTGCTCCGCTGGCACCTGCTGCCTGTCCACCGCGCTTCACTGGCTCTCTTTAAAAACGTGACTGGTGTGGGGCACAACATCAGTCGTCGTTTTGGAAAACACGATCTCTGAGACGAGCTGACAATTGCAAATTTGTTTCAAAGTTCTCATCCAGGCCTCGCAAATGTCATCACCGGTCTTTGCGCGAGGCTCAAGGCGCTGTCGAAATGCACAATACTCACGTGTTGACGTGTGAGAGCAAAATGCAGACGTCGCCGACGTTTGCCCAATGGCATTCTGATCTGAATGAGTTGTGTGGCAATTCCATCCATCCATTTTTTTATATCCCGTATTTTCCGCACTAAAAGGCGCACTGGATTATGAGGCTCACCTTCAATGAATGGCCTATTTTGTCATTTTTTTTTCATATATTGGACGCAGCTCATTATAAGGCGCAATCTACAATGCATTCACTAGATGGCGCTACGCTCCTTCCGTTCGGCTCGAGAGGCGTTCATGACCCCTTCCGAAAAACGTAAATTAACGATAACTTCAATGAAACTACAGAATTTATTTTGGGAATTCCTTGACTGTAGCTCCAACAGAACGATCAGATGTCAGGAAAATGTAGGAGACTGGACTGTCTCAAAAGTGTTTTATTCCTTATTCCTTTATTCTTTATTTTATTCCTTTGTTGTGTACTGTATTCACAAACGAGAAAATGCCAACATTAATTCCGTTGGGGGGGGCTATATAATTTATTTTGTGATTTCCTCGCTTGATTTTCTGTTTTGATGCATTATTTTCAATTTTTGTAGTTTTTTTGAAAAAAGTTATATCTTTGTAAGCATGTCTCCAGCAAGGAGCCATCTTGGAGTGGACATATTACCGTGAGCTTTTAAGAAAATGGAAGACTTTTCGGTGCGCCTTATAGTGCGGAAAATACGGTAGCTTGTCTTCATCAGGGTGGCAGGTGAGCTGTAAGCCTACGAAACAGACGCCATTCAATCAAGCGGCACATTCAGACCCCCCCCCCCCCCCAAAAAGAACAAAAATCTAACGATGCGAAGGCTACTTTGGCCTTTCATTTATGAAACACGCTAAAAACAGGCCGATTTGTGACTTTTACGCTAGTACTCTTTTATTTAGAATGAGATTGTGCATGCGCTACATCGTTGAACGGGACTGCACCTTGCGGCTTCTTTGATGATAAACAGGGAGGTGTTGCCAGAGGCAGTCATGCTCATCCTCCATCAGTGATGCAAGCAGTTTTGCGTTGCTCGAGATATACCAAACAGGGAGCTATTCTTTCGGTGGTGCTCTCTCAGTCTTTGGATCAGACTACCAGGAAATAAATGGAGCTGTTTTTGTGTCTCTCCAA
Source organism: Hippocampus mohnikei (assembly GCA_026261675.1). Taxonomy (NCBI): domain Eukaryota; kingdom Metazoa; phylum Chordata; class Actinopteri; order Syngnathiformes; family Syngnathidae; genus Hippocampus; species Hippocampus mohnikei. The sequence goes on from JAKGUB010000198.1 coordinate 408,180, forward strand.
GGTCAGAGGAGGACTCTGAGGGAAACCGGGATGTCTGCAGCGAGATCCTCCAGATGAAAGCGCTAGAAAGGCTCACGTCAACAGTACGTCAATAGCTGTGCGCATTGGTTAAAAAAAAAAAGTGCACAGTACGGAATGATACACTGTGCAATTGTTTTTCTTTCCACCCCATTTCCATTAGGTACAAAGTGAGTTGGCTGCTGCTCTTGCCCGAAAGACGCGCAAAGCTTGTGAGTAAACATGCAGCCAGAGTCGATTGGGACAACACGCCTTTGCAAAAACGAAACAAAACAAAAAGATGTGACCCGACTTCTGTCTCTGATTGTTTGCAGTATCAGAGCAGGACTCTGACATGCCGGAGACGAGCCAGCAGGACATCCACTCACCGATTGCGGAGTCCAGCCCGGTAAAACAGCAATCCATTTTCCCAAGTTCCCCCCGTCCTCATTAAAGTCTCGGGCCAGCTTGACCGTCAAATAACCCATCTGTATATTTTTGTTTGCCTAAACATCATACACCCAAACACAAGTACAAAATGGTGCAAAAATAGCGGATGTCCGTAACTTCATTCCCGTGGGGGATGTTTTCAAAAATGTATCAACACAAAGGGGGGATCGAGAAACAAGTGTGACACACACTGCAAACAAACACTTCCTGGGCTTTGTGTGTGTGTGTGTGTGTGTGTGTGTGTGTGTGTGTGTGTGTGTGTTATCAGGCCTTCCCCCAGATGAGCGCGGGTCGGGGGTGTTTTTCTAGTAAACAGAATGTGTGGGAGTGATGCCTTCACCTTGCGAGCCTCCTCGATTATACGCGACTACGGGATAGTCAAGCACACAGGAAGTGGTCACTTGACTCTTGAGGAAATTAAATATCCCCTCCTTCTCTCCCTCCCAAAAAAATAAAATAATAATAATAATCTACCTGCCACTAGTGATAATCACACACAACACAGGCATTTTTTCCCATCATTTACCGACGTTGCGCATGACTTCCCCCTGCATACTTTTAATCTCGATCTCCTTTCATACTCGAGCCCCCCCCGACCCCTCCTGCAAACTCTCAAACTCAAACAACATATTCCCAATGATGCACTTTGCTCTTCGTTCAGCAAGGCTAACACGGTTAAAACTTTCTAAATCCTGATTAGAGCAGAGGGACGCACAAGCCACACACACACACACACACACACACTCTCTCTTCCTATCCACACACGCAGGCGTGCGCACACACACACTCCCGCCCACTTAGGCTGATAATCACTCACATTCGCTCTTTCTCCGCCAGATCTGCTGACATGGAGACAAAGAAAGAAATGCAACAGATAGAGGGAATTACAGAGTATAATGTAGAATGAATCAGATTTGGGATAATGAGGCTTTAGAGACCAGAGATAAAGAGTCCCTGGATGACTTTTTTTTTTTTTTTTTGGCCTCCCTTTTTCCTCAAATGGGCTTAGTGAAAGTTAGCGCATACTTCGGGATCAGGCATAACTTTTCACGTCGGACCAATACACTGAGCGTACATCCCACGAGCAAACTTGGACTCTCTCCGTCATGTCTTGGGACTGTGGGTTGAGATATGTGTTCATGCCCCCCGTGTTGCAGCTGGGCGGCTCGTGCGCTCTGCGAAGTGGTGGAGGCAACGGCGGCGGCGGCAACGGGACCATGTGTGGCCGTGAGGAGCTGACCAGCCGACTGGGCTTTGAGGCTGTCCAACGTCTGGCCAAGGATGGCTGCCGGCTGCTGCAGAACCACAACTACCGGTTGCCGGACAGGAGCCAGGCGGTGAGTCGAGCATGCGTCGCATGCCAGTGATTGAGATCATGTAGGGTCACTTTTGGTGAAGCTGGCGCACGCGATTGTTGTCATTTCGAAGCAGCGACGTTTGCAGATGGTGACGAGAATGTCATGAGTAGAGTGCACTGCGACTGGAATCGACGCAACTCAGTGCCACATAGTTCTTTCAATTCTTTTCAAGCATTTTATTTCAAAACAAATCTCTGAATTCTGACCCCTTTTTGGGCTGTTTTGTCTGGCCTGTGTCACATGTTTTGAATCTTAGCCTGTTAGCCAGATCTGTACCCAGAATGTAGTGGGGTCTTCCTTCCACGAGCTTGAGTCGAGATCGAGTTTTTAATTGTAGATCCTTTTCATTCATTTTCCCATCCGCTTATCCTCACAAGGGTCGCGCGGGGTGCTGGAGCCTATCCCAGCCGTCTTCGGGCAGTAGGCGGGGGACACCCTGAACCGTTTGCCAGTCATTCGCAGTCACTGCGCAGGTCACTCACAATTTCGAGTGTTCAATCAGCCTGCCATGCATGTTTTTGGAATGTGGGAGGAAACCGGAGTACCCGGAGAAAACCCACGCGGGCCCGGGGAGAACATGCAAACTCCACACAGCGAGGTCGGAGCTGGAATTGAACCCGGTACCTCTGCACTGTGAGGTAGACGCACTAACCACTCGTCCACCGGGCCGCCCTAATTGTATATCCGACACTTTAATTCACTTTCCGCCACCTCATTTGTGGCGCGCACGCATGTGATTAGGGCCTGTTAAATAACCACCACTTGACCGGTTCGTGTCAATGTTAGTAAAAACATTAGTGTGACTTAATGCTTCGCACTTGAGTCTGTACAGTATTATGCAGCTTACACGTGTCGTGTATATTCATGCACCACTGGTGCCGTCTTCGCTGTAGAGTCACTGCAGGCTCATATAATGAGCAGGGAGTTAATGAAGCCGTGCGCTGTCGAGTTCTGCTTACCCGAGGGCAAAAAAAAAAAAAAATTAAAAATAATGAAGCGAAAGGAAGTCGGCTTGTGCCCTGTGTAACGGCGTGTGCGTTTCCGGCATCTGCCACACGTCACATCAGACGCCCTGGCCATTTGATGACGCCCAGCCTCAGGATCACATGCAAGTGCAAAAGGTGCCATCAAATCGGAAACTGTCTCAGAGATTTATTTAGCCGGTTTGGATCCCGGAAGTGTGTGAGAGAGAGCACACCTTCCAATGGAAAATCGGTTACAATTCACCCGATAATGGAACACCTGAAAATTAGGTGACCGACCCCGATTTCCAATCACGTAATAAAATGGGCATGAGTCGACTTTCAAGCAAAGGCAAATATTTGCTTGAAATAATATAACATTGACAACAACCGATAATGCAGAGAGCACATATTGCCGCTGACCTGAAGTTTGACTCCCTTAACTGGCATTGCCACTCAGGGCTATTGTGCCCTTGAGCAAGGCTCTGGAAAGCTGCCTTCTGGATGGGTTAAATGCAGCAGTCAAACGTGTTTTGTTTTTGTTTTTTAAGATTTGTCATGGGGGGGAGTCATTTCCTGGCACATAAGCTAAAAATGGATTCCAGCATGATGGTACTCGACTTAGTTGAGGCAAATATACTTTGGTACCCCACTCACAGGGTGGCGGAATGCGAGGCTTTGAAATATTCATGAAATAAGAGGGCGGCACATCAAAGGGGCCGTACTTGGATATGAAACAGAATCTCAGCGATGAGAGAGTTGTTAGACGGCGCAGCGCCCAAACCAACCTCGGCCGCTTTCCTTCGACTAGGTTGTCATAGTGACTTGATTTTACTTTCTTTTCCCATGACAGCCAAGCCCCGACGAACCAGTGCGGTCTGTTGCCATAGCGATATGATTCATGCGTCCGTGTTGTGGATTGCATGCATGGCTGCCTTCTATTCAGTGAACATCAATTTGACTTCATACAATTCAGTCAGACGCCATTCCGCCCCGAAGGTAACATGCGCATAGAATGCATTGGCAGGTCCTTACAGTGCATTGCCAGTTTTTCGCTTCATGGAGGGGATGTGTCAGTCAACGCTTGCTGCGGCTGTGCAATCTGCTTGCCCAAATGTATTGGCTTTTCATTTTTTCCCCATCCATCATTTCCAGGAAGTAGGCCTTCGAGCTATCACAACACAGATTATGACTATGCGGACACGCACGCACACATACTGGCATGAATTGGCCGGGAGCAGAGAGTGCTTCCTCTTTGGCTTTCCGTGAGGGGCCAAGCCCGCCTTTCCACTGCACCGTACGTCATCTTCTGCGTGCGTGACCCTGCGTGCGACATAGCAGGTGCATGCTGTTTCGTCTCCGGCCCGCTGTTCCCAAATCCAAATCTCTGGGGGGGGCCGGATGAGGGGGGGCGGGGGGGGCGTTGAGACTGCCCGCTCGAAAGGCAGATGCAGAGGCAGACCTGGCTTGAACCCACTGAAGAGAGAGGAAAGCAAAAATGAGTTTCGGGGAATGACAAAAGGAGAGAGTGGGAAAGGTTGGGAAGAGTGAAGGATGTTCAGATGGTTGAATTGAAGGAAGGGACTGGCGGGAATGGAAGGGGAAAAAGGCAGAGCACCTGTTAGCCAAGGACAAATTAGTCAGAAAAAAAAGTCAGATTTCCTGTTCCTAAAGAAGAACCATTTTGAATTTCGAGTCGATATTAAAAACCCTGTCGAGTCAATTCAGAGATTATTTGCTTGTAAATGTTGGAGATAATTGCGTGTAAAGACTGAGAACTCCAGATTGTTAAAGTGTTTCCCCCATGTCAGTTGTCCAGGTTTTATTATTGGAGAAAATGGTGCCCAGTGACATACTTGGCCGTCCAACCTTAGTGACTATGTAAGAACTGATGCGCCTTTTTCCTCATCATTGCTTTCAGTCTTCATAAAATATGTGATCTGGATTTAAGCGCCGTCTTCTCCACCTGACAAGTTTTTGGTTTTGTTTTGTTTGCTTTCCCACTTTCCATTCTCTTTCCTTTAATCTGTGTTACATAACACGCCATCACCCCACACGTGCAGCCTTTCAACTTCCTACTTTGTGTCTCGATATATTTTTTTTGTACTTTCTGTGCCTTACACAATTTCCTAAATTTGTGCTCTTATCTGGCGCCCCTCTAATTATTTTGGGTGTGTTTTCTTGTGATACTAGTACACATCGCATGACCGGTTTAAGCTTTGCACACTTCCTTTTGATCGTATGTTTTTGTGTGCGTGTTCACTTCTCCTTTCTGGGCTCGCTCCTGTTGTTCTTGGCTATCTAAATCGTGCGTCTAATCGGATATATCAACAATTCGCGACTTTATCTACAATGTAGCAGCACATTCCCACAGCTCTTGCTAATGTATTTCTAATCACACCACTTACATAATCCTGTTTTGTTTCCCCCATCATAAAAACAGTCATTTGAATTGAAGATGTAAGGTTTTTTTTGCTTTGTTTGTGTGTGTGTCTGTGTCTGTGTCTGTGTGTGTGTGTGTGTGTGTCTGTGTGTGTGTGTGTGTGTGTGTCTGTGTGCATGTGTGTGCGTGTGTGTGTGTATAGATGACATTTGATCAGGAAAAAAAATGGACGTGAGGCCTGTAAAATCTGACAGTTAGGATTGTTCCGGAAGAGATGCAGGGGTGCTTCCATTCAACTATCAAAGTCAAGTGTCTCCTTGAAGTGCATGCTGTGCCTCGGGTTTAATTCCACGTTTACAGTGTATTACGTTTTCAATGCACAATGTGCGTATGTGTATGTGGAACTGGGAGTCGCGGCTTGGAATTGAAGCGGATTTACATGGGCACAGGAGATGGGAGCCGATCTCTCTTTTTAGGCAATGGACGCTACAGCTTCTTGTTTGCTTTCAAACTTAGCTTGTAGCAGACGTGTGCACATTTTCAACTTGACGTCTGTGATCCACTGGTGAAAGGACACTTTGATTCTCTGCTCTTTCATCGATAACTGCTTCAAACCACAAAGTGTATGCAGGAAAAGTGGTTAAGGTTACGCGACTGTCTGTGTCTAATGTGTTGTATTATTTTGTCATTTTATGCGAACTATTCTATTGATGGCGGCGCAGGAGCCCGCGGCGGCTCCTCTCTCTCCTGCGTTTGCACTGTGGTTGAGTGGAAAGAAATTTCATCTGTGCTGTATGTTGCACATAGAGCATATTTTACAATAAAGTTGACTTGACTTGACTTGACAAGCACTCCATAGCAATCTCTCTGTGTTTGGCAAACATGCCCCCTGGAGGCTGATCAGCTTAAAAATTAGAACCTGAGCTCTTTAAACTGCGCGTGCAATACCACCTGATACCCCGGTTGCATCTGTGCTGTGGAGGAGCAGATTGACTCGTCTGTGTGGTTCTTTGGAGCAGTTGTGATTGTCTCTGTCCCTCGGGCTGACAGTGCGCCGCGCGCAGCTGGAGGAGAGACGATGCTTCTTGATCTCTTCTCCTGCTCATGACGTCTTCTTTTGATCCTCCTTGCTCCACCTGTTTACGAAGCCTCCTTTCCCCACACGCTATTGTACTCCCTTTTATTCATCCGTAACGGTGTCATTGGGTGCCAGTCCCAGATCAGGTTGCGGTTCATGTTTCAAAGAGACGTGTCACCCACCACATTTGTCCCGAGAACACCGAAACGTGAATTGGAGAAACCTTTCATGTTGGCACCGCAGTGTATACGCTGCCACAACTTGATTTTTTTCCCCCCAATTATTTTGGATGACTTGAGGAATATCCTTGGACATACACAGGACCTACCCAGTGTCGGGAATTCATTAATATCGCGACCAATCCGGGGGGTGTAGTCTGCCTTTCACCTGAATTTAAAAGTCAAAATCTCCCCCAGCCTCTTTTGATGAATTTTTTGGGCTTGTTGAAAATTCCGTTCCGTCCGCTGTCTTCGTCAGGAGGCGGTCGGGCGAGTTTGTCTGAAGGAGCGCGGACGCGACGTGTTGGTGTTGCAGAGGGTGACACCGTCGCTGACGTCGCCATCCGAACGGCCCTCGCCCACGTCGTCAGGGGCGGGTCCAGAGAGGAAGACAAAAGGTGGGTCCCACCTCCTGCGTATCGTGTGTGTGTCCTCACCTCCCCGTATCCTCTTACAGTGACATATTTACCTAAGTAAAGTTTTGTAGGCGGGCTTTCTTCCAGAACGTAAATAATGACCGTGTCTTTTGAAAGTCCTTTTTTTTTTTTTTTTTGGTCTATGCTCCGCCTAAATGCACAACCCAGCGAGTGTTATTAACAGACGCAGGTTAGTAAGTGGGTGTGTGTGTGCTTAGCAACAGTTCCCTCCCAATTGCTTTGAAAGTGCGCGCTCAATCTTTAGATGACAAGAAGCACAAGGAGGCTTTTTTTTTTTCTCCTCACGTTCGAGCTCTCGCCGCGGCTGCGCAAAACTTAGATGACCACACTTCGAACTCCTCCGGTGTCCGTTCACGAGGATGACCACCAAGCGAGCGACTCTTGCCAAAGCAGAGGAAGACTTGGACGAAGATGACGACGACGACGACAAAGAAGAAGCCGGCAATCGCGACGCCGTTGCCTGTGCATTCGACGTTCCCCATTTTCGTTACATTGACGACGACGAGACTGACGACGGGAGCGGCCGGCGCTCGAGCGAGGAGGGTTCTTATCCGTTTTGGTCTTACAGGTATGTGGTGGTGTCTGGAACGCCACTGAAGATCTTGGAGCATCTGCTAAGTGACTTGCGTCTCGATGACCAAAGAGGGGCGCCTGAGAGTCCGGAGAGCGGTAAGTTTGAAATGTGTGTCTGCTTTTCGAAGATTTTAGTCCGAGAGGAAGTTTCAAAACAAGTCTGCGGAGCATCGACGAACGCGGGTGCGGCTCCCGTTGCCCACATGAAAGTGCCGTTGACTGTCTAGTCAATTTTAAAAAACCACATTGCAGTACATACCAAACGTGCCACTCATGGCGCTGAAATCTTGGATGTCAAGCAAGTTAGAACAAAACCTCGTTTGTGTGCGCGCGCGTGGACATTATTCAGCACTCACATCGCATCCAGGCGCTTGTGTGCAGTCATTCAGCCATGTCACCGCCTGGAGATGCGAGAACTATTCAAGAGGTGACATGCTCCGATGGCTGTTGTGAGAAGACTCCCTCAGGGTGGGGATGGGCGTAGGGGGGGTAATCACAGACATTGCCGCCGCATTTTCCAAACGTTGACCACACAAAGTTCCAATCGGATGATTCCAAAGGATGCCTGCGATCCTTTTCACTTCTTTCAGAAAAGAAAAAAATGGATGAACACAACAGATAACGAATTTATCGAGCTTATTGGAGCCAAACAAACTAGCAAAAAAACGACAACAAAAAACTAAATGGGGATTTTAGACAGACGTTTATTCAGGCAGTGAACAAGAACAGCTTCGGAGAAGATTCATAAACAGCGCACGACTGGATCCTGGACTTGTGTCTCCACCACCAATGCAAGAAATGTATGGAAATGCCGGTACCACCAAATCGGGATTCATTTCACATCGTTTCGCGAGTGTGACATTTGATCGTCTTCTACCTGTTAGCCGCATCGGGTTTAAAAGTCATGCTGCGGTTCCAGGCGGCGATTGGCACTGACGGGCTGGTTGGAGCCACGATTGAAGGCCCATCCAGTTCTTCTTCAGACAAAGCGGCTGTCCGCTTCTTCGCTGCCTCTGCCGTTGCGCAGATACGATGACGAGATAAGGATACGTCTTGTTTTGGGTTACAGGTTCTTACTTCGGCCGCTCTTCGGAAAAACTTTCTTGGTCATTTTTCTTTTCCAGTAGGTTTCGAGTAAGTTGAGTTGTATTTCCGCCGTTCTTTTGCTTTCCATCATTTCTCTGTGCGCCTCTTTTTCCCTGAACAGCCGGGTATCGGCGATATCTTCCTGTATTTCTTGATATAATCTCTTCTTGGCCTCTGCTTTGTTCTGCGCGGACTCCTCGAGCTCCTGCTCGTATAATTCGCCGAGGCACTTGATCATCTGTTGCTCTTCCGTCTTCATCCGTCGCTCTTCCTCTTTTATCTTTTGCCGCTCCTTCATTTGCTCATCAAGGCCTTCTCTCATGCGCTTGTTGTTGAGCAATTTATGCCGAGCCTCTTCGGCTTCGGGATCCCACAAATCCTCCTTCTTGCCGCGCGGGTCCATGTTTAACTTGACTACGTTCGTATCTGCGAAACCGGGCTCCTTAATTTTTGCCATCACTATTGACGGGTCCATGGTGGTGGGTGTGTCCGGAATGATGTGCGTTTTCTTTAACGGGTTGACTTGAAACGTCGTATGCGGTTTGACCGACCTCTCAGCTTTCAGGAACATTTCCGCCAGAAATTTGTCCCGGTGGACAAAATTAATTTCTTTTTTATCATCTTTTGACATGCCGCTCACTCGATGGGCCTGCACTTTTTTTTTTTCTTTTTGGGGTGCAGGGGGTGTGCCACTTACAGCGTCGCAGCGTTTGACTTTCCTGCACTCGCGTTGATGCGGCGAGCGCTCAGCGTGACGGTCGTTTTGATCGGCGATGCACGTCGGCGTCGCAGTGCATTGTTACAAAGGCAGCGGCGATGCCATCTTCAATGACATCACTGATCATCGCCGCCATCACTGAGAAGCTTACTCCAAATCTGTTCGTTGCGACACAATTTTGTCTTCTCATAAGGCGTGTGGTACCATCTTCAAGTTTAGTGGTGCAAAGACAATAACCCCACCTGTGGTTTTCAGTGACTAACGTTGGCGGTTTATTTAAATTTATTCCGCACGTCGAAAGTGGCAAAACCGACTCATTTTGATCCCCAGAGGGGATATTACATTTTGACTGTGTATGTTGTAGTTCCACCCCAGTCATCCAAGGAGAAGTCTGAAAGTCATCCCAGCGATCATCTTTGATCTTTCTTTTCCGTGATATTTCCGCATCAGTCAAATAATCTTACTTGCTGTTTCGTGGTCGGTGCCTTGCTCAAGGGCATGATGACATCATCAGGATTGTGGACTTGTGTCTGTCCAATTTCCATTTGCCCGCAGCGGGACTTGTACCGTGACCCTCCAATGATCACACATGCCCCGAGTATCTTATTCAATCCTTTTTTTTTCTCAATTTCTGTTGCTTAGCAACAACCCCGAGCTACTCTTGCAATCTTTTATGATATTCACAATGCCGGACGGAAATACTGTTGGATTACAACATGGGACCTTCGAACACGCTCTTCATTATCCTCGACAAATCTATGCCACGCTTAAATCGGTACCGCAATGATCATGGTCATTATTCAACAGGCTCGTCAATTCCAGCGTCGCTCGCCCACACCAAGCGAGGGCGTTTGTTCTCATTCCCCATCAACCTTGATAATAATAACATCTCTGCAAGATTGAGGTGCAAAAATATGCATAACATTTATGCAAAACAAATTATGCATATGTTCTCAAAATGTTTTGATGGGCATGAGGTGTGTACCGATTATAAGGTCCACTAGAATGAAGCCACAAAATGATGACGAAAACAACTCTCAATTTTACTTAACTTGACCATTCCCTCGGCCCTTTTCTTTATGTAGCTATACTGGATAGAATTGTTTTAAACAACTGTGTGGAGATCCTCTGGAGTGGTTCTGAGCATCGCTGTTCCTTTGTAGCCGACCTTGCTCTGCAGAATTTTGAACAGGCTCAAACACGCTTTTGGAGGGAGCAACCCATCCCCATGTATGCACATAATAACACACACTCCACCAACAAAGTACACCCACGGATTAGTGTGATTAGTTGAGCACGCAGACACTCTTCCCTATGCCTCTCACGAAAGATAAAGTCCCCCAAGGTCGGAGCTGGATAAGTTATTCACGCGTGTGTGTGTGAGAGTAATATTGTTGTCAATGAGTGAATGTTTTTGACTTTGTGTGCCAGCAGGCAAATGTAGAGGACATATGTTGTTGAAAGAAATGGATATTTATCATTCTAGAGAGTGTACAGTGGGCAAGCGTCCCGGGAGGATCGTCGAAGGAGAATATAATTGCCCGGGGAGAAGACAATGAGAAATCACTTTGGTTAGCTAGCTCGCTAGCTCGAGAAATAACAACGGCAAAGTTGAGTCAGAGATGACTTTATGTGTCCCTAAATTGACACTGAAATGTCTTTGCTTTTTTTTTTCTGGCACATTAGTTTTAGGGGAGAGATTTATTTCTTTTTGTTTTCAGTTTGACCTCTTGACTCGCTTGTGCAGTCCAGATTTCGCCATCCGTTGCTGAACCAAAATCTTTATTCATCCAGAAAAGCTAACTTGCATACCTGATTTCTTTGTCCTTATTTAATTGACATACCGTCTTGTCCATAAATGTTGCCACATGACACACATCGGAGCTGGCTCCCTTGTATCGGTGATGATGTGCCTGCTGTCAAAAGTAGCAGGATGAATTCAGGAGGGCAATATTATCAGCACATATTCGGCCAAAAGCTTGAGAAGTCATTGGATGGTGCTTCACAGTGCAGATGGACAATGACCCAAAGCTTACTGCAAAGTGCCATTGTAAGCTCTAAACCTCAAAAATAAATCCAGATATTCCACTCCTTCAGTGTCTAGTTGTGACGCAGTAGCCTCTTCCTCACCGCCCATCTCGCCGTGTACTTTGTGCGGCTGCATCGACGTACTTCGGACGCAATGTGAAAGCAGCAGCGGCGGCGGTGTTTGAATCCTCAGTCATCTCTCATCACTTATTGATGGAAAGACCCTTTGCTCTGTTGTCTATAATGGATTTCTTCACTCCGAGCCCGACAGAACAATATTTGGGTCGTCCGTTTTCCAGGGCGAATATTCTGACGCACGCAGGCTTTTGTACACTGCTGCCAGGAATGACTCATTACATCTCTCTGTCTCTCTCGCTGTCGCTCTCTCAAGGGCTCTTTATATTCCGCTTTGAGCCAACCCATGATGCCAATATGTCACAGAACGCAAAATTCCTTTACTCTTTGAGAGGCATGTTAACGTGGAGCCAAACCAGTCCCGTTGATTCTGCAAAAGGTGTTGCTTGCTCAAGCCAAAGCCAACCATCACTTGAAGGATTTCACACAAAATACCCTCGTGGCAATCTTTAACACCCCCCAGGTTCATATGTGTGCATTCGTTCCGAGCCTTCTTACATAACTCTACCTGGAGTCCTCCAGCACAGACCAGAAAGCCAAAGTAATTAGCTCTTAAAATGGGATGACATGTGATCATGTCCTCACTCTGACATATTTCCCTTGGCTGCATCCACGAAAGACTTTTGTTTGTACGTGTTGGTGAATCAGATCTGCGTGTCTGTCTGTCGCCGTAAATCAGCAAGCACGTGTGGCAAAATTTCCCTTCGGGTGGTGAGTCGAGTAAAATAAAATGATCGATGAATGAGTGTCAGTCAGAACCGAGGAGAATAATGTGATGCGTTTCTGATAGTTAAGAGCGTAAGTCACGAAAGACTGGTTCAGTGAGCATTACATTTTTTTTTTTTTACTCTCAAGTCTCGGTCTGTTTCTGCCATTCTAAAAGATGAGCCTTCAAAGAGTGTATTCATGTGCACGTAGCTGACGAGACGTTTGCCCTGCTACAGAAATGCTGTTGGACGACTTCCTGTTAACCTACCTGGTGTTCATGTCCACCTCTGACCTCTGTCAAGCTCTGCTGGGACAATATCCTTCATGACAAAGGCGCACAAAATCGGACACATCCATCCAGGTTACGAAAAGTCTCGTGTCACACGTCGTTTGCCGTCTCCTTGACTGCTCTCACCTATAGCAGCGTGCGCAGCAGGGGCCAGGAGGAGGGCAAGGATACCCTCTTCAGGAAGCGCAAGGTCCTGCAATTGGTCTCCCACTGGAGCCGACTCTACAAGGACTTCCTCAAGGAGGAGGAGCATGTTCGGGGTTTCATGAAGGTACATGCTCTTGCGTATCACTCTGTGCCCGCCACTCCAGCCCCCCAGAGCTCTTTTTTTTTTCTTTCTTCAATATCACATTGAACTCCGTGTTCATTTATCTTCACCTGCATTGTTCTTCTGAAATTAGGTTGTCATTCGCAAGTGCCGCGGGGCAACAAAGTGGCGGAGACGGGAGGATTAAACGCCAAAGCTTCTGTAAAAATGATGCGGGTTTCGTATTTCATCCGGCTGCGCAGAAATGTACACGCGCAGCGCATGCCGGAGAATCTGAAAGACGCCCGCGTGTGGATGATCATCCCATCTTGCGAAAAGCCACACGTTCGGTTAAAACAAGGGCACACTCTTGCCAAAATACAGTTTTGTTTTGTTTTTTTTGTCCCTGTGTAACCTGACGGCTTCGGTGCTGGGTTGCCACGGAAACCAAAGCCGTGAGGGTTGGCATGGGTATAATCTTGTACAGTGTGCAACCAGGGTGATAGTTGCCTAGCAACAGAGAAATAAGACTTCAACTAGGAGGGGGAGGAGCCCTTTTGTGGGTCAATGACAATGACAAGCAGGTGTTTGCATGCATGAGTCGTGTCTCGTGAGAGTTTGTGCTCCTTCATGATGCTGCTCCATGTACACTTAAACACGACTGATATTTAATATTCACCCATGTGTTTAAAAAAAAACAATTCAATGAGCTTTTTACCTTCCCGGCGAACCACTTCCCTTCTGCACCGGCAGTCTTGACTGGAAACATTGAAAACTTGCAATCTTGAGGCAGCATAATGCCACGCGGCTCCCACAGAGTGAGGAAAGAGGCGGAGTTTTACAAGACTTATAAGATAATTGCAATTTCAAGACAATTAAGTGGTTTCCTCCTCAAGCTTCACCTTAAATTGTTTAATAATGCATTCAAATACAGACAACATGGGGGACAGACCAAAAACAAATTGACCATATTTGGGCATACGAGACTTCCAGCGACAATGTTATTTAGATGTCTGCTATGTTGTCATTCTTCTTCTAAATCAGTCACCGGCTACATCGAGAGGTCCAAAACCATTCCCATGACTACTTCTCAAACCGGGATCTGACAGTTATTTAACTGGTCGTGCTCTGTTAGACTCTGTACAGGTGCGTCCTCGAAGATCTCTACGAGTTCCCGACGCTCGAGAAAGACCTCAAAGAGTTCCAGAAGCTTCTGCGTCGCCGACAGTAAGTGCAATCGTATGCGCTCGCTTTGTGACAAGCGTGTTTTCATCGTGCGGCGTCGAGCTTTCCTCACTGCTTGCGGGGTTTCATTGCAGCACGGTGGATGACTGTCCGCCAACGCAAAAGGTAACAGGAATACCGTGCCGCCATTCAACAAGGACAATCCTTTTTTTTTTTCCTCCGCCGTCACAACTTTGACTCCGAACTACAAAACATGATTGCTGTGTTCTCTGCCAGAGCAAACCAATGCACCAGCAGTTGAGTTTGAAGGAAAACTGTTTGCAAATTCGCACTCCGCAATGTGAGACGAGAGAAGGTAAGAGTCACTCGCTCTTATGGACTTTTCAGTTTTGCAGAATGACATTTTGAAATGCGGCGCGGTCTGGATTTTTGGGGTTCAATTTGGGTCTTGGGGGAAAAAAACAACAATGCAGCAGATGTAAGCTCAACGTTGTCGTGCTCCGCGCATCTCCTAGTTATTTGCTGCGTTTACGTAAGCGCCGACTCCTACCTGAGCGTCCACACGCATCCCTCGCTGGAGGCCCACGAGCTGCTAAGAATCGTGAGACTGAAGATGGACAGGTCAGAAGACGACATGGTGCTTGCTGTGGTCTCCCACACTGGAGGTAAACACACGCACGCACCGTAGATCACACAGGCGTTTCTCCTTTGCTAGACGTGGTTGTTTTATCCCGGCCTTTCACTTTGGATTGTGTTCACGTCTGCAGAGCGCAGGATGTTGCAGCCCAGCGACTGTGTGTATTCAGAGTCCCTCACCCCGCAGGGCAGGCTTGTCGTCTGCCGCAGAGATCTGGCTGAGATCTTGGTACGTCAATGAATTGTTCGTGTTGTATAGTTTGATGCAGATACAGCGAAGGGGAGTGAAAATTGCCGTGAGTGAAAATTGGTGAGGAATATTCCTTTGCTGTCTGCAGCCTCCTTTGACGGACGGCGCCGAGCTCAGCAGGAGGCCGGTGCGCCTTTTGGGGATCAACACGTGGGACGTCGCCGCAGCGCTCACACACCTGGACTGGAGCCTCTTCAAATCCATCCATGAGGTATGAAACCGCAGGTGGCTTGTCAGTCAACCGTACTTATATACACATAGGTGAAAATTTTACTTTGGTGTTGTAACTTCCCACCGCTGCATTTTTGCTAACTACGCTGACGTCTGGTCGCGCAGCAAGAGCTGGTCTACTACACCCTCAGGCGCATTGCCGGCGGGGGCCACACGGCGGCGCTGTCCGTCCTGCTGCAGCGCTGCAACGAGGTCCAGCAGTGGGTTATGTCCGAAGTTCTCATGTGCACGTCGCTCAACAAGAGAGTGCAGCTGCTCAAGAAGTTCATCAAGATCGCCGCTCAGTAGGGACACGCACTCCTGATGAACGAGAATTGGTTTTTGAAACGTGATGACATGTTTTGTATTTATTTAATTTTTTGTGTGCGTTGTGCCAGCTGCAAAGCTCAAAGGAATTTAAACTCCGCCTTTGCCATCATCATGGGCCTCAACACAGCGGCCGTGAGTCGACTCAACCAAACCTGGGAGGTGAGCGTCTATTTGGGTCCTGTTAACTTTCATGCGATTACACTCTTGATTTGTGTTTTCTTTTTCTTTTTTTTTTAAAGAAATGTCCTGGGAAGTTCAAGAAGCTTTTCGCAGAGTTGGAGCTGATCACGGTGAGGACATAAGGCACATGCTGTTATTCAATTTGGATCAGACTTTTTCTTCCTTTTTGCTTTTGATCGTTGTCTTCACACTCTCCTTCCTCTTGCAGGATCCGTCTCTTAACCACAAAGCCTACCGAGAAGCTTTTAAAAGAATGAAACCTCCAAAGATCCCGTTTATGCCCCTTCTCCTGAAAGGCAATCGCGCACACTTATTAGTTGAGTGCATATCCGAAACAAAACCTAAATTCCCTTTTAATCTCCTCCTGCAGATATCACCTTTATCCATGAGGGCAACAAGACTTTTCATGACAACCTCGTGAACTTTGAGAAGCTGGTGAGTGGAAGTCTGCCTATCTTCTTCAAGTTGCCTTTGCATTTTGTACTTACATCAACATAAATTGACCAAGTTATCTCCCATCTTCCCAAGATATGCTGATAAAGCCCTGGGGGTGCTCCTAGCGTACAAACATTTTTTTAATACTATTTTCATTTCAGATGTTGTAATGTGTACCTATCAGGTGATAGTTTTGAGAACAGTAGATGACGCTTTAACCCATTAACCAATGTTGAGCACTCCTCTTTTGTCCTGCATGATTTTTTTTTTTTTTTACTAATAAAATATACCAAGCTTCAGGATACACGATTGTTGAACTTCCTCTTTTTTTCTTTGTCTAACACCACCAGCATATGATCGCAGACACGGTTCGAATGATTCGACACTGCCAAAGTGACCAAACAGGTGAGTAGGCAAAATATGGCGTCGGTCCTTCGCTTTTCCACTTTTCACAAGGCAGGTGTTGCAGATTTGCAACAACCAAGTATGAGATTTTTCCTGTTACGAAGACTTAATTTGAGCCTCAGAGGGTAAAATATGTTCAAATTCATCCAGGCATGTTTTTTTCGCAGTCTTGCTTTGCATCAGCAGCACAGCCCCCAAACTGACCTCAGCGTTTCAAATCATCTTATTCCAGCCTGCCAAGTTGTACTCAATAAAAATAGAGTGATAACATCATAATAGAAGAAAGCATTTAACACTTTGTGCTTCAAAATGTAATGCTGCATCCAATTCAGTGTGCTGCTCCTTCTTGATATGCCTGCCTTGACCACTGGGAGGCAGTCTTGTACAATGTAGTCATGCAGACATGAATGAAGGCTACATTTTTTCTTCTAATGTACTCCTACCCGGCAATTTGCTGTCATATTAGTCGTTTTCCATGGAGGATAAAGAATATATGCCTGTGGGTATTGTTACACTATATTGTCTGTCTGTGTTGTTGAGGCATTTGTGCTCAAGTATCCATTGCTTAAAATGTTGTAAAACCGCATCTATTGCTGCTCACCGTCAGCATGCCGACGGCATTTTACATTCATTTTAGCATTAAGCTAACTGGGCCATTGTAAAGCCAGCGAAATTTGCTTCTTTTAACGATTCACATACTCTAACTGTGTTTTACCAGCTTGAAACCCCCACGGTGGCCCCAAATTAGTGCCAAAGCATCTTTAATGGGTGTCTTCTTATCTGCGTGGCAGGCAATGAGGTGATCGGCGTCGACAGCGCAGAGTTGCGGGCAAGCGTTCACTACCTACACATCATCGACAATCAGCAGACGCTCTTCGAGCTGTCCCACAAACTCGAGCCGCGGGCTTAGTGCGCACGCACGTCCTCTTGGTGGACGCCGAGAAGTAGCACGGCACCGATGCGGTAACCCAAGCACTGAAATGTGTGCGACACGTAAGGACGCTGTACAGCACAGGTCACACACACTCCCGCACACACAGCAATGAACAACCAGTTGACCACAAGTTGCCAATTGTTTGGACTAAACCATCACAAAGACTCACAGAGCTCAACTCTGATTTGAGTAGAGAAGGATGTAATTATGTTGTACAGTATATATTGGACTTAATATGACTTTATTTTATTTTTTTGTGTGTGTGATGAGCCTTTGGTTATTTATGAGCCTGTCCCGCAGGTGGAATGTTGCGTTTGTTTTGTGCTGTTGCCTCAGTGTACTGTTGGTCAACGGCGACTTGATGGCCTCGTCATTTCAGTAGCCAAAAAAAAATGCCTCTTGAAGAGTTTCACGTGTTTGCAAACAGAATTTGTTACATCAAGATGTCGCCTTCATATTTAACGATATCTTAACACAAGATTACACAGATGTCCAGGATCTTGTCAAAGCTGCTAGATGTATCACGTCGATGTTTATTTTTGTCGTTCCTCGTGCGGTTGATTATGTACCTCAACAGACAAGTCAGTGTTGAAGCATTTAGCGAACATGCTCCGCATATGAACAATAACGCCACTGAAACGTGTTAATCTATTAACACGGCGCGTGCCACTTTGACAGTGTACAGAAAGACGTTGACGCGCACTGACTGACTCTTTTAAGCCACAAGTTCTCCTCTAAGTGTGCGATTGATTGGGAGATTCTGGCTTTTACTTGTCCCCCCCCCCCCCACGTGTGTGTGAAGTGTGTGAATAGATAGACCAGACGGCATTACAGGTATTTCTACCACGTATGGACCTATACATCAATTCTGTCAAATGTCACCAGGAATCCCCTGCGGCACAAACGCATCGCAAAGCTATTTTTCTCTTAATTCGATCATTGTGTTCCCTTGATCAGAACACCTCTGAAGCAAGTATAATTTGTCTCACTGTTCCAAAAACTGATTTAAAGGCCTCCCACTCTGTCGGGGGGGGGGTCACTATGGAAACAACCTTACCAAATAAAGTTTCTGTATTATCTCCGAGGTACAGATTATCACGTGTCAAATCGGTGTGCTCGGTTCAGATTGTCCGACAGGATTTTATTTTATTTTTTACACTGTCATAATCTCAAAGGGGCCTGTCTTGTTCTCCAACATCAGTGTAACATTATAAAGTGGACGCCTGATTAGGAACACATTGACAATCAAATGCGACCCAGTATAAGAACTGTATCCCAAAATTAACTGCTTCTACCGACGATAATGATTGGCACTAACTAATGGTGTCAAAAGACGTTGGTTGCACATTTCATACACGATGTTCATTTTTGTGGGGCCAAACTACAATTTTAAACATATGAAGCTAGACGCCCGTGCTTGAATTAAAACTTCTCTGACTGTCGATCAAACTTGAACAAGTTATCTTTGTAAAGACTGAATTTTTTGAGACTGCTATTACAGTTGACATAAAGTCTACACACCCCTCATCAAATGTTAAGGGTTCTTTATCATTGACGACTGAGGTAATGGCGGTTGCACAAGTGTGCACACCCTCTTATAAGGAGTGATGTGGCTCTCTTGAGAATTAACCAAACCCATGTTAAATTTCTCAAGACCATAAAGCTCGAAATAAGTTTGCGAGTTAGTCATGGCTGTATGTTTTTACAAAGACACACAGACTCCATTTGATGTGTTAAAATGCGGTTCCATTGTGCTTATTAGTTATTTCTTATAATACTGTATGCAGTTTATTTATTAATTACTAATGTGGCCAAATTTAATGCTCGAAGGTTCAGTTCAGAAGGGCCACGTACTAGTGCACTCTTCACCTACTAATGTGACAACTTTGGCATCCTAGTCGCACGTTACCATTGAGACAAATCTGTGCAATAGTTGACATTTGCACGCTACTCTTTAAAGTAGTAGAGGTTTTGCCTCATTTTTAACATGTGCTACAAATATGTCACAGTTGCTCTCCTATAGGGGGCAAAGAGTGCCCTAGTACATGGACCTTAAGATGAATAATAAGGCTATGGAAAGCAATAGATTTATCCCCATTTTATTCTTAGGCATGAGAGTGACAATGCTGTAACATTATTGTCGCCACTTGAGGGCGCCAGTGGAGCTATTGTAGAGTTGATGGTCCTCTCCTGGAAGCTTCCTCTCCGTGACCGTTTATTTGGTTGTTACAATCATGACTGGAAAGTTTTCATTAAAGCACCATTGTTTGACACCTATTTGCATGATACAAGAAAAAAAAATAACGCAATGCAGAGGAGGCGCATGTCGAAGGCTTTGTAATATGTGTAAATTGACACCAATGTACTTACTGTTCTTATTTATTTGTTTTCAAATGGTAGGGCGAAAAAAAAAAAGTGAACCACAAAGCAATACATTCATGTCCACTCGATGTTCTGAAGCCACATGTCTTTTCTATAGAGATGTTTTACTATGTGGACATTTGAACTGAAATGAATAAATTACAGGTTTTATGTGAAATCAGCAGGTCTCGTGTGAATTTGTGCAGCTCTGGTGTGTGGAGCCTTTGACTAATGACAACAAGCCAACAAAGCGCCTAAAAGTCAGGTAAAATTGCCTTACAATGGTTTCTGCCTGTCCTTGATCAAATTGAAACCCTCCTCCTGCCATGAAGACGTACTGCATGCTCCTCTTCCTCTTTATATTGGGCACATGGTGCCACGCTTCCTTTAGGTAGCCCAGGGTGAAGCTGCAACGTGGAGCCTGTCCTCTATTCTGGTTGAGCTTCAATGGCCACTGCTGCAAGTACATAGCCACATTCATGACCTGGGCGGACACACAGGTCACCGGCATGTCAGACAAAGGCCCACGTGGTGTCCATCCACATTCTGGAGGAAGATAGCTTTGCCAAAGTCCTCATTTCGAATTTTGACCCTGCTCAGAAATCCACATGGATCGGAATCCATGATGTCCACAAAGAGGATACGCTATGTTGAATAACGGCCAGCCAGACAATGCAAAAGGTGGCGAACATGATGTTGTCACTAGCCATGGTTGGGGACAAATGGAATTACTACCCCTGTAGTTCTCCCACGTATAATTTTGTCTTGAGTGAGAAGTGATGAAACCAGTTAAACTCATTTTTTTTTTTAAAAAGGGGAAAAAAGTGTTTCATTAGATACTGAGGACTGAGGGGAAAGCACCACTTTTATTCAGTCACGTTTATGGATGCCACGTCAAAGCAATCCATGTAGAACTTTTCATTTTGAAACCTGTTTAAAATGACTGAGAGAGAGTATATAGAAATAATGAACATACATTATGTGAAAAATATTGAATAATATATGTACAATAGCCGATATAATCACATAAGAATTAAGAAGTGATCCTAAATAATATGTTCAGCAACAGTTGCAAGGGGGGTTTTGCACACAGTGCGTTTCAAGCAAGCACCGCCACTGACTGCTCATGACTTTGCTTTAATACAGTATTCTGCGGCGTGAAATGAAGAAATATGCTAGTACAATATTGATTTTGGGGACTTTTGTCAGTGTAATGGGGTCCAAATCGTAAGAAATTTCAGAGCTCCAAATTGGTTGTTTGTTCTTCCGGCAGTAGGCCACGCCCGCACCCAACTTTCGCGCGAAACATCAGACTGCACCATTTGATGCGAAAAAAGGGGTGTTGAAGACGGAAGGTTTCTTTTAATCCAGTAAAATATTCCCAGGAAATTCAAATAATCCGTGTAATTATAAATATAATGTTTCAGAGCAATTATTACATGTGGATAGCGACAAATGAAGGATTACTCATGCATAAAATGTAAAGTTGCAACTGCCGATAACGACCTTTGGTTTACAGTCAATGTATTTACCTATGTTAATGTTTAAATCCATTTCGCCTCCCCGCTGTCCTCCGAAGAAATTGTATTTTGTTTAGTTTTATTGGAGATTTTCAGTAAAACGACGACGAAATGGACCTCAAATCAAAGGTAAATTCATTTTAAGAAATTTTGGTGGTGTTGCTCACTCTTTCCCGTCAGAAACGACTCTTTGTGAATCGAATTAACTACGTTTTGTCCATTCTTCGGTCAAAAAAATATTGTCTGTTGTTAACCGTTGAGCAGTTGCTTGTCGAGACTATTAAAGAATATCCTTGAATAGCAATAGTTTGAATATTGCTGTGGTGTCCTATGCCCAACACAAATTAATACATCGTCAAAAGATTCGTGACAAAAAACTCAAGTTACATCGCTATTTTCAGTGCTATGCTCCCATACAGGAATATTGTCAATTTGAACGCAAACATTTCTAGCAACTTATTCATATCATGTAGCAAAAAACGTGTGGACAGTACTCACTAAAACCACTCAAGTCAAGCCCCAGCTTTGTGTTTACTGAGAAATGGGTGAGAAGCTTACTTTACATTCGCTTTCATTGATCACGGCACATTGTATGTCTTCCCGAAGGCGCTGCGTTTCAAGTCAAAGTTTATTACTGCCGAGCTGGCTCGTCTGTTCAGCCAGTCGGACAGCGAGGAGGACTTTGAAGGCTTCGATGAGGACGATGCAAGAGTGGACAGAAGACATTTTAAAATGCAATTCAAGACGAAGGTATGACTCGTAACGTCCAAGATTCGGCCAAAATTCAAATATGGCGGGCGCAAATGTTTAAATTCTTGATGCACAAAGCCAAATCAAAAAACCAAAACAACAGCAAGTTAAGATTTTGATGTTGGCTGAACCGAGTTCTGCTGAGGTACATTGCAAACAGGACAGTGTTAAAAGCAGTTACAATAACACCATTCGGTAATAAAATAGCCTGTGTAGTGTAGAATTTAACACTGATACATTGTTAAAATGGAGTGTCACCTGGATGCGACCCTTACATAATGGTTGAGTTGAGTCTTCAGGGTAATTCTCCTCCGCTTGCCAAATGGAATCAAACTTCCATAAGGTAAGCAAATCTTTCACATGATGATATCTGATGAAAAAAAGCCTCATAACTTGTTTGAGTTTTCTGTTCATCTCTTTTTTTTTCTGTAGACAATTTTTTCCTGATTATTTTTGGTCCAATCCAAATTGTACAATATCAGGAGTTTCCTTTCATGTTTTTGGTGTGTCCACATTTGAACTCTTGGCAGATGTTGGAGCCAGAGGATGGCAGTGATACAGACACAGGCTTCTACTCTGATGATGAGGAGACGCCAGCGAGGAGAGGAAGTCTCCTTGTAGCTCTCCGGTATGTGTACTTATAATAATCGCATTGTTGAGTATGTACTGTAGTTGACATATCTGATCTCAACGCAAATGTGGTATGCATACAGCATATGTAATGCACTTCTTTGCTCTTTCTTAAAAACTCTGTCAAGGATTTGAGCCTCATAATCTTCTTGATATTCATGTTGGTCGCATATCTATTTCTCTTCTCAGTTTTCCAGTCAAACAGTCACCCACCCCCAAAAAAGAGCCACAAGCAAAAAGCATCGTAAAGCCGGTTAAAGAAACCGTGGCACAGAGGGTGAGACAGAGGATGAAGAAGCAGGAGGATAAACAAAGACAAGCGAAGGCAGAGAAGGCGACGGGAGAAGATGAGGCTGTGTGCCGAAGCCTCAGCAAGCGGGACAAAAACATCCAGGAGAACAAAGCCATGGTGGTTATAATAATAGGGAGCGTCAATACAATGACAAACAATATGGACCATCATAATATAAACGTTGACCGCCCTTCATTCTTCTTCTTGACTGTTGTCTTCCAGCTGGCCAAGCTGTTTGCTGATCTCACCACTGTGGCAGACCTAACTTTCCCTGACACCCCTCAAGTGAGCACTGCCACTCAGCCAAACACTCCGTTTCTATTTGCGATGCTTCAACATACTGCGCCACACCTCTGCTTTCTTATATGAGCTCTCGTTTTGTTCACACCACCGCAGAAAAAGAAGCGCTCTCCGATGAAAGCAACGCCGCGCAAACGGAAATTGGAACAACGCAGCGGGTCTGAAAGGAGGAACCCGTCACGTAAAGCTCGCCCTCCTGAGAACTTTGCCGTAGACCAAGTGTGTGAGCCGTTGCCCCGCAGTGGCCCAAAGGCGATAGACCTCAGGAGACTGGTAGAGGTACAAATGCCTAACACCGCATCAACTCCACAAAGTGGGGGCTCCAATTTGAAAACAAGTGTCCACCTTCTTGTTCCATCCTGCGTCAGTCTTTACATTTCAACTACATGATATCATTCAAATGACATTTTTATTTTGTTTAAACTGATGAATATATATTCATATAATACAGTGAACCCCACTCATTCTGGACCCAGCCACAATAGGTAAAAATCTTAATTGTACAGTGAACCCTGTCACTCATTCTGGACCCAGCCACAATAGGTAAAAATCTTAATTGTAGAGAGACACTGAAAACGGATACTTAAATAGTATGAATGGAAAGTTTACTTTTAAAAGTTTCCACTGACAAGACCAAAGTTACCTGTTCGTCCTACACGCTTTAAATATTTAAACCTATTAAATCACACAGCTCTAATTTAAACCTATTAAATCACACTATTTAAAGTATTCCATAGAACCTGTTCTCACTTTCACTGTCAAGCAGAGGCCGTCATACGCAATCACTTTGAGGAAATGAAACGAAAGTCTCAATTGCACAGGTGTTAAGAGGTCATGTGTGCTTGCTTCAAGCTGTTTGTCACCCCAGGTGAACTGTACCATAAACCTGTCACATAAAACATAAAAATTAAACATTGCGCACTTCCATGGTCAAACATTAGAATTGCACGAATCTGCTCTCTTAATGTGTACAGGTCATAGACAGGCTAACGTAACTTAGCATAGATGTAATCGTAATTAAACTTTCAAACAACTTCTGCTCAAACACAGAGAGAAAAAAAAACCCCACACAAACAGCATTCAGCAGTTTTAACCTTGTGTAAAGCCTCTCGATGTTTGACTTGGTCTCATGATTGGCAGGTGGATGAGGAAAGTGCTGGCAACGGGCCAGCGAAGAAGCGGAGGAGCCATCGACGCAGTCAGTACGAGTTCAAGTCAGTGGATGACATCACCGAAGAGGACTTGGAGAACATTGCGTCCCGCAGCAAAGACAAGATCTGGGACAAGGACAATGTGAGTCATCAACACTTTGATGGCTTTTCTGCAGGTGCTGCTCAACTCGTGTCGTTTGTTCCCCGTGTATCAGCGGGGTGAAGTAACCTAGTAGAAACACTTTCATGAGACTTAGTTTTTTTTCCAACACCTCTGTTGTTTACTGTATGTTTATGTTTGTGTAATGTGTGTGTTGTTGTTCCCCCCGACCCCTAGGGAAGCTCATGCCACCAGTGCCGACAGAAGACCCTCGACACAAAGACCGTGTGCCGCAGTGGGTTCTGTTCTGCGGGCAAAGGCCAGTTTTGTGGGCCGTGCCTCAAGAACCGCTATGGCGAGGATGTGCGCACCGTCTTGCTCGACCCGGTGAGAAGCAACCGTTTGGCTCGCAAAATGAGAGAAATGGTCCAATTTCATTGTTTATTGTCGACAAATCATGTATTGCATCTTCATTCGTCTATCAATGGCAGTGACGTACTGTCACCACAATTCAGTTGATAGTATAACGTACGATGAACCCACGTACCCACCTGCTGCCATCCACACAACAGAATGTTGGCCTGAACTAAACAGGTCAAGATTTCCCATAAACTGAGATAAGATCATTATCTCAGTCACCATATGTGCAGTACTTTTTGTGGCATTTTTTTGTTTGTTGAGATTTTTGTTCCCCCATGTGAAATTTGTGCTTTTGGCAAGAGAATTAAGCTCTAGTACTGTTTAACGGTTCATTTGTTTTCAGTCTCGGTATCGATCAAGAGGGGTTTTGGGAGGCTGATGACAGTTGCGATTTGGCAGGAGAAAATTCCAATAACTAGTTAATCAGCACATTTAAAAAAAAATATTGAATGAATAAAATAACATCTGTTTTTGCCTCTTAACACGACAAAAAAAAAAAAGATTTGAACTGCAGGCGGATCATTTAACCATCTTAGAATTCTTTGTGTACTCATTTAGTATTTAACTTTAAAACAGAGAGGAATTAACCGGAGACACTTTTCTCAGATGTCAAAAAGTGTCATGTTACATTTTAAATGTGATGTTCAGAGAAGGCAAAAAAAAAAAGATGAATTGGGGAGTTAAAGGAGATATTGCAACTCTGCATCATATTATCAAGGCTTCTATTCAAATAGAAGGCAGTCGACGTCGTAGTCAATGAGAGCTTGTCTTTTCTGCAGACATGGTCCTGTCCGATCTGCAGAGGAATGTGTAACTGCAGCCTGTGTCGGAAGAAAGAGGGGCGCTGCGCTACTGGCATTTTGGTCGGGCTGGCCCGCTACAATGGCCACAATAACGTCCACGAGTATCTGGAGAGGTACGCACACAGCATCGTGTTGATATTGGCACATTGGCGGCCGTGCACTCAGCGTGGCGTTTGCTGATGGAATTTGCGTTGCACTGCATTTAACACGAAAGAAGTTCGCATGCCAAGTAAGTTTGAAGTTTTGCCTTGTTTTGTCTCCTTGGCAGAATTCAGAAGGAGCTCCAGTAAAGTCCACGGAGACCCCTCCTCATACAGATGATACACTGCACAGTACTGTAGAACTCTTTGATAAATGTTTATTTTTTTAGGCAGGCGCTTTTATCAAACTACTGTCGAGTTGCGTTGTTATCCTACTGCGCAACAAACGCTAATAGCATTAGTACTGTACTTTTTTATTTAGTTTTTTTTACCTTGCATTTTTTTGGTTTGTTTACCTTGAAAGTGTTTTTACAAAACACACAAACCTTTTTTTTTTTTTTTTTAAACCACTGTGTACAGTTGTGCCTCAACTTTAATTTCTTGCGTGACCAAACTAAACTACCGGTACTCAAATCATAATTTCCCATAAAACAGCACTTTACAAAACTACTTTCTAACAACATCAATAATAATTCAAAATAATGTCAAGAAAAAAGTGTGCATCCTGATTAAATCAGCGTCTGGCTTCTGGTCTGTGTATTCTAGCCACCACTGGACAGTACAGTGACTTAACACTGACATCAAAATAGACAAGAAACAATCAAAAGTACTTGGTTACCTGCTCCTACTAGTTGGTTTTCAGAGCAGATAAGGAATATATGTTGAAAGTGTTGTTGTCAGTCTACATGTTTTGCTGCACTGTGTTCAGACGTCTGATGCTTGAGTGTCGGTAATAGCCAGTCTTCCTAAAGCAAAGTTGTCATGTGGTTGTTCGCAGTCTTTCAAATTTGTGCTCACAAGTCCAAGCATAAAGTCATCCGACCTAAGACTTGTGTTTCGAAAAACCGGTGAATCAGGCCACTTGTATATCAAGGTAACACCGCATTAGGATTCTTGTCATTTTGCGATATCTAGTTCTAATAAAGACTGTCTTTTGTTTGCATTTTTTTGTGTACTTGTAATGCAGTAGACAGATCCTGAACCATGGTTCTGTGGTAAATTACAACAAGATCATAATTCCCGTATTCATCCTTTTTGGGCTGCTTTTGTTTGTTGGTGTGTCGTGAGATATTTCTAATGTGAATTGGATGCTTCAGCTCGAAGATTGCGACACACTAGGAAAGTTCAAGCAAAGCAAAAACCGATAGGTTGGCAATCAGAAAGGTAAGGCTGTTTAAAATCACTTTATTATCACGTGTTATGCAGGCAAATCATATTTCTGCTTGACGTTAGATTTTTGTTTTTTTCCTCCATTCTTTTTACTGACATAACACATTTGTACAAACCAGTTTTAGAAATCTCCACAAACCGGAGCCTTTGAGGCTAACCTGGCAAAAAAAATCAATATCAAATGACATGGCGAAGAACACAGTTTAGAAAAAGATTTACAAATGAGATGTTGCTAGAAAATATCCCCCTCCCCTCCTCAAATAAAAGTTGGTTGTCACACAAAATATTACCCCACAAAAAACATCGAAAATGGTTTGGCATCAACTTTTTTTGTTTGTTTGAAACCCTTTTTTTTTTTTTTTGCTTTTTCATTTTCTCCCCAGAAAGAAAAACACATGGTGCAAGGAAGAATGAAACAGAAAATAAGTCATACTAGAGCAAAAAAAAAAAAAAAACCCTCAGCCATGCCATACACAACATTAGAATCAACACTCACAAACAAATATAAGTCCAGCTGGAAGGCAAATATTACAAATCAAGGATAATAAATTAGCTTTACACAGTAGGCTGCTGTGTGGTTCATGGGAGGGGCTGTATTTCAAAGCAAACTCTATAAAATATAGATTTTTTTGTTGTAAATAAGACTACGCACTGGACTAACACTGGGCAACACCACCAGAAACATCTCATCACCACATAAACAGCCCGAACAACCCCCCCTACTTCGGCCTGGCCTGTGCTCCATCTCGCCACCACCCGACCACTTTGCTCGCCCTGACCTTCCCTCAGCTTGTGTTAAGGCGGGAGCAGGTCACAGAGCAGGGGTCAGGGTGGCAATCAGAATAGCACAGAAACCCAAAAGCATCTTCATTGTCCCTCTCAGCTGCTAGAACTCAAATGCACAATAGTGATAAAACGTCAGGAATGAACCAAACAATCGCTCTCGTGTGTGCTCGTTTCCGCCAAACCCTCCTCCCTGACAATGTAAACATGTTCCACTAGATTGTCATTTAAGTATTGCTTTCATCTCACATAGTTGTAGAAAGCTAGATTGTTTTCTTTTATAGAAACCTTTTTTTTTTTGCCATGGCCACTGCTGCAATAGGAATGCATTATATATAAATCTTTCCATATGTGCTTTTTTCTGTTCCTTTCTTGGTGAAGGAAGGAAATCTCCTTTTTGTTTTGTAACAGTTCATAAAGGAATACACACCTGAATCAGATGGGAGGACAAAACTCAAATTACGGTAGGTAGATCCTCTACATGACATACTCTCTCTCACACACACACACACACACACACACACACACAAACCATAATCATAGGTTGACTTGCACACACGCACACGGTCCAAAGACTGCCTCGGCTCTGCGACAGTCCCCGTACATTGATTGACCCTCAGCCCTGTCTGACAGGTAAGAAACAGGTACACAACTTTGTGCATAGAGATAGATGTTCGCGTGATTTAGAAAAAAAAAAATCATTATTGAATGTTTTTCTTAATCTCAACACAACGCTTCCCCTCCACCCCATGATAGAGCTTATCTTTCATAGCTGTATTTTATAATTGTGTTGTTGGCTTTTGACTGTGTGTTGAATGATGCTAATCTCGATTTTTTTTTCTTTCCTTTTTTTTCCCCATGAAGCATCTGTAAAAGAAAAGCAGCCACACCAGCAATCCCTGTGACTAACAGCAACCGCCTATTCAAACTCCTCCTCTTCTTCCTCTTCCTCCAGGTGACTGGAGGTAGTGGGCGTTTCAGGCTCGGAGTCACGGGAGAGGGTCGCCACGGTGACGATTTGAGGGGAAGCCTGGAGACCCTCGGGGGCATCGTCCTCCATGTTGTCGGTGGTGATGATGGCCACGGCGGCCCCGCCCTTTTTGTTCTGGTGGGTTTTGATGTGCTTGGATAGGTGGTCGCTGCGCATGAAGCGCTTGGAGCATTCGGGACACTCAAAGCGCTTCTCTCCTTTTGGAGGGCAAAAACACAACTATCTTAAAAGTCATTCTTTAAAAAGGTCAAATAGCGTTTCAGAGTGTGCTTGCTGGGTTTCGTACTGGCACAATGCACATTCTATCCCGCATGTTGAGCTGAACTATTCTGAAAATGAACAATTTTTTTCTTTTCGATATTGCCATTGCAGTCTAATAGATCATTATTTTTTTCAAGGTCGTTTTTCCGTGTATTTTTAAATTTTATTTTGAAACAACCGTGACTGTGAATGTAAACTACAGCAAAAGCATTGACCAAGGCGTTCTCAAAATTTGTCGTAATGCCCATTAAACATAACCACCATAAATGCCGTATGAATTAAAAAGTTGCCTGTTTTTGAGAAAAGAAGTTGTCCTGTTTCAATAATAAATGAATCCTTAAAAACAACAACAAAAAAAGTATGTTGGAAGACTATAATGTTCAAGTTGAATCTGGTGTCCATGCGGATTGACTGTCTTGGAGTGTCAGCTCCTCTTGGCCTCTCAGTACAGCAATAATAATTATTTGCAGAGGCTAAAAATATTTGCCTGTCAGTATTGTTTATGCAGTTTCTATACAAGGCACAATATTTTTTTTTGCCAGTTATGTTGCAGACCTCCAAACTACGGCCTGCAGATCCAAGTTTTAGAACCACTGTTATGAACAAATATGGGCTAGCTGTGATACGTTACAAGTATGTGAAATGTTTGCATGTCCAAATTTTACCCGCTTTATGATCAAATATGCGTGTGTGTGACTGTAGCACCTGTGTGCGTTCGCCGATGTCTCTGCAGCTCGTCGCTCCTGGTGAACCTCTTGCCGCAGAAGATCCAATTGCAGACAAACGGCCTCTCCCCCGTGTGCCAGCGCAGGTGGGCCCTCAAGTGGGAAGTCTTGCCGTACACCTTTCCGCAACCTTCCATGTGGCAGATGTGCTGCTTCTTCTTTGTGGGGTCACCACTGTTTCTGCGCCAGAGGGCAGGAGTCTTTATACTGCAGCACTTTGAAGTTAAGATTGCATAATTTCAGCTGCGGGATCAAGTGTTACTTTGACTGTGAGATGCGAATTACCGTCTGAGTTTTCATTAAATTACACTTTGCTCCAATTGTCACAATTTGGATATTTTCACTTTAGGGTGTACTCACTTTTGTTGCCAGCGGTTCATTTTACATTGACTGTAGAGTTATTTGAGGGCAAAATAAATTCAAACTCTACTGTGAGATTTGTCTCAAGTAAATTATGGTTGGGAAACACTGCACTATGAGTGCTAAATGTGAACTCTTTAGTTTTAATTTCAAATTCAAATGTGTTAGTTAAAGCACACCAGATGATCCATCCTACAGCAGTTTACTAACATACTTCCTACCTTGCTTCTCCGTCTCTGCAGTTTGGGCAGGAGCAGGCGACTCGACGGAGCCTCTTGCTGGGCGGTCCCTCCTGGTCTGAGGAACTCTGCACAGATCCTAACTGATCTGGACTCATTGACGAGCTGGATGCCACATTCCCTACCGTGACCGTCACAGGGGACGACTGAACTTTGACTCCATCCTGTCCTTGTGGTTGACCTTATGGTGAGAAATGGCACACAAAAACATTCAAAACGTGTTTGTTCGGTTCTTAGTTGGAGATAGAAAGTAAAGTTCAGGACAGGCATCCAAAATTGGTTGAATTTTGAATTCTTACCCTGTAAACCTGTAATAGTGAGAGGCACACCCTGCACCTGGACCCCGGCACCGGTGAGCCCAGCAATGCTGACCGTCTGTACGCCAGATCCGGGGTTGATCTGAGCTGCACTCAGTGTCAGGGGAGTTCCTCCCAGGGAGACCAACCCTCCACTCCCCACTGTTGTCCCACCGGCCACCGGGGCAAGCGTAAGCTGCTGTGGCATTGCAGCTCCCAGGCTGCCTTGGAGGGAGACGCCACCAGGGAGCTGTAGTGTCTGCCAAGCGATCTGCCCGGAAGGGGACAGTGTAGGTGTACGAATAACAACTTGGGCTGGATTCTGGAAGGCCTGAATGGGCTGCAGGGTTTGACCAGGGGCCAGCTGGAGAGTCTGAATGTGCTGTTGCTGCTGGCCTTGGTTTTGACTTGGTGCTTGGGGCTGCAGCTGGATCTGCTGTACCAACTGATGTCCCACTTGACCCACGATCACCTGCTGAATGGTTCCCGGTGCGTCCGTTTGGCTTTGGACCCCATTGGCCTGATTCTGACTTTGAGAGTCGGCCTCAGTGCTTTGTGCTTGGTTTTCAGTCGCTGCAGCCTCTATACCAGCAGAGACCACTTGTGTTCCATCTGACACGCCGTCACCTTCGTTAACCGGTGGCGGTGCTGCCCCAGCGACTGCTGCGGTTGCCATCAGCTGGTTGCCGCTCGCAACAGAAAAAGTGCCATCTGCTGATTGGATAAGCTGCACGGCCCCGCCTCCTCCAACATTATTGATCACAGGCAAAGCCAAAGTCATGCCACCAAGGTTGATGGGTACTGTGGTCATTACAGGAGTCTGAGATCCCTGAAGGGTCTGCAGCTGCAGGGGGAAAGACTGAGCGGGACGGATTTGCAGGGGGACCGTCTGATTGGCTGTACTTGACAGAATAGCCTGCTGGTTGGCTGTCTGGAGAATGGCCTGGGCCTGGCCTGGACTCGGACTCTGGATGAGCTGAACTTGCTCTGGCAGAGCCCCGATGGAAGCCTGCTGAGTTGGGCTGATATGGATCTGCTGTCCATCTGTAGTCTGCAGGTGAGGGATTACCTGGTACTGCACCCCACCTCCAGCATTGGGAAGGTTCTGAACCTGGATTATCTGGAACTGCTGCTGCTGATTGGTGGTCACACTATTGGTCCCAGCTATGGCTTTCACCTTCACAATGGGAAAGATGCAGTGAGGACAATGGAAAAAAATGCATGGGTGGCATTATCAAGTAAGTGAGCCCCCGCTATTCAGAATCCACACATATTTGGCACCCCCCCTTGTTTTGCTAATAACAGAGAGTAGGTTCCAAACCTCTTTTAAATAATCCACTAGCGAGGGAATTTGCAAATGCTGAACCAAGAATATGCAGGGGTTCACCATATTAACACAAATTCATCCCTGACCTTGCGTCCAGGTGAGCTGTCGTTAGGAACGGTAGTGGCCACTGTTACGGCTACCGGCTGGTTGGTGTTCTCCTTGGCCATGGTAACTGGTGCTGTAATGATCTGCCACCCGTTCCCCGTGAACTGAGCCGGGACCAGTTCCAGCTGCTGGGGAACTAGGGCCTGGCCCCCAGATGTGTCCACTACAATTTGACCCTGGAGCTGACCTGCTTGCAGTTGAATCTGACCAGCCTGGAGCTGGATCTGCTGGGGTCCTGTCTGGACCTGGGTCCCCTCCGCTCCTCCCTGCCCCCCGATCTTACTGCAGGTGGCCGCCAGCAGAGCCAACGGAGAGGGCTGAGAGGAATCCTATGAAGGACAAAGTGGGTGAGTAAAAAGAAGGGACAACTCGGAACTCGTATGCATACGCAAACAAGCACCACCTCCAAGTCAAAAAAGCCAACGGGGAGGGATGGGCTTGACTTATTCTGCAGGCAAATACACAGCTTGACACAAGGAGGAAAAAGAAAAGGCAAGCCATGGGTGGGGAAAAGATGGTGTTGAAAAGAGAAACACAAAGCTGACAGAAAACGAGCTGTCAGTAGAAGTGGGCAGTATTACAGGAAGCGAGTGAGTGGGCGTGTGAGAACCACATTTTCTCTTTTTCTCAGAACACTGCAAGAAAATGCCGCCTTCTCTCGCTCTCCTCACAGGAAGTAGGTCGCAGGCACAATATAGCAGGTTGATTTTGACACTGCAGCAACACATACGCGAACAATAAGTGCATTTGAAAATGACTCCCAGAAATCATCTCCAAAATATGAACTGGAAATAGAAGTCGCATACCACAGCCATTGGAATCCATAAGCAGAATTAAAGCATTCTGAGGCTAATTCAAAGTGACATTTCTATAAGTACAATGGCTGAAGTGTGACAGCCATGCAAAGCTACTCATGAGGCTTTTGGGGCTGGCTCTCAGCTGGGCTGCACACAAGCAGGAAGTGGAATTGACGAGAGGAACGCCCCCAGAGGTGTCTGGCTTACTGGCGGGCTGGAGCGAGAGAGGGAGTGAGCGCATTTTCTTGGCCTGAGGGCAAAGCAAAAGTAATCAAGTTCCTTTTGAGTACCTGTGATCCAGAATGTTTCCCCTTTTTTGATGCTTTCCCGCCGTCAGTTCCAGATGATTCCTTCTTGGAGTCTTGGGAGAGGGGCACGATTCAAATGTTAGAATAGCAAAAGTCACAATATCATCAGGTGTGCCTATACAAATTCATGTGCAGGATGGGTGACCTTAGGGAAATAGCAGCACATAGCACCGAATATAGCGCAACAACGGTGCTATTGATCATTCCAAGTAACCACATCAGTAACATCATAGGCTTCCTATCTGTCAGACAAGGGAGGGAGAACCGGGGGGAGGAGACGGCAAGGCGGAGGAGGAGGATACCTACCACTCATAACGCATGAATATACCAAGAGGAAGAGGGTGTAGTTCACGGTAGAAGGCCGGCCGGCCGGGAGCGGAGGAGGAGGACGGCCTATATGTTGGGCTCTGGGCCGTGGCGGATCTGCCCGTTTTCACGAAACCACCCACCGTCCAGGAAGGGCGGTGCCAAGCGGAGACACAGCCGAACGGCCCCCACCCCTTCCCGGTTCACAAAAATAACGGAGAAAGCTCCAGCCGTCCCCCGCAAGGCAGCTGCGCCCCTCGCACGCGCGTCGCACGTCTCTTGAGGCGGATAGAGCGTCCGTAAGCGCGCAAATTAGCGCTTATCACGATGGTCTCCACAACGGCGTTCGCAGTGTGTCAGCGAAGAGGCCCACCCACTTCCATTTAAGCATCAGGACAACACCCCTGTTGTGCCGTGCCCGCTTGCCGCCGCTGCTTCTGGCACGTCGTCTCCGTCCGCGAGCCCACCGAAAAGCAGCCACTATTTGTATTACACTCGTATTCCGCTTTTATTCGTTCACACTTTCATTTTTGGGGCTGTAAAGGGGGAGATACGCTCAGATAGCTGTGGCTTTTGTGGGCGGACGCGCTCCTCCCACTTATTCAGATTGGTTGACGGGGTTTGGCGTGCGAGGGTTCAGATGGGAGTTGTATTTTGCTCAAGCCTCACCTCCTCCAATGCCATTGGGCGAGCGGGACTACATTTCCCATGACGCCCGTGAGCTGACCCGCCTCCCGGCTGAAGTGGTGCTAGTCAAGTTAGTGTGAGAGCGACGTGAGGGCGGTGACTATTATTTGTGGCTTTAAATGAGGAAGAGAGGCGTGTGTGGAACGGGGGGCACTCGTGATCAAGTTTTTGAGATTTTTATTTTTAAGTTTGAACTATAAAAGCTTGCACGATACGGCTTTAAAAAACTGTTGTAATTTATAACTGTGACGTTTCTGGAAAAAACATGTTGCTGAACCTAACCCTAATTTCATATTATTATTAATAATTATGGTATTACTGTGATTATCAAAACCTGATCTGGCACAGAAAAAAAACGAGGGCAGATTTGTAATCGGCGCAAAAAAAGTTATACAATACAATACAGCCTGATTTATGTAGCGCTTTCACAACAGCTGCAGCTGTAACAAAGCGCTTAACAAAACTTATGTGAAAGTTTTAGTCCACCGATTTTCATCATTCTACATTTCTTCGCTGATTCAAACAATTTCAACTTTGAGATTGTCACCTCATTTAGGACATCTTGGGAACTATTTTCCACATTCGCCAATTTCCTACTTTTGCCACAGTTCCACAGTTTCCTTGAAACTAATTTCCATAAAAATGAAAGTTTAAAAAAATTGATTCATTAATTCTAAAGTACAATTTTTTGTGTCTGGAGTAAAAGTAAAAAGTTGAGAAAATAGTCAAGTGATGTACAGATTCCATAAAAAACAAAAAACACGTTGTCACACACAAGTTGTCCATTGTTGATCGTTTTGTTTTGTTTTGATGGTCACCATTGACCTTCAGATCAAATCAAAAGATTACATCAATTTGACTTTGTAACGTCCCAGGACGAATAAAAAGATGACATTGACCGAGAGGTTGTATAATCCTAAATAAAAATACTTCATTAAGTGACCACGGTTTTTATTTTTCACTATAACACTCTGTATGATTTGATTTTTGTGTGCCCAGAACTGACACCTCCTCCCCACAAGCAGACGTTTAATAAATGCGGCGGAACAGCCAGTCAAGTGCCCCCGCCCCCGGGCCACATTGCGAGGCGTTGCTAAGCAACGAGGGTTGGCCTGGGGGGAAAAAAAGGAGTCGCCTTATGCGAAATTATTCGGTACTCCTTGTGCATTTCTGCACAAAGATTTGACATTGGACACAATTTGAGAATCAATAGGGATTACGCCAATCTGTATTCTTTAAAAAAAATCTTGTGGATTAAAAAAATGCGAGGTTTTCTTTGGAAATTCAGTCGAAGCAGTCAGGAAGAGTGTGTTATACACATATTACACCACTAAGTGGCGTTACAGACAAGCTAAACAGTACAGTTTCCTGTATATGAAAATGCACTTTTCAGGGTACAGTGTTTGTTTTTTTAAACTTAAAATATCCTTGAGTATAAATTTAGTAAAAGAGTATTTCGTAAGTAAATTGGAAGTATTGTTATTTTTAGTTCCGAATAAGTAATGGGATCCAACAACGAAACCAAAGAGTTAATATTTTAGAGAATCGAATAAAGAAATACTTCCTACTCATAATACTGCCTATCTTGATGATTGCATTTTGTCATCAGAACTGTGAATAATTTCACAGGATAGTTTAGTGGAGTGATTTTTTTTTCCACTTCTGTAACTTGATAATCAGACAACACATATCCTACTGTATGAATGACATACAGTAATAAGGTGTGCGTGAGTCGATGAATGTTTGCGTGCCATCATTGTCTTTTGTGCAATGAGGTTCTCTTTTTTTTTTCCAGAAGGGTGGGTGGGCGGTGTCCATTTGTCACTGGAAGCAGTGGCGTCACGGTGTCTCCTCTTAAAGGTAAGTCTGGAAAGACAAAGAGATTTACGACTGACGTGAATTTTGGCAGAAGCTTCTTATGTTGATGTGTGTGTGCGTGCGTGCGTGTTACTCACCACTCACTCACTGAATTGGACTTGCTTGTTTGAAAGTTGGCAAGGGCACAATTGTAATGAGTGGATTGACGAGATTGCACTCTGAAAAAAAAGCTGTGTGTCATCTTGCAGCCAAGAGGGTTATGCAGCAAGATGAAGAAAACATTTTCTACTGTGTCCACGAGTATCATCACCATAGAGTTTTATTCGAGTTTTGCGATGGTTTAAGTGTGGTCAGTTCCTATGAGGGGCAATTGGCGACTTCATTCAGCATTCCGTCAAGCACACTACTGAAAAGCATATTTTAGGATGATACATGAGAGCATTTCGGTGTAGTAAGAGTGTTTCTGTATAATGCGAGAGCTCTGCAATACTGTGTGTGAAAGCTTTCAGTAGTGGGATTTATTGTGTGTTATTATTTTGTAGCGGGTGGTCCAATTTAAGCATGAGAGCATTTCACAAATGAATCATGAGAGGATTTCAGCCACGTGTGTTCGTTCATGTTTAATCTGTGACTGAAAGTGTTTTAGTTGAATGTGAGAGCAGTTCTATGGTGTATATGCACATTATACTGAAATGCTCCCACGGTGGTATTTTTTTTTCCCTCTGAGCTCAACGTGAGTCATTTGCTTCAGTGAAGATTCATGGCCTGAGAATTTTGAGAATGCGTCTACTGGCGTCTGCGACACGAACAGGTATTTACAATGTTTTTTTCAGCTGACTGGAATCATGCTCATGTCAGCTCATAACACACCAAGTACACCTTCCTTCAGTACTTTACAAACTCGGACAGAACCCACCAAAATGATGTGACAACTCCTACAGCATTGATCCATAAGAGTAACTTGACCCCACCCAGGTAGATCAAGACAAGAGCGGAGATGCCTGCAGGTAGAACTGCAGGTCACTTGAACTGAGAGTGAACTCTGGGTGGACCCGTGACCCATTTGACCATCTGTGGTTTTGAATCTAATTCAACATCCTCTCCACTTTGACTTTTAGCTCGTGGAAATGTTATTGTCTTGTTCTGTCATGGAACAAACACCTGTTTTGTATTTTGCCATTGAAGCTACTTCAAGTTGTGCAAAAAAAAAAAAAAAAAAGGCCCAGAATACTGAACCAGTGGATGTACATTCAAAAGTTGGGAGGTCAAACAAACTTCTCCTGTGTTAATTGTGCATCCTGAATTTGTGTGTGAAATGTCATTTTGGCCTAACAAAGTGTATACAATTATTTGATTTTGTTCCATTTCCAGGCAGCTGTATTGAAAAAGACCCCGGAGGACAAAAGGACAAAAGCCATGTGCCGCTTTCAGACGGTGAGCAGCCATGTGGCGTCTGGGGCTGATTATTTTTACAAGTGTGTGTGTGTACTCCTGCCCACAATCTGGCTTTGAAGACGATGTCCATGAGTTGGGGAAGACCTTTCCAGTGCCGCAAAGTGAAGGGTGCAGCACGCCATAAAGATACAAAGGTAAGTGTGTCAAATTGTGCATCAGCGTGCGTACCTGAGTGCAGGACCTGATCCGACTTGCCGGCCTGGCGCAGCTTGACGCCATCCCATCGTTTGGGGCCTGTCTGTGTATGTCCTGAATGACGGCCCAGAGGCGCGAGGGGGCTTGAGGTGGCAAAAGAAATGTTTCATGTTTGACGGGAAACATCAGTACAATAGCAGACGTGAAACTGCAGTCAGAGTGTGTGTGTGTGTGTGTGTGTGTGTGTGTGTGTGTGTGTGTGTGTGTGTGTGTGTGTGTGTGTGTGTGTGTGTGCGGGTTCGTGTTCACCTCTCCCTGCTCTGATTGATGACCTCTCATTTACCGTTTCACATACATGTGCACGTGTGCACTGCTTTTTTTGTTCAGGAATAAATTAACAGGTTGTTGCATGGCAATTTGCATGAAAATGCAAGCAGGCCATTCGATTTGATTCATAGCCCCCCCCTTATGAAATTATGATACATTGATTGTGTCAGACTGCTGACTAGTACTCCCATTCACCCCACCCTCTCGCAAATTGGATCACCCAGATCTCCCTCCCCCAAATGCTGAGGTAGCAGTGATCAACTCCATGAAATTCATCCATCAAGACAATAAGTGAAAAATGATGTCCGGAAGTATATGATTATGCTCCTCGGCTTGTACGCATCAATCAAGAGACACTGTGGACATGCACGTGCGCGCGCAGACACAGATACACACACACACACACACACACACACACCCACTTGACCAACCTAGAGAAGACTCAGAACCTGAACAATGAAGAACAAATTAATCTCATGGTGGGCACCGCAGTAGTGAGGGATGAGGAGCGAAATGAAGTTTCAGTCAGTTTGTTTTTTAAAAGCATTCTTGTGTTCTTATTTTATGTCATTAACACAAATATATATAATTTTAGTTTGTTATTTTGTTAACTTGAACAACCTTGCTTCAAATGATCACCGCCCCCCCCTTCACTCCTCCCCAAAAATTACCAGGGGAGGTCAACATTCCCCTTTAATTATTTTGTCACTTTGAATCACGGCCCCCTGAAATGGGGCCCGACACTTAACATTTTCTCAAGAGAAGTGTAGCCATTCATTACAGTCACGATAAGAAGGATGATTATGTTCTTCGTTCTCAAACTTTTCCGTTTTTGCCTTTCTGTGCAGCCTGTTGAGATAAAAAAACAACAACAAATTTGCCACTTTGTTTATGCTGTTTCCAAGGCTTTTTTGTTTGTCTATCGGCCTGTCAAATCAGTTTTGATAGCACATAATTGTCAGATAGGTGTAATTGTGGCCGTTGTTCCAGTTAATTGCTAATGAGTAAGAAAGCAAATATTGTACAAGGGGAATGTTTTCATAGTGGCGAACCTGAAATGTTGTTCATCAGCTCGACGCTGAGTAACGACAGACACTTCCGTGTGTTGATGACAGGAAGCCATCGACGAGCAGCTCAAGGCACATGTATGAAAATGCCTCTTCTCCTTCTCGAAAACCAGAACGCAGCTTCATCTGTTTGCAGAGGATCCATTTTGATGGCCTCAAAAGACAAATTCCTATCAGTCAAAGGTCATCTGAGCAAAACTCTGGCCACCGTCTGAAGTAGAAACATGTTTAAAATTGTCATTGGTCTTGAGAAACTTTCCTCTTCATTGTGCTGCTTATTTTTTTTTGGGGGGGGGTGTATGCACCTTGTGTTTGAAATAGCTTTTATAGCAATCTCGTAACTTTTCTGACACACCTCATATGGTCGTGAAATGCTGGGATTTTTCTGGGTTACAGTATTGCGAGCCTCGAATCAAAGGTGGATGTTACCAAACATTGCCTCTTCGCTTTCAGTTGTTTTGGAGGTGGTAACCAATGCTTATTAGCTCCACCTACAGGACTGGAGTTGAACAGTCTGCGGTACATATGGAATTTATTTGGAATTATGGTTAGGCTATGATGTTTTTGAATAGCATTTAGAAACCCCTGCGGATTGCCTTTCACTTCATCACTAGTTTTTCTGTTCTTTTTCTCTCACAGCAACACACAGGATGCTAAAGTGGACCATGGAAATACAGGTATGTATTGACATTTTTTTTAACCTAATTTAACATACTTTTATGTAGTATGCTGTCCAATATGCTCAGTGGCAGCCCGCTAATGTTTAATGACCATTCACGTTAAGGTTGCAATCAATTGCAAAAACTTCAGTATAAGAGTCTGAAGCAGTGGGCATCTGTAGCATAGAAAATGCTGACACACAGCCTGGACAGGACTGCACATTCGTTGAAAAAGTGTTTTGCTTTGTATCTTGTCCTTCTACTAATTGATAGCATAGCCCCCTGGTTGTAGTGAATATCTCTTTTTTGTCATGTTTTTCCGCTTGTCTTTTCACGTGGTCATTTCCTTTCTAATTGTCCCAGCAGGGGCAGCTGAGCAAAATGGCCGCCCTCTGATTGCAAGAGGATCCCTTTGACAGCAACAAAAGAGGAGGTAAGCAAAACTCAGAGGAGAAATAAAATACCCCAGCCATTAGTCTTCCCCCGAGATGTGCCAGATCTTTATTTCACTCTTTTCTTCTCTGCGTTTTCTGTCTCGG
Organism: Hippocampus mohnikei; assembly: GCA_026261675.1. NCBI lineage: Eukaryota > Metazoa > Chordata > Actinopteri > Syngnathiformes > Syngnathidae > Hippocampus > Hippocampus mohnikei. Next base: position 448,294 of record JAKGUB010000198.1, read on the forward strand.
TGGCCACAAAGTGCGCGGAGAGTGCGCGACCATCTTTTTTTGTTGACGTCTGATGGCGCGTGATAATGTGGTCATTATCATGGCTTAAAAGAACAGGTTGTGCCTCAGACAGGGTTTCATTATGGGGCTTTTCATGCTGGCGCGCACACACACTTTCAGTGTGGGAAAAGAATGCGAGTAAAGGCAGGACAGCTGTTTGGGTGGCTCATGGGGATGACGATCAGGTTAGAGTGACGATGGCCGACTGTAAAGTCCACCTGTGAAGGAATCGGTGGCCCAGGGGGCAAAGGCAAGGCACGCTAATTTGGTCATGTCCACTGGCAGTGTATTTAAAAAAAAAAAAACAGGACGCCCCAACACTAACAACTAAACTGATTCAAATCATTGACTTCATCATACTTTGAAAAAATATTTGACAGTTTCAAAGTCTCCACAAAGTGATTGTCCGACCTCATGACAGCAAAGATTCAAAACTGGTCAAATGCCACAATGCCAGAGGTCATTTCAAGCCAATGTACCGTACCCGCTCAATCACTCAATTTGTTCCACTGACTTTCATGAGGCTGTCCCACAAATCGAGGTAAGCATCCAAACATTAAATTAAAAAAGTGATGTGTTAAGTCATGGGGTTAAAGTTGTGATTGACAGATTCACATGATTGATAAGAATAGGAAAAGCACAGGAAGGAGGTGTTTTGGGGGCGGAATGCTGCATTTGTTTTGTTGAATGATGTGAAATTGCAGAGGCAGTGAAGTTGGTATCCTTACTTAACCCCCCCACCCCCACCCCCACCCCCGGGGCGGATTTAACCGCTCCGGGGACAGGATGGAATGGACCGGTCCGACCTCTCCCTCTGCCAGGTCTTGACATCTTTACAAGCATTCATCTTTAACCGCAGTTGTATGTTTGACACGTTTAGCGAGGCCACATCACACAGGCATACGCACAGCAGGGTTGTCATTAGTATGGGATTTCAATTCATTTTATTTCAAGTAACTTGCAAAGCAAGCTCGTTAGGGTTTTTTTTTTTTTTTCATTTTAAATTTCTTAACCAACTGTAACCTTCCTCTGATCGTCCGTGAATACACAGCAGTGATTAGATGAAATCATCCATTTTCTCATATCTACACAAGTTAGAGTCTTGGATTAAGGTGTCGGTCAAAAATGAAAAATGAAACTTCAACCAATAACTTGTTGTTATTTCAATAACACGCCATTTCCAATCAAGTGCTTCTCTGGGGTAACGGATCAGTGTGCGGCAGCGGGGATGTGCCTGCCTTTATTGTGTCACTCCCTTACTTTCAAATCGCTGTGAAGGACCAAAATCTCACTTTTTGCGGCGCACAATTTTTTTCTGCATGGAAATTTACATCCTCCGGCTGCGAAGTGCAAAAGACAACCCGCGTTGGCCTCTGATTGGTCCATTGGCCTCCAGGCTTCCAAGGCACGAGGAAGCATCAAGTACAAAAGAGCAGACAAAAGCGCACTGTGACACACGCACACATAACACAACACAGACCTGGACAGCTCAAACCATGGCTGCAACACTACTGGGGGTAAGTTCACATTTGTCTCTATAACTCACTTTTTAATTATTGAGAAGGCCTAATGGCCGTGAACTGGATCACTTCAAGTTTAATGTTGTCATGACTGTTTATGTAGGATGTGTTTTATGGTTAAAAATGAGATTGCTGCTCATCTCAAGGGGCCAGCCATACTTAATAATTGAAATTGAATTGATCACGTTACATGAATCAAGTTGCACGCAGTTGTAAAAAGTCTGCGTGTTCCCACAGGAGGACCCCCGGCTGAGCAGCACTCCGCTGGCCATGTTGGCAGCCACTTGCAGCAGAATCGGGGAATCAAGCCCCTCCTACTGCACCCCTGACCTCTCCTGCATGCCCACGGGACTCTCCAAGGGCTTCCACCCGTGGAAAAGTAGCGTCCCGGCCGCCACTTGTCTCACCTCCAAGAGTAACGGGATGGGATTCTCGGACACCTCGAGCGCCTTCTCGGTAGCCAACACCAACGAGTTTTCAGTTTACCAGAACTCAGGGCAGTCCGACGCAAGTTTTCCCGAACAGCGGTCCATGTTTCTCACCAAGATACCGGCCTCAGTGGAAGGTATCGCTGGGATATACCCGCGGCTCCACACGCATCCGTACGAGTCATGGTTCATGCCTGGAGCGGAGGTCGGGAGCGGGCCTTCGTCTTGGTGGGACGTCAGCACCACTTGGGTGGATACTCCCAACCCTGCCGGGATGCCGTCATCGCTGAGCGGCTACGGCTCCTCCGAGCACAACCCCTGCGCCGTTCAGCATCTCCTCCCCGGCACTCAGCACCTGTTCAATGGCTTCAGGCCACCCTACTCTGAGTCCACCACCTCCGGTTCCCCCGCGGGGAGCCCGGCGCTCCCCCCGCCGGCATCTTCTCGCTCCTCCTCGCGTCGCTACGCGGGCAGAGCCACTTGCGACTGCCCCAACTGTCGGGAGGCGGAGAGCCTCGGTCACGGCGCGTCGAGCCCGCGGCGCAGGGCCGCGCACAACTGCCACGTCCCCGGATGCGGGAAAGTGTACGGCAAGACGTCCCACCTGAAGGCTCACCTCCGCTGGCACACCGGGGAGAGGCCGTTTGTTTGCAACTGGCTCTTCTGCGGGAAGCGCTTCACGCGCTCCGATGAGCTCCAGAGGCATCTGCGCACGCACACCGGGGAGAAGCGCTTTGAGTGCGCCTTGTGCCGCAAGAGGTTCATGCGCTCCGACCACCTGAGCAAACACGCTCGGACGCACGGCCCCGAGGGGACCGAACACGGAGCGGAAGAAGCCGGGGTTGGGAAAGGTAACAGTGACACGGACAACAGCGTGGGCGGAAGCCCGACGCAGTCCCCAGAGGTGGACCTGACTGTCCAGGCGAATGAGGTGAAATAAACAGCATTTTTTTTTACATCAAAAAAGAAATGGCACTTTATGATGAATGTCAGACTAAACACGCTTACCTCATGTTATTTGTAGGCTTCTAAAACATAAATAAACATCCTCTTGTTTTTACTTTGCTTCATTGTTTGCATTTTTGAATTTAATTTCTTCATCACTATTCTTCTTTTAAGCGCAAATGAAGTGAGTTTATCTGGTTTTATGTATTTCGTAATTCACGAGTAGTTGTAAAATAAGTATGTTGTAATAATTTAGCTTGTAGCTCCCTGGTGTCAATAAAACCGGTCAAACGCACTTTTCTCGTTAGGCAGCTCATTTGCAACAATGACCGGTAATGTATTACAACACGCCAACAATATCCTGCACAACTCGCATTAAACTGAACATCCTCCGCATACTTTATTGAAACAGAGACTTGATCGTTTGGTTGCTTGCTTTCGACGAGCGATTCCCGTGAGAAATGATCCAATTTCACTAAATTGGTCCGCAAATTATTTCTTTACTACACAGAAAGTATCCCCCCCCCATCAATGTATACAGTACCGTCGACGTATAGTGACAGGTAGATCGATTCTACGCCAATAGATGGCAGAAAGTACACAATTAACCCTTTACATTCATCTCTTGCGTCCGATTCTTTTCAAATGTTCAAGGGTGAGAAACAATATTTTCGACAGCGGTCACTACACACACACACACACACACATTAAAAGCATTGATTTTCGTTTGCACGTGATTAAATTTTGTTTGATTATTTTTTAGGAAAGCCACATCGGTTTACCGCATTTTAATCACACTTAACCGATGTATGTGTTCGGATTAAGTAAATCCAAATGATCTTTTTTTTTTCCAGTGGAGGATTTTGCTTGATCTCCACGTCGCTTGTTTTGTGTGTGTGTTCATCGCCATCTAGTGTTCAGATCGCAAAAAATATTTTTTCCCCCACAGTTCCACACATAAATTACAGTTTGGGAAAATCTTGCACTCTTTTATTGTGATTGAAAGACATGATACACAAGTCACGATGGACACAGAAACGACACAGAAGTGCTGCTGTTATTTCAATGAGATGATTCACTTATTGCTGATAGCTTGATTGCTATTATTTATTTTGGACCAAAAACAACATTGCAGCTCAAGTAGACTCATCTTAGAATAGTACAACTTACTTATCAATTAATAAGAAAATACATTACAATAAATAGTAGTGTTCCTGGCTTAGCAGGGGAAAAAAAAGATAAAGCAGCTATTGCTGTAAACATCATCGCCTCGAATTAAAATCACAAAAAAGGAAAAGGAATGGAAAGTCATCTAGTGCATGAGGAGAGTAGTGGAAGAACACTCTTCCACCTTGGATCGCAGTACCTTTCGAGCTTAGCTTGGACATATCAAGGAATCAAAAGTATAAAGTCATCAGCCCAATTCAGTTAGTTGTGGCAGTTGACCAACATACAGCAAGTGCACTTCTTATTTGAGGTCACGTGTTTATGCCTGTGATGATATACTCTCGTAAATGTTACACTTTTATTGTTATTCCAGTGGATTTGTTTCTGCACCCTTAATGCCCAGTTTAGCACAAAAAAAAGTTACTTGAATCCCACTGAACAGCTCTCATGCCCTGTAATGAAGAGACACTTCAGTAGTATAATGCAAAACAAGTGCAAGTCTAAACCGATCGACAACTTCAAATCACAAGAAACTCTTCTGTTACGGAAAAAAAAAAGCAATGTAGTTAATCAGTTAACATAAACGATGAAACATTGTGAATCAATGAACCAAAACATTTACACGAAATAGAAAATTGTCCCGTCATAAATTAAGCCCTAAATAATAAAGCCCAAGTACTATGTGCAGACAGCATGAATGGTAAAATAAAATAAAATAAAAATCGTACCTTAAGTTAGCCACAAGAGGGCAGTCTATATCTGAAACAATATTTGGAGCATAACCTTGTGACGAGCAGCCCTCACACCAGACGTAAACATAAAATTAGAGTGGTCATGACTGATCATCTTTGAAGAAGACTTAGTGCTTCTACACAGGGAGTTTGGAGGACTTTTTTTTTTTTTTTACAGGGCCATCTCCACAATACTGTTACTGGCAACCTCAGTCCCAAAGTCTTGAACTTAAAATAGTAATAATAATAAGCATACTTTCATAGAGGTTTTAAATTGCTTACTACCATCAGACTTTGCATGTCTGCAGGAACGCAGAACAGAGTCCAATTCTACTCCGTGGAACGTGCCCACTTGCACCCCCCCCCCCCCCCCCCACCGGCATTACTGCCAGGGTTCACCAAGGGGCATCTTTACGTGTACGGTCATCTCCATCGAATGGTCAGGCGGTCGATCTCTTCGGTAAGTGACTGTCTTCTCGTTGCTTGTAGGGATGTAGGACAATTCCTAAAGGGTGATAGGATATATGGCAGTGTTAAGCGTGGAGCTCTTTATCGACTGCTGTAAGTCCAAAATAGCTTTGACACCCTCCCCCTTCATTTTTCTCAGCGCTTCCGTAAATCACGTGAGGTTGCGTATCCCTACACTGTGTTTACTAAAGCTGGGAGGCAAGCGGAAATGTAAAACACAGATGTAAGTCTGTTGCCTCGCTCAAACCTGTCGTCGTAGCAGACCACTCCTGACAGTAAAATGTTTTTTAAAAAACTGAAAAGACAAAAAAAAAAGTCAGGTTCTCTTTACCCCTTGGCTGTGCTCACTGGTGAGCTTACCTTGCCAGTGCAGTTGTATTCTCCATCCATGCTGGCATCTTCAGGCGACCAGCCTCTTTTCTGCAGAAGCAGCCTGGACACTGCCACCACTACCAGCCCGCACAGAACTGTCAGCGCGCACACACTCAGGAAGGTCCCAACCAGCCGACCTCTACTGGCACACTCTGCGGACCCACACACATACGCACGCACACAGGTCAAACATTAATAGTTTGAATCAAAATTTATTGAATGTTCTTTATGTTATCTACGTTTGTGAAACCTTTGCTCCCCGATTGGCCTCATGGGCATAAATAAAGCTTTCAGAATCCGAAATAGGTGTATCGCAAATAGGCGGACGTTCACTGTCGTGTGCCGCAGAGAGAATGATACGCACACAAACCCGGCTCTGGAATAGTTGGCTATTAGCCGTGTCTCTGCTGGGACCATGTGTAGATGACAGCCTCATGGCTCAAAACAAAGAGCCCAAAGACATTTAGTAACGGGGTTGCCATGGAGACCTGGCTCCGGCTGCACCCGGGAGGAGCAGGCGTCAGCAGTGTCCCGTCGGGTTGAGGGGATAAGAGGAGATGGAGGGAAAATGCACAATGGGCAGTTTTTGTTCCAAAACTCCAGGCGGGGGATGAACAGTAACACTTGGATGTGCAGCGTGTTCGAAAGCGTAAAACCTGAGCGCGGGTATTTCAAATTGTGTGTGCAGGTGCGAGTAATTATTTTTTTTCTAAGTGAGTGTCAAGCCAGAGAGGCTGGAAAGAAAGGGGAATACAGTATGTTAAAACAAGCTGCGGCACTGACAGCAAGCTTGCTGACTCCAATGCACCGGGGTGCAGTTGACCTGCAATAGTAGCAGTGCTGGAATGAAGGCAAGTGGATTTGGTGGATGCGTGCGTGTGTGTGTGTGTGCGTGTGCGTGTGTGTATACCTGCTCTTGTGCTAATGTGAAGCCGGCTCTGTCCAGACTCAAAGTTTGCGTGAAACCAATACCGACAGTTGTCGCTACTCATGTACATGCACTGAATCCACTTCCGCCCTGCAGGACAGAGAGATAAAGACCCTCGAATTAACGTCGACAAAAGAATTTTGCAGTTCATTTATTCCACAGTCAGGTACAATTACTCGACTGCACGTCTCCCCTAAGTACACATTGGAGCATAATTGCATTAAACCTCCGACTGATGGTTAGACCAAATTGTAATCCATTACAAGTGGCCAGGATTGTGGCGTTTCAATCGCATTATTGATCGAACAACAACGAAATACAATTCAATCAAGCACATTCACTGAGCTGACCCGCCGAACGCCTCAACTGACACCACCGCCGGACACTAAAGTGGTTAAAGCGATTGGCAGGAAATACCCGGCCAATAGTACATCCTCATTATGCTCATTTGCATGTCACTCAACACGCTCGACCTGCCTTAGAAAGACTCCCACTCACAGTCATCGTAACTACATAGTGTAGAATGTGTGGACAGCGGCCTCTAGAGGACAAAAATATGTGCTCCCAATGTAAATAATTTTTAGTCTGCGATGTAGTGTGTGCACGGAACATTTAAAATCTGTCGAAAATATTTCAATAAATACTTGGTTACTGCTTTCCGGCGCTTGTCTGTAGCGGAAAGCAACATTAGCCAAAACAGCTCTCTACCTGACATCACATCGCCGTTGTAAACAACGTCTGAATCGCAAGTGTGGTTGCAGTATCCCGCCTCGCGTTGTTTGAGACCGCGAGACATGTGACAGTCCACACACTTCCTGAAAGAGACACACGACACCAACAAAAACTTGTCAGCTCGAGCAACGTAGCCACTCGTGTAGGCTTTGTCGCAGCAAACAAAATGAAGTACCAATTTGATTGGCAGGAGCTTTGACAAGCAGGACATCTCTCGCAGAAGTCTCCGGAGTATCTGTGATTGTCGCACACACACTGGCCACACACACACGAGCCTCGTCCGCTACACAGCGAGCCATCCGGTGATTGGCAGGTCGTTGTCGAGACGGGACAATCGCAGCTATCGCCTGTCCAGTTGTCCTCGCACACACATTCACCCAACACACACGCACCACGTCCTGTCGGGGACAGACGCAAGACCATTGTGACAACGGTTGTATGCTTTGCATTATTCTCATTGCTTTTTAACTGTGCACTTCTGTGTTGAGAATTAAAGAGCACCCGTCAAAAACTTACCCGCACATAGCAGTCCGTCTTTGTAAGAACAGGAGAAGTCATCACTCTCGCAGTATTTCCCATAGATCGTGCCGAGTCTGCTGTGCTCACACGTACACCTCCCACATTCGCACACTCCACGACCGCTACAGTCCACCTGAGCGCCTTCCGCTCGGCAAATCCGGTTTGATTCGTCAACAAGTCCCCGATGCGGATTCTGCTCCCAACCGGGGCCGTCGATAGTCGCCGCGCATGGCGAGCGTCCGCTCTCGTGGCAGCGTCTCGTTGACCCACAACCGCACTGACATTTTGAGTGGATCCTCACGGTGGTGGATTCATTGTAGCCCACGGGGCGAACTATCACTTGAATGTCCTCATCGGCACCGTGGTCAGGACAGGAGTGGAGGCCAATGGTGATGTTGAAGTAGACCTGTGTTGAGAAGAAAAAAAAATATGGATGGATCTTGGTGCCATGGATGAAGTAAATTCATAATTGGTTCAAATCTGGCATAGGTGCAAGTTACTCTGTTCTTAACAATAGGTACGCAAGGACCGGTCGATTCGGCAGCCGCTTGATAGTTTCCAAGCGCCGGAAAACTGCTTTTTTTTAGGGATGCAATTCCCAAATCCTTGTTTTGATGGCATCATTGGGAAAGCAACTAGATCAGCCAAATTGACAGATGCTAATACACTTTATGTGCTCAAATGTCATATGTCGCCATGTTTAACCCAGATTAACTTTCCCTGAAGTTTCTCGATGTGCACCCACACACTGACACGAAAACTAAGCGAGGACGAGCCCGCCGCCCTTCCCTGGGTTTCACTTCGGTGTTGTTAGCTTATAAGCTAGCTCTTGACACATTCAGTGGAGACGCTGAAATTTTTTGAGAGTCGAGACAACGGTCTCATTTTGGCGATTAAAAACAAAAAAATCTCAGTACACATTTTTTAGCGGTGGTTTGTCGGAGTTTAAAGACATATTTTCACTTGACAGTGACTTTAAACTACTGTCCGTTGCTTGCTAGCTCGTGGGAGACAAATGTATGACTAGTAGGATTAGTGAAAGCTGTACCCTTCCCAGAGTTCCTTCATTGTTGGGTGCTCTTTTTTCCCCTTAAATGTCGGCGGCTTATAGGAAGAAAAAAGGAGGTTGAGCCAAAAATAGCATCTTTGTTCCCCACTTGATAAGGACATTTTCTAGCTAAAGGCTATTGAAATGCCAGCTTCTGTTAAGACTGTATGAGGGTGAGTTGAAAAGGTTTTTATCTTGATAAAGTGGACATTAAGTTCTACTCCACCCCCCCTCACACCCCCCCAAAAAAGCAGCACACATTTTGTCTTCACTTATCAAAGTAATTTAATAGGCGTACACGGTTGATATTAATTAGCATGGAAAAGTATGCACATATTTCATTTTATTTTTAGCGCTACGCCGATAACGACCGAATACTTTCCATAATTCATTTTCTCTACCCATGGATTAAAGGGCTGAACTACTGAGGCATGATTCAGTGGGAGGAAAGGAGACTCAAGGGGAGATTAGGGAGTGAATAGAAAGCAAAAGGACAAAACAAAGACTTTGGTTATCTTAACTGAACGCCACTAGATTTTCTTCCACGGGGCTGTGCAAAAATGTGATACAATTCTGCAATTTGGCAGTATTTTCTGAGAACTATTTCAAAATGTTGCAAACAAACAAGTCACGGAATCACGTGGAATTTTTTTTTTCTTGGTTGCATTTAATACCTCTTTTAGCCTAATCTGCTCAACTTGGATTCTTTTCCCAACATTTCATGATGTGTATATTGTGTGCTGAAAGGAATCCAATACAACTAAATAAGAAATACAAATCACGATAGAAACAACGACTGCGTTGGCATTTGCGGCTTTACCGTCTGATTAGGTTGCACCCCTAAGCAGCCCAGCTCTTTAGCGGTTGCTCCTTCAGGACAGATGGGGGACACGGCCGTCCAGTACCTGCTGAGTGCCTTGTCATCCAATGACACTGACAATGTCACTTCTGTCAACAAGCTCTATTAAAAAAATTAAAAGAAATAATAATAGAATTAGACAATTCTCTTGAATTCTGCCAAGATAAAACCTTCCATACTGCCATAGGAATGCAGATGCGAGGGAGGAGAAACAACAGCACTGATCGGAAATTGGAGACCAAGAGCGATAATTGTGACTACAGTACTGTATTGACATTTGCAACTTGTCCTCAAAATGTCCTCATTGTGTGTGTGTGTGTGTGTTTTTTTTTTTTGGTAAGAGCCTTATGGGGGTAGGGGGGCGGGGCGAAAATTGAATCTTTGTTTTTGTACATGGTCGCAACACCTAGTTTGTGGGAAGGACTGGGGAGGGGTCTGATGGCTATTACAATAGCAGCTTCTGTTCGAATTCAGATGCCTGTGTGTGTGTGTGTGTGTGTGTGTGTGTGTGTGTGTGTGTGTGTGTGTGTGTGTGTGTGTGTGTGTGTGTGTGTGTGTGTGTGTGTGTGTGTGTGTGTGTGCGTGTGCACCCAGATCTGTGGATTCGGACGATTCTTGAAACAAACAATAGAGTGCTGTGCTGGAAGCGAGATTATAGGCCAGACTGCAGCCACATGAACAAACCAGCAGTCACATACCCAGAAACGCATATGCACGCACACTAGTATGTTTAAATATTCACACTGCTGCAGTCTCCTTTCCAACCTCGGTCTTTCTTCTTGTCATTGCAGGTTTGGACACAGAGAAAAGAGTGGGAAGTTGAGTACGTACCTTATACGAGTCCACAACTAGATCGATGAGGTTTGGAGACTGGAAGAAGCCGATCTTCCCCAGGTAGGAGCCAGGGAGCAAGCGCACTAACTCCTACAAGGAAAAACATTTGCTTCATATCCAAGATGACATTTTAGTTTTGAGCACAGGTGGCAAAGAACGCACATTCTGTTCTGAAATAGAAGAACAGACGTGTTTAAAAAAAATACAAAAAGCACAGACTGAAATGTACTGAGGTTTCATAGCACAGGTACTGAGTAGAAGGGAGGGGGTGTGTTAAGGGCTAGCTAGCAAGGGCTCAACTTTTACACGATTGAAACTGACTACCCGTATATCGGAACAACGTGAACTGACTAGCAAAGAATGCTACATTAATGCTAAGCACCTGAAAAGTAGGCTACACCTTATTTGGATGTTCTTTTTTTGATATCTTGACAAGGGTTGAAAACGGTAACATTTTGGACAAACGGAGCAGTAGAGCTGCAATCAAACGTTGGGGGTTAAGGGACCGTATCAAAGTGTTTGTACTTTGCTTGCTTTTTCCATTACTTGTTTTTAGTAGCACCTTGAAAAGTGAGTTGTTTTTATGATGCAAGGGACACATGAATAGTCTTTTCTCCTCACCCAGTGACTAATGATGGAGAATTTGACCATATAAGCTGTATATACCTTATATGGCTTGGCAATATAGTACGTGCCACTTAAGGAACTGTTTGTATTTTTGAGGAAACGCATGAACTTTTTCTGGACTGAATATTACCTCGTACCACTGGTACTGCTGTTTCTCCACCGCGAAGATGGAGTGAATGTGGTTTTCCAGCAGCTTGTCAGACAACTGGCCCAGACTGGGATGGTCCTGAGGTCAAACGCCAAAAGGGAAAAATTCACTTTGTTTCAGGGCAGATAGGACGCGCACAAGAAAATCTGCGGCGACCTCCGTGGGCTTCTCCCCGCGCGCTCACCATCCTGGTGCTCCCAGTATAGACGTTGTTCTCCAGGTGACACAGGCCGTCGTGCGGAATGACAATTCCTGCCAGTCGGCTGTCCAGGGCGAGGTGAGAGGGCTGGTCGGTCATCAGGAGCAACAGACGCTTGGCCTCTGGACGCCAACCCACGGCTCTCTGAAAAGAAACAAAGTAATTGGAAATAACATCTGCATACTTGCCCTCCGGGCAGAACGGAACGGCTGCGTTTTCATCACTGTTAGGTTGTCTTTGTTTGCAGGATTGCACTGGAACGACTTGAGCCATTTCCGCATAACTGCATGGCATTGTCGGGAAAAGAAAGAATTTGAAGTGGAGTCAGCTGAAGGTGGGAGGATTCAATATTTGCATGTATTTATTTAGCCACATTTGTTAATATTGCATAACGTTGCCCTTAATTCTTCAGCAAATACAGCAAATCGTTCGCAGCACACTGGAGCTATCTATAGAACTGTACGCAGTAAAAACGCTTTGCGCATGCACAGTACATTTCCGAGGCGGGATGTGTTTGCCAATGAGTTTCTCTTTGAGCTGACGTGTCAGCAACACAACATAAAGAGTGGTGTGGAAAATGTAAGCACATGCATAACATAACATAACATAACATAACATGCGGTAAGATACTCCAATTTCAAACATCAGACTCACTCTTTTGGATCTCAAGGAAAAAAAAAAAGGAATACTCCCACTAGTCACCCCACCCCACCCCCGTTTATGTCTGTGTCATAGACTGTGGGAGAAAAGGGGGTCTGTGTGTATATTTAAGGAAAGTCAGCAAGCTAATAAGATCGGCATGACATAATGGAGAGTCTATTTGTGGAGCTGTGAGTTCCATGGTGTTTCCCTGCAGTCTGGTTACTCAGGCCCCCCCTGCATGGCATGACTCAAAGCCCCCCCTGCAGGCATCGTATGAACTACTGCCACTGTGTGTGGGTGCGTGTGCATGTGTGGCAAGCGTGTGTCAGTCATAGGCAAGTTGGGGCGTCATTTCTTGGGATTCCGGCGGTGCGTTCCGACGCTGAGTCAGAATGCCGCCATTCTTGCCGCAATAAAGGCCTCCTTTGAAACGTTGGAACCGACTGGTCAATTTTAACAGTCTCCTCGATTTTTTTTTTTGAACTGTTAAAAATCAGGCTGGGGGCCAGCACGATTAATTAAGGTCAACATTGCCAAAGTGAAAATGAAAAAGGTAAACAACTGAAGTCAGAGAGACCCGCGGCAAGGTTTGAACCTGGAAAATCAATAACAATCTTTTGACTTTATATACCCCCCCCAAAAAAAAACAACATGTGGTGTGTTTCTTACCCATCCGCTGGGTCGCTGCGGATTTTGAGCAGATTAGGTTACTTCTACCCAAAGTTGTCTTTCTTGAGAGCTTTAACTCATCCTTGTCGGCCATTAAATAGTGACAATTGAGCATCACAAAGATGCACTTATTTTTCTTTAACCCTTTCAGGGACAGCGGTTACTACAGTGGACGGTTTATCGAGTTATCAGGTTCCGGGGTGCATGAAAGGGTTCATGTTATCATTTTGTAGAAATTTAGCTATGTCTACTGTTCGTATAAATCAGGTTGACATATAAAAATACCCGATAATCCAAAGATGCTAACTGACTCGGCGGCCTCACTCACCTGGCACGCAGTGGCCTGCAACATGGCGTCCAGGCCTCCCTCTGGTGTGTCCATGTTACCCGAGATGCGTTGGCGTTTGATCACGCGTGTGAACTCGCTCATATTTCCAGTCATGCTTAAGACGTGGTGGAAGCCGTGGGCGGGTCGGCAGCGGATCTCGTAGTCACTGGTGGGGGAAAAAAAAGCCCGTCACGGAAACAATTATTGATTGTCGCGTTCGCATTCAAAAGCCTCTTGTTTCAGTTTCCCACTCAGAGCAGTTCAGTGTTTTGAAACAACGGCGCATCCCCAAAAAAAAAGCAAAGTCACGCTGAGTCAAATGGCAAATTCTCAGACTTGAGATTGTGAGATGTCCCTCCTGCTTTGTTCTAAAAATATATTTGCATTTAAATTAGGCGATGACAATTGGAGGCTAGCGCGTCTGCCTAACACTCCTGAGGTTGGGGTTCAAATCTTGGCTCCTGCCTTCAAGAAACAAAACCAAACAAAAGAAACATGTCTTATAGCATCGATGTCTCGCCGCTCTCCAAAGTTGTGAGTTTGAATGGTTCTTTGGGTTTTTTTTTCTTCTCTATGATTGGCTGGCTGGATGGAACAAAAACACAGAAATGCACAATCCTAAGACATCCCTTCACCTTTCCTCAGAATCTTATCTCATAGTACTCTTCATGTCTTATCACGCCACTTGAACCTTCTGTTCTCAAATCTACTTGTGCTTTTTCAGAATCTTCAAAAGCACACTGAAAGGCACAGACTTCAACTTTCGGGCTCTTCTCATCTTCCAGATATACGGTATGTATTTCTATCTATTTATACCTCAGAGCAGATGTCGAACTTTCTTTTGTGATTAAAGGGGGCTGGCTCGGGCTTGTGACCTGAATCATCTTTTAGTTATGCTGCCCTGCCATAGACCTTGACTGCTGGGGGAATTTTCCCATGTTGCACGAATATCCCCCTCACCATCACCCCATGATAAGTCTTGGCTCTGTTTCGAGTACTCTTCCATTTATGTACAATTCAGCACAGTACAAAGGCAAACCTTTTTTCACTTTTTTTTTTTTCTTCTCTTGTTCGTGAATTACCGCTCTAAAAACAACACTTAGCACACTTTGCACAGACCGGCCCGCGAAATCCGACACATACAACTCCAGGACACTTGGAATATGATTGGAATATTTCTACGACAATCAGCAAATAATTCTTCGAACCTGCAGGGGTTGTTGATCTTGGTGGGATGCACGTTAATGTAAGGCGACACCGGCTTGTCCACAAAGGAGCCGAAACCTAGCCAAAGGTCTGAGGAGTATTCCGTCATACGCAGGGACAGAGCTACGCCCACCGTCTTGAGCTGGGAAGCGGGCAGAGGAAAATGTGAGGGAAGAAATGCATACATGGTGACGAGAGCGTTTATTTACATCGTTAAAACTTGCTTGTATACTTTCTACATGCACCAGCCTTCATACTCTGCTTCTTTTGGCTGGTTAAATATTCTTTTGAATCAATTCTCTCTTTCCCTTTAAGGCCCATTTCAGTCAACGGTTCAAAATGAATGAAAAAGTTAATTAATTGAATAGACCGGGAAGATTCATATCCTGTCTGGAACGATGAGCAACCCGTGGCGGTTACACATCTTTGAGGGGGGAATAGAAGGACATTTAGAGCTGTTACGTGGAGGCAAAAATTAAAATCCGCAGTCATTCTTCAATCCCGCATTCTCATGCGTTTCATGTTCATGAAGCCTCAGTTGGTGGAAACACTTACATGATCGAGATTTTCCTGCATGGATGCCGACACATCCACCAGGTAGTAAAGATCCACTGGATACCGTGGCAGCTGCTTGACGGCAACGACGAAGCTCGCCTCGGAGCCTGGCGCACACAAGGCTCAATTACAACGGTTCAGCTTAACATGAGGCCATTTGCTGTTTAATTGTAGCAACACCTAACGGGGGAGGCATCAATATGCTAACGCTCGCCCTAGCCTACCTGGGGTGAGCGTGACGGCGATGTCACGCGGGGACACTTGTGTGCTGCCGACAGTGGCGTTGACGTCCACTTTGACGTCTGCTTTCTCTGTGAACTCCGGGCCACAGCCTCTTCTGAGCAGGTTCACCCGTAGGTCACAGCGATGGCCAGCACCCGCCTCCTTCAGAAAATCCTGCAATAAAACACGAACAGCGAAATCCAATATCCAGAATAAGAAAAAAAGGAAAACAGCCATTCACGCTCACAATCGCACTTTGGGACAATTTAGAGTGTTTCATTAACCTGCCACGCATGGTTTTGCAATGTGGGACGAAACCGGAGTACCCGGAGAAAACCCGCACAGGCACGGGTGGGAACATGCTAATCGAATTCTGCGACGTGAGGCCGGCATGCTAACCAGTCGACCGCCTCGCCGCCCCTAAATGAAAATACGAATGGAAAAAGTTGAGTGCCGCGCTGCAAAAACTTGAACAGGAAAATTTGACTGGGCAAGATTTCTGAACACGAGTGACCATAGCTAGCTAGCTTGGTTGCGGATTTTAATGAACGCACTTGCTGATTGTAAATTCACTGGCCAGCAGGACTCCATGAATAGTAACCACTCTGCTAAATGTCAAGCTGACATCATGAACCCTGATTTATTTATTCATTCATGCTGATCACGTATCCATTTGAAGAACTTGATCACAATGTCGCCGTGACTTGCTGGACTTTCCTGTCCTTCCTTTGCATTTTGGCATGTTGTATCTCGTTCGTTTTAATCGTGTCTCCATGACATGACTATCTGTGTGCGCAGGTGTGGTGTGAAGCAAGCGCATGCTCCGCACTTATGGAAACGTAAAGATACTTTTGTAAAAGCATAAACACATTCAAGTCTTGCACTTAAGGGTTAAAAATGGATTGACTTGAAAATGTACATTAGCCCAAAAGTAAAAATGATTTCTTGAGAGTGCATAGAACCAACTTTACTTTGTTACTTCCCCACCGCTGCTTTCACACACCATTGAGCACGACCCAGTGATGCTGGAAAAAGGTCAAGGGTCACATGGTGGGGAAAGCACCTGAAGCTTTTCAACACACTCCCCTGTGGTCTGTGTCGTCTAGCCAGCCATGTGTATGTGTTGGTTGATGCGTTAGTTCCCCAAACAGTGTTTGGGCCTTTTTTTTTTCACTTCCTCAAGGCTGGGCAGCAATCCTGGGTGGATGCTTTATGAGACAGAACTCCCAGGCAGACGCACACGATTGCAGCGATGACTAGACTAAACATATGGGTCAAATGTGGCTTTGCCTCTGTTGCCGCTGATGTGCGAGAAAGAATAGAAATGGAGTGGAAACATTCGCATGTCCCGCACGAGGGCAGCTTTAAACATCGTGCTCACATCTGCGGATGGTATAAAAGCAAAACAAGTGCATCATCTGAGGAATGCCAGAGGCGCACTTTTTGACACGTTCCATACCTCCTTGAAGCACCAAGAACACTGCGGCCCACGTCGGAGACACTCTTTGCAAGACGTAATCAGAGCAGACGAGCACAAGTTGTCGCCTACAGGGGAAAGGTATCGTGACAAAAGCAGAAGAAAAGTGAATTTGCTGCGGAAGTTTTAGCCTGTGCAAATGCCTCGCATGTGGAGCTTGGCTGGATAACCGTTTTGGTGATGGAAGCATCACTTACACTTGTGTCATCTCATGTCAGTATGCGTCAGGCTGTGGAAAAGCAGTTAAGCGTGGGAACAGGTGCTTGTCCAATAGGACGCGTTAAAACGTTGCATGAGTCAATAAGCTCACGTTTCTTTTTTGAAAAGCCAATACTATGACTGCTGAATCTAGAAAGCACTATTTATGCAGTCGTAATATATCTCGGGTGACTAAAGGTGGCATTAATGATTCATTGAGATGATCTATCTGCTGAGATCACATTTTTTTTTCCCAAGCGCCTCTGAGCTCACAGAAGGGAATGTAGGCCAGAGAATAGCTGCAGGTTGTTTTGAGCATTGGCATTATGTTCCTATGAGCTCAATATTTAACTGGCAGCAGTAAATGTTTTTTTTTCACCAGCTTCACTGAAAAATATGAAATTTGAATTTTATTTTATTTTTGGAATAACTAACCCCTTTTGGAAATTTATTTTGTTCTGTGAAATTAGTTATGTACTTGATATCACATCGTAAGTAATGTGGCCGCGATAATCACAATATGGTGAGATTCTTTAAGGGGCATTTGTTTTTTTTTTCAAGAACTAGACATCTACATGGTGGATGGATGGATGGATGGATGGATGGATGGATGGATGGTGGACAGTGTACGTAAGTTTTCTGTCCCCTCAAAAAACAGCCACCATGGATGTCGTGACAAAAGTGATCACATTTTCCGATCTAAAAACGTAGCGTATAACATAATTTAAAATGTTGTTAGAATGTCATACATTTATTGCCAAAATGTAATCCATTTGACTAAATATGTATTTTTAAAATCCACGTGAAAATACAATTCAAGTCATATTCACTATGCTATGATAAAAGAAACATTGCTTGTTCAGACGTCCAATTTAAAGAACGTACGTGTGTCAGGGGAACCGTGAGACAGAATGTCGGTTAATTGCAAAGATACGATTGTAATTGGACTCTAATGAGGCTTCCACTCACCCGGATGGGAGGTTCCAGCGCAGAGAGCCACTATGAGCAGGAAACACAGAGGGACGCTGCCATATGTTAATGGCCAGGAAGTCATATTATCCACGCCGGGTGGTTGACCAGACCGAGCGGGGAGGCTGCGTGGACTCACTCGTGGGATTCTGGAGACCCGGGACCGCGCGTCCGCCGCCTCGCCAACAAAAGCCGGGAATGGCGCGCGGAGCCCCGGCGCATTGTTCCTCCGCCAATAACCCTCTAATCCCGGGGAGGTATTCACATCCTCCGGTTCCAATCAGCTTAGAGGCGCGCTCCCCCGTGCACCGCGGCCAGGAGGGCAGGTAAAGAAACGGCTTTTGTGCGGCGACGCTGACCCCCCGCGCCCACCCCTTCTCCATCCACGCGCTCCGTCACGATCGAGCTGTGGCCGCGGTCCAGTCGCTGACCCAAAATAAGTGGCCACCAACGTGCACCAGCATGCCGAGTGAACATGCCGCACAGTGAGCGCGTTATAGCCGCTGAACCGACTCAGGTAGGCGGTGCCATGGCAACCAGAGAGAGAGAGAGAGAGAGAGAGCTGCAAATCGGCACCATGACGTCACGCGTGCGTCGTAACTTCGAATGCACCACTTGTAATTGGAATGTGTGATATGCCAGTTGAAAATAAGACATTACATGATTCAAATTGCTTGGAAGTGGACCCCCTCCCGCCCCCCAAAAAAAGATATGCTGGAAAATCAAACATAATTAACTAAATCAAGAGCGGGACTAGAAAACTCTTAACAGTGAAATTGACAGCACCTCCTGTGTTGTCTAGTTTAATGCTAAATTCCATGGACGGGTTAACGGACACGACTGCTCCTTAAACATAATGAACGGAGACACATAGTTTATAAAACACATGTTAGGTCAGAATTTACTATAATGGATTGCCCATGTTTAACACGACAGGAATATAGACGGGAGCAGTGTGGTGCACTCCAGTTGAACTATGGCCTCAAATTGAACACTTTGTGTTTATATTGCTTCTTCTGGGAGCCATTTAACCGCAGCGAGCGCTCCTGTGTGTGTGTGTGTGTGTGTGTGTGTGTGTGTGTGTGATGTTGGGGTTCCAGGATGGAGTGGTGGGGTCAATCAAAGCTACACACTCGTGAAGGGATTCACATGCTGGCGCTAAAGTAGTAGGAGGAGGGTTTTTTTTGGGGGGGGGGGGTCCATTGTGCGCGGATTCCAATGACATGGAGTAACCTTCACTGGCCGCTCTCCTGAGCAGGAACCCAAAAAAATGTCCTAAACAAGCAGGAGAACAGCAGCTGTGCGCCGACAAAAGACACAATCCGGAGTCCGCCATCTTTGCTGTGATCGGATGCATGTCTCCGAGTGAAGCCCACCAGATGAAAGAGTCATGTTGTGATTGGCTCGCCGCCCAAACTGTGATTGTGAGCGTGCCAACATTTCCGATCAATACGCTGCGCTAAAGCGCACGCACTCACGCAGGTCTCTTATCTGGCCCAAACTGTTGTTCACAAGCCTGGAGCTGGGCCTACTATGTCCTCATTCATTCATTAGCATAATTTGTCAAACAGGAATTTGAGGGAGGGGGGTTGGTGCCCGTCTTGCTACCCCCACAGTCACTCTCAATTATGGTAATGATGCAAACGCACACCGTGCTGCGTTTCACTCGACGACCGGGTGAAAAGTGGAATGTTTTATTTGGCAGTTTGACGACAGGGTTCTCAAAAATCCCCCGCAAAAAACACGACTGATAATGCTTTAATATGCATGGTAGGCCAGACGTTGGGGATGTCACTTTGTAAAGAAACACTCAGGCATTGTGCAACAACTGGTTGGACCTTCTTCTTATCCCAAAACCTTTTGTTCGCATAAAACCTGTAACGTGTGTACATTGTGTAATTTGGACCTAATGCTTTAATTATGTGGGCCATGTCCTTTTTAATTAACAACCACCCCACCTGAGGAAGACCAACCAATCAGAGATAGAAAATGTGACTGACGAGGTGTCAATCATTTCAAAAGAAAAAGAAATACTCAAATACGGATACATAAAAAGGTTACCAAAGTTCAATCACAACGTATTCGTGTTTGTATTGCCTTCTACAGAACCTCCAGTGAAGTGAAAAAAACCCACACCTAAGTTGGAACCGGTTAGTGGAAGCTTGGCTCACAAACATATTAGTTCCCAAACCATTTTGGGTGTGGAAATTAATATTTTGGTTCATATGCTTCATTGTCACAAAACGCTCAGTATGTTAAAGTCTCACCACTCGAATGTCCTGCAGCGTTTATTTTCGGCTTTTAAAATGTCAACGTCATCTCAATTTCGGCTCAAACGAACAGTGCGTGAACCATCTCGAAAATCCGGATTCCAAGTTCCCCCTCCACATAAACTTCTCGTCTCTTCCAGGGCGGCGACGGTGCTCAAAATATGAAGCTGTTCTCTGCATCGCCATCTTGATAATGGACTCCTGTGTAAACACAGCCCTGGCCCTCGCCAATACTGCTCAACGTCAGGATGTTGGAGGTAGATCCCGGTCATAATGATGACACTAAACACTCTTCTCGCAATCTTTCTTGTCTCCACCTTTCAAGCGCACCACCCCTCCCTCCTTTGTGCCCCCCCCCCCTCCGACCCCCTATTTGTTTGTGTTAGCAGTCGGCTAAGCTTTCCCTCACGCTGGTCTGCTCTCATCATTCTCCCGCCGCGCACACCCAGTACACACACAAGCGCGGGTTAGCATCCACTTTTGGAGCACCCACTCCCCCGAGAGCACCTGCCCACCTTCTCTTTCTATCACCCCCCGCCCCCTTCCTTTCAAAGTTGACTCCCCTCGCTGATTTTTCTCTCTGAACTATCTCCCACGCTCTTTTCAGCCACAAGCTAGATACGCTGATGGGAGGACAAAGTAGGGGTTAGAGGTTAGATGGGAGCAGAGCAGGGACTCCCAACTATACCTAAACCCCACAGCAGCTAGCCCAAACGAGCATTAGGGGGGAGGAGAATTTATCACGAAGGGTAAAATACCGAGCACTCAGGGCCTCTCTGATTCTCTCTGTATTTCATCTCTTTCGGTGATGTGAATAGATGCACCTTAGGAAAGAAAAATAACAAACGTTTGGGAATTATTATTGTTTGCTTGGTTTGAAGGATTCGACAAGTCAACATTATCAAATGTGCTGGATCTCGATTGGATGAACTCTCGAAAATTGTCAAAGTTCTCTCTGTTGTGCAAAAAAAAAAAGTGTCAATGCACAATTGCGAGGAATTCAGGAATGGAATTTAGCCATGCCCGTGACCACTCATCTGGCAGCTCCTCGCTTCGCATTCTAAACAGAAATAAGCGCCCGAAGGCTTTCTTTCCACACTGACATCGTTGACTTGCCATCCGGATTTATAAACACCCCCATCCAAACGTGAGGCTGGTTCCTTTCAGTTTTTATGCGGACTGAAAAACATTTCAGTTTGACATCCAGACTTGAACTTGGCGTGTTTTGGGTTATTTCTTTCTCTAAACATGAAACTTTTCTGTCACTTTGCTAAAGGTGTTTGTCTCCTTCAGGGTTTTTTTTCTCTCGAGGGGCTTGTTTGTCTCTGTACGTTGGCCTTTTCATTCGTCTTGCAAATGACTGCCTCGCCTGTGTCGCCGCTGATGTCACTAACAGGTGTTTTAGGGTCTTTTTTTTTTTTTAAGCCCTCAAAACTTGTCACCGGCTGTCTTTTTCTATGCACGGGCTAGTTGTTACTGATAACACCTGTGGTTCCCTTGTTCCTTGGCGCTTTCCAAACGGTAGTACTGACTATGGGCAATGTGCGTGCATTCTTGTTGTTTTTTTAAGAAATCTATTATCCCTTGAAATCATCAACGAGATGGGAGAACATTGAGCGAAGGCATCGGCCTCACCGTTCCGATACTTTCGGAGGGGAGGCGCATCAGGAGAGCGGTTAAGGACGTAACCGGAACGCGGGATTTATGCCCAATAAATCCCCAGCTGCCGGGGTGAAAAGCGAAAAAGCACGAACTTCATTGCTATTTCCTAGCAACCGATCAAATATGTCATAAATACCTCAGGATGTTATTGCTCTTTTAGTTCCGCGTGAATACTCATTAAATGTGTCCTCTAAAATGTGGATTTGTTGCACCCTTGTTCCTCTTTACCGACAATGAAACGCCAGTAAAATAAATGCCACATCCAATAGTTGCAAGGCCGAAGAGTTCTCCACTGAAATACAGCCC
The DNA here is from genome assembly GCA_026261675.1 of Hippocampus mohnikei. Taxonomy (NCBI): domain Eukaryota; kingdom Metazoa; phylum Chordata; class Actinopteri; order Syngnathiformes; family Syngnathidae; genus Hippocampus; species Hippocampus mohnikei. The sequence continues at coordinate 470,362 of JAKGUB010000198.1, forward strand.
CCCCCCCCTACTTATCAAGGGTGCCTTTATAAGTAGAACTCGCCGGATGCCACTTCATCAGTCGAGCGTCAAGGTTCATCCACAAATATGGTACATGAGTATTTCACTTGCTCATTCCGCGGTCGGATGGAAGGTGATGTTAAACGCACGTACTTGACCGGATGAGAGGAGCATAACTGAATACTCAGTTTGCGGCTTAGTGGTCGAGGATAATCGTTTAAGCCTCCAAAAACATCCGCCCTGCGTCCATAACCGAGGAAAACCCCGTAATTGCTGTCATGTCACTGCTGACATTTTGTTTAGACCGCCTGCGGTGTTGTGGCCAAAATGCGTTCATGCAAAAGCAGAGGCGGAATCCTCCACCTCATGCGACCGCGGGGCGTGACTTTCATCTGCTCCAGGACCACAGTGACCGTGTTTTTTGGGGACAAACTTTTAGTCCTGAGGAAATTCAATTTCCAGATTATAAAACCTGATCTTGTGTCCGTCCAAGGGAGGGCTAATGTGTGGAATAAAAGTTTGAATATCAGCATTTTAACTCCACAGTATCCCAGTATTCCAGAGTAGGAGAGAGAGTTGAAAATAACGCTAAACTACAGTCGACGTTACACTTTGTGAGCTGGAGCAGCAGCGCATGTAGAAATACAATATCATCACAGTTCTCGCAGTCATATCTTCTTTATCCTCTGCGACAATCAACCGATTGGGGGCTGTACCGAGGCTCTGAAAAGCGTTCAGGTGGCTTAACGAACTGTTAATCTGTCCGTTTGATATTGCCTCCAGTTGGCCAAAGCGGGCACACCAAGTTGAGCTTTTATTCTAATTCTGGCATTAGTGTCTGTTTTTATCATGTATGATATTATAGAGCGATGATTGTCCTGATAGAAATACACGTTGCAATCACGGAATCGTGGCATTTCCATTCGTGTCAATGGGAAAAGATTACAAACGCGGCTAAATAACACTGAGTTTAAATTTGTCTCGAGGCACCACAATAGTGTATTTTATTTCTTTATTTTAATCATCTAAAAAGCAAAGCTTGGCAAAGATATTTTTCGGTATTTTAATCCCACTCTGTCTGTCGCATTTTCATTTTAATTAACGTCTACGTATAAATATGATCTCACATTCAAAAAAAAAAAAGTCATGGCAAATTATTGAAAAAAGAAAAAAAAAAAGAAAAAGTCAAAACTGTTCAGAATGAAATGAAAAGACACATTCCCCCGAGGGCCTCGCTTATTCAATGCCCTCTTCATGCCCACTTTCACTCACCAGGGAGTCTTGGAGAGTCCCGGAGTTTTCTCAGCCACATCCTGGGTGCCAGCTGCTGTGAGGCGTAATTCTGTCAAGGCCAAACAGAGCCGCGCGGCTCTCTGCCAACCCCAATATGAGAAAGAAAGGTCACCACTTTGTGGTCCTGGGGCCGAAATGTCTGTAATCGGGGACGGGGGTGGGGGTGGAAATACATTTTGGACGACAGCACGGAGGAGGAACATCACATACTTGGTGGTTTAGTATTGTCTCATACACACACAAACGGTCTACGCGCTATTGTGTGTGTGTGTGTGTGTGTGTGTGTGTGTGTGTGTATGTGTGCAACAAGACCAGGCAATCAAGTTAAATTCTCCTCTGATGTCCAACTCCTATCATCCAGAAAAAATAGTCTTGCTGATAACCGCTGACTAATGTGGCACCAATGTTGCCGTTGTTTTCCCTCTTCCAGTCATGCAGTCATGAACAATTTGTAGCTTTTATTTCTGAGTGGACCTGGACAAATGAGAACTGGATAGGAAAGTCACAGAAAAATTGGAGAAAAAAAATCCCCTAATGATTTTTAAACTTTTTTTTTTAAGCATCAAAACCACCTCAAATACTTGCCTCTTCATCCACCCTCATAATCACCAAATACTGCATTTTATGCGGTGCAGGTGTTCAACCCCGCCCCCAAAAAAGCAGTGGTTTTATTTTTTTAAGCGGCAATTTGAATTAAGTTACAATAGTAACACTTCCGCTTAAATTTCGGAAAAGAAAAATGATGGTTCAGTAAAAATGTATTGCACCTAAGTGAAACTGAAATTGTACCGAAACGTTTTTTTTAGGGAAAACAAGCAGTTCTGAGAGATTAAATGCAAATGTTCTTCTAGTTAAAAGGGAAATACAACTGAATTGAACTTAGAGTAAAGAAAAAGTTTATTGCGACTGTGCATTTAATTCAATGATTCATTTATGGACCACTAGAGGGAGCCGACACACCACCTAAGGAAATATTCCTGGGTTATTTTTGTTGAATTCATTAAGCACAGTGTTAATATTCAAAATGCATAGTTGTTGTTTTTGTCTTAAAAAATATAAAATATACATTTTTTTAATACACTTTTAATCCGACTAAACAACTGAATTTAATGGAGGTCATTGTGGCAATACTTGGGGGGCCAAGTTGTCGGGTTTTTTGTTTTTGTTTTTTTCTGTCAACATCCCCAAAAATTCATTCAGCAATGCTGTCACTTTCTCTTTCACCTTGCTGCTCATGTCCTCGCTTCCCAAAAGCGGAATACAAGATAATCAAGTAGCCAGCTGACATCAAGGACAGTCGATAAGAACTTTGTCGTATCGGGCAAGATAAGCAAACATTTTACAAAGTGAAGTATCATATGATTGGAAACCGCAAAAGAAGATGAATGCTTGCAGAAAAGTCTCAGAATAAACTCTGTATCATTCCTTTGTTAGTGGGGGGGGGAGATCTGACAACACTGCCGTGTAAAGGGTGTGGTGAACATGCCAGTAATTTATTCGTCTTTGGCTTCACTGTATGTTTTACAGTAGACTGGGACCCAAATCAGTCACTTCAACTGCGGCAAGCAAAAGCTTCAGTAAACTGTGACGTCACCCTTACAACGGTACGTGAGGGCGCGCACGAGTAAGCGTTTATTTGTCCAAGTATGCTTGAAGGCGTGTGGCTCTCCCACTCCCTGTGCGTCATTCAGCGCAATGTCATCATTTAGCAAAAAGCCTTTCCCTGGAGTAGACTTGAAAAGGTCCGTGTGGTTCCCTCTCCCCGTCCTTCCTTTTGTCCTCATCAACACACAAACAGACGCACAGCTGCTAAAAGTGGACTTTCGACCGCACTGGCGTCTTGTGGGAAGTCGGGGGTTTTTCTTCCCTGGTTATTCTGGTTAAGCATGTCATTCAGTAAGCTTCTCGCGTGGTCAGGCCAAGTCACATGAGACAGAGAATGATATCGTCGAGGTGACTGTTTCGCACGTTGCAAACACGCAAATCCTATCAACTGAGCGTGAGTGTGTTGCTCATGTAACACGATTAGGATCGCAAGGAAAAGGCAAAGTTCTCAACATAGTCTGAATATTGCCGCATAAGGAAAGCTGCACTGTGTCCGCATCTAAGATACATGACATTTCAAATCATAGCTATAGATATAAATATGCGACGATGTGAACGATGCTTGCGCCATGTTGAGGCGCTTGAAAATAAATGAAAGAAGCCACTTTGATTGTCTGCGACTGAAGTTGGCTGTGGCCACTCCCACAGCGGCGCAGCCCTCCCTCTCGCAGATCCACCGACCCTCTGCTGGTCTTAAAACTACTCACATTGATTCTCACGCGCCTCCTTGGGGAGATATCCCATGTGCCGCGTAGGATTCACGCTGGTGACGAAAATAGAGCCCCGCGTCTTTCCTTGACTCCGTGGTAGTCTCGCGGCATCATGTCGCCTCCAGTTTGAAAGTCTTGATCTTTTTCTTTCAATAAAAACAAATGAAAATAGTTCGATTCAATACATTTAGATTGGTCTGTTAACTTCTAAGCACATCCCAAATAAATGTCAATGAAATCACCTGAATCTCAATTTATTTCAATCAACTAGATAAATTACGTAATGATTTGAGTGGGTTGCACTTCAACAAGTACGCAAGAGTTGACCGACATTTGTTCACAATTTATGTCCCTGTGCATACGTTGCCGATTTCGTTTTCTCCCCTGCTTGAATCCACTTTTCGAATTCAGACTTTCCCTTTGCTGCCGCTTGACTCACCCTATGTGCTGCCGCCCTCTTGTGGTCGAGTTTGTCAATACACCTGCATGACTCACCCTATGAGCTGGCGTTCTCTTGATCTAAAACTCTCCTTTCGACCTGAAACACATGATGACGGATGAAACAAAAAGTTATCTATTTCCCGGCTTTCGCTTCATTTGTCATCTTTATGTTTAATCTGCACGGCAGCCTCCAATCGAATACTTACTTGTGTTGACATTTCACCCTCAGAGGGAGTCCAAACAAGAAGAGAGGGCGGCCTGGTGGTTTAATGTTCGAGCTCCTCACACAGGATGGAGGCACAGATCCAATTTCACTGAGATGAGGGAAATTTAGAGGCCACTGAATCGGCACTGGGACGCTCTTCAACTGTATGCAAGGTGTGTGTGTGTGTGTGTGTGTGTGTGTGTGTGTGTGTGTGTGTGTGTGTGTGTGTGTGTGTGTGTCATCGTGATTCCTGCTGTGATGTGTTTAATACTTTATAAGAACTCTGTTTACTCTGCAGAGAGGCGAGCCAACAGAGCAGATGTGACTCAAATGCTGAGCGATACAACTCAGGAAAGACAGGAAATAGATCCCAAACACGATGTGGACCGTGACAACACAAAACGTGGCAAACACACTAACTATATATGCGTGTGATTCTGCTATTCGAGACTCAAGAAAATGTTATTGTAGCAGCAAAATTCACTTTTCATACAGAACATAAGTGCGGAAGTGCAATTTTCAATTTAGTGTAAAATTTGGATTATAAATATGGAGTCAAAAGGTCACCAGAATCATGCTATAACCACAATAATAAACAGATCCTTATCCCTTTAAGGTACAGCGGTTACTACAGTGGATGGATTATCATGTTATCAGGTTACAAGGCGCATGAAAGGGTTAAATCAAATCTATCCATATTTATTAAAAAAAAATAGACCATCCGTTTATACATTTCATTATGGACTACACCGTGTTCTTTGAGTCCGGACTGTACTCTTTCCTCGGTGCCACCACGATGCCTTTAATGACGCTCGTATTATTGAGTGCACAAAAACCCTCGAAGCGAAGGCAGCGTCATTAGGGAACACCTTTTGACTTTTAGCATATACGGCTAACAAGCACCTTTAGTCTGACAAACGACCTCACGTCCGTGTCGCCATAATGTAATGTACGGCGTCACATTGATTTCTGCCGGAATGGTCCCTCATCTATTGGCTCACTGCATTGTGTCTGTAGAGTTCGTAAAGACTGTGAGTGTGTCCACAGGGGGAGGTCACTTGTTGTGGGGAAGATGTTGCAACTTTGAAATCTATCTGGAAATAAGTGGTTGAAGTTGCTGTTGCAGTTTTGGCAAAACTGATATTTTTGTGAGATCAACACGTATGTAAATTTGTCCCCACAGTCAGGGATGTGTAGAGAAAACCAACATTGTAAGAGTGCTATCACTTTAAAATGTTATTACTCAAGTAAAAAGACGAGACGAAGATGATTAGTCATATGAACATATATAGTTTGATTCTACTGATTTTGGCAGTAAGATTCAGTTCGTTCTTTTCCGCCACGTCAAAGATTATCAGCACACCTCTCGCTTACCGCATTTAAAAAATGGAATGGCAGGAGCTGCTTTGACAGCGAATTGAGTCAGCTGTGTTCACACCCACGACGGCGCAAAACACTCATTTTTCAATGCCCCACGCTGCGCCCGCTTTCACGGGTTTGTGAAAATACCAAAACAGTGTCTCACCCACTCCTGTGCATGATTTGGAACAGACTTGGTCATTTCGAAAACGAATCCACGTGTCAAGTTGCCAGCCAACCAAAAGATGACATCGGAAAATACGACTTCAGTGTAGTTGTCATTGAACGGTGTACCACTAATCTATGCCTCAACTCTTGGCTTTGGTCCAGCTAATGCGTCTACTGCATTAGCACTAATGCTCATCACCACGGGGCTAAATGGGTTGTTTTGTAAACAATCACACAACAGCTCAGCAGTCTGACTTGATGGTGTGACACCTCCACTGATACAGTGGAAACAAAGTCGGTGCCTGAGTGCCCTGCGGCTTCTTTGCTTCATTTCCCTCCTCTGCTCTTGTGGGAAGGATGACAGATTTCCCGCTGTCCTCTTCCAGCTATTACGGAGCAGTCCCCTAATGATTGCGAGCCCACACTGGCAGTGGATGGCAACTGGGATGCTCATAATGGGCCTCAAGGGGATCGCAGGGTCCCCGGAACCTCCTGCAAACTCCTCTCTTTATCCACTTAAGTGGAAGGAAGTTTCGATATCTCCAATTGCTACACTCGGTTACTTGCTGCCTTTGGCTTACGCGTAAGGCATCAAGTTCGGGGGCTTTATTTTCACTTTATAAAACTTCGACAAAAGTACGTACAGTACTTCTTTTTCAAATATAAAACCTGACTTGTTTGGCAGTAACGGACGCTCTATTTCGAACCACCAGTAGCACAGTAATAAAAATGCACGGGACCCAGGTTTTTAAATAGTGATAATCGGAAGCGCAAACGGTTCTTTTCCTCACTTTGCATGGCATTGACTAAAAGGATTGTCGCGTAGAGCACGAAACGGAAAACACATTCCATGAGTCACCATACAGTAAAACGCGCTGATCCGTGCTTCCGTACAAGCTGCTTTTAACCTGAGGCTCGTCAATATTGTAGTTGATTGATCAGTTAAAAAGCCAGCCCTGGCGCAAACTCTGATGTCTTGGTGCATTGATTGTACACTGCAAGGAGCTGTGGCTAAGTGTGATTACCCGGGAAAGCCTGGCAATTATTGGGGGCTTTTCCCTTCTTTGTCCCCAAAAATCGTTCATTCAAGTCGTTTTGTTACGGTACTCACAAATTGTTAGTCCTGTTTGGATTCCTGATTTAGTTTTTTTTTTTTTTTTTTTAACCTGTGTAAATGACACGGTGATCGACTGGTTAGCACGTCGGCCTCACAGTGCAGAGGTGCAGGGTTTGATTCCGGCTCCAGGATAAATGCATTACAAAATGCATAGATGGATCGATAACCAATATGAAAGGGCCCGAGCGCTTTGCCAAATTTGACACACCTGCTCCCTAGCTACATCTGATACCTCATATGGCAAATGCATCACATGGCACTGTGGAGGCAAACGTCTCATTGGGCCCAGTTTCCAAGTTTCACATCGGGGGTGTGCGCACTTTTGTTGCCAGCCATTTCGACATTGATGGCTCTGTATTGAATTACGTCGAGGGACAGCGGATGCACAGGTATACAATCTTCGCACTGTCTACTTCACATCGTAACAACATCTCAAGATATCACAAGAATTTAAACTAGAAGTAGAAAACAAATCGCAATTATTAATGTGTATAGAAATTTGTTCAATGAATATGTGAAGCTTGTTTTGTTTTTCAATCGCACGAGTGAAATGTCTTTTATGCATCAAAAAACTATTGAGTCAAAGCTAATACTAAACGTCGTAGATACATTCACGGCGTGCGCGCACGCGTGCACGCGCCCATTCGCCGTGCGCGCTTGAGAAAGCGTGGACGTCACATCGCGATCATCACATCACTCCTTCCATCAAGCTGCGCTCCTCATCTCCAGATCGACTCTCCTTTTTCACCCCTGACACTTTTCGTACACTTTCGGCTCTCGCGATTACTTTGAAACAACTCGAAGCAACTTGTTTGGATCCAGCCACCTGGTTCCCGATGTAGTACCGCGCGCGGCGCTCCCGGCGACCGAGGAGCGGACTTCTCGTGCCGGAGGCGGAGAGATGCCCCGGGTGGGATGTGCTCCAGCCGCAAAATCCTGTGGAGCCTTCTCCTCCTGTCCGTGGTGGAGGTGGGCCTGGGCGTGGCGAGCATCGTCCTCGGAGCCGTGGGCATCAGCTGGGCTCGGGGGGAGCACAAGCCGCAGCAAGGCGACGCTTCGCCCGTGTGGAGCGGACTCTGTGTACGTGACTTTGCTACTTTTTAGTAAGTTTGCGGATGGACTAAAAATAGTCATCGTGTTCTCAGTTCGCCTTTATGGTACATTCATTTTCATATATATATATATATATATATATATTGGGTGCATATCGTTTCTTCCAAAAGATTGATTCGCTTTCGCCGATGAGGCAATTAGACGAAAATGCTCCATACACAGCACTGACATCTTATTTTCTCCTTTAATGTGTGGTGAGTGCAAAGGGTCTAATCTTTTTTTTTTTTTTAATTCATGAGTCTGCACTTTTTCAGCATGTTCTCACCCTCAACTTGCCTCAAGGTGTTATTTTGGCAAAGGTCTGCAGCAGGCACAGGAGCTGGCAACACAAGCCAAGAAGCTCCCGCTGTCAATTGGCTGCAAAAGTGTGAAATGATTCAGAGCAGGTCACTTTGCTTCTGTCTGGGGCTGCTTTTGTACAACGCTCATGCCAACTTGGACTCTAGTGACAGTCCCTGTCATGTAAAAAAAAAAAAACATGCATATTCTGTTCAATGAAGACTTCAAATTGCCCATGGGAGTTGTTATTTGTCTGTGTCCTCTGCGATTGGCTGGTCACCAGTCTGTAGTGTACATATTTAAAATAGACCTTTTGTGATGTTTTCACCCCGCCAAACACCTTCAGCACGTGTTTGTTGTTTCTCTTTTTCAGTTTCTGCTCTGCGGGATGTGCGGAGTCTTGTGCGCTCGAAAGAGGACCGGCCTTACTGTAAGTTCAGTAATCCTTTCTTTGTTTATGCATCCTGTCTTGTGCCTAATCTATGCGCATTTCTCTTTGGATGGAGGCTATTTTTGCTGCAGCAAACAGGAAGAGGACTCCAGCTGCCTGACACATGGGGAGTCTTGATTATTATTTCATGCTTTTTAACCCATTTGTGTCTCTTGGTTCTCCACTGACGATTAAACTTCATGTCACCTTATATAAGGTTTTCCATGACAGAACTACCTTTGACCAGCTTTTAATAGCAAGCAATCTTCTTTTAGAATTTGGATTATAGATTTACTGCACTAGTGTCAATGTGTGTGTGTGTGTACACAATGCCCTCTGTGAGAGACGTCCGAGGAAAGCAGGGGCGGCAAGCAGTCACCTCTCCTCTTCTCTTTCTGTCCAAGTCCTCGTCTTTCCTCGCCTTCCACTCTGGATGTCTGCTTTTCTGGCTAATGATGGATCAATGTCAGCACATTGGAAAAGAGACCTTTGCTTCACCCTGCACCCACCTCCACTTATTGCCACTTTCTCCATCGCTTACTGCCACCCGTCATCTTCTTCTCTGTATTTCCAATCGTCTTTTTCTCCTCACTCCTGTCTTTCTGTGCACCCCCTTGCCCTCCCCCGTTCACTCCATGCCTTCGGGCCAATGATCACATTAGCTTACAGTAGTTTGGTTCAGGAGTCCTGCCAGCCAGTCGCCTCACACACCTCACAGGGTAATGGCTGAAATTGGAGATGTCCTTTTCAATGTGGTTGCAAACAGTGAAGGCACCTCTGCTCATTTCCAAAGAGACAGAATACAATCCTCGCTCAATCAACTTGACCTGATTATTTTACTGGCCGAATAAAGGACCTGCATTCATCTCATCCTGTGTGGGGAAAAATGATTGTCATGCTGGGATTCAGAGCCTGCCTTACCCAATGTGGCACCGTTGGTGAGATTTTATACAGGGCAATTTAAATATGCATCCTAAGGAAATACAATCGCATTGTTTTTATTATTGCCTTTCATTCACATGATATCATCATCCAATTCACGTGTTTAACAAATCACCCCCGAATTTTTAAATACAATAAAAATGCCTTAAACTAGTTTAACATGGTACGTGAGAATGCTAAAGTCTTCATCATCATCATCATCATCATCATCAAAACTAGAATATGCAATTTCAGGATGACATATGTGCGAATGCTGAAATGCTGAATGGGGGAAAGAAATATGGAAACGTGGAATGGTACTGGTGAAAAATGTGCAATATATTATTCTTTTTGAATTTTGAATGGGAATGAGGTGAATCTGTTATGTTGAATGTGTCATTGGAAATGATTGGTGCATTTTCTGGGTGTAAAATGTAAAAACTTTTTTTCAAAAATCAATTTGGGGTTATTCTTTCACCTCTGTTGTAGATTTTAGGGCGTAATGAAGATGGACATTTGCACTCCCCTTTTCGTTGTTTTGATTTTCTTACTCACCTCATCTGTCGTCTTGTGTTCTCAGATGATTTTGTTCTCAGCATGCTGCATCTGTGGTCTGATTGGCGGCATCCTCAACTTCCAGTTTGTCCGTGCGCTCACAAAACGACCAGATTCCATGCAATCCATCCACTTTGCTGCCATGACTCTGGCCTGTCTGGGTAAAACTGGACACACGGCGTGACAACCAAGAAGCACACATGCGACAATATGCCTAAACAGTTTTTCCTATCTTGTCCGTAGGGATCTCCTCATGTACATTATCCACTTGGCTCACCTGTTGTCTGGCCAGTTCCGAGCAACAGAGGATGTTCTTGGAGAGGGAGCACTCCTTGCACCATTCTCACGAGATGACAGAGAAGGTAGCAAAAAAAAATATGGCATCTCATTGGTTAGCTTGCCTTTTGACCTAATGCGTGCCTGTTCAACAGGATGTCTTGGACAACTCCAGTAATGGTATACCTCAGCTCTCCTACAACGGACACACCAGTGCATCACCATGACGACAACTTGAATCACTTGCTGTCAATACATAAAGCGTGGCTGTACTGCAGGCAGAAAATGCTTTCATGTATAGCAATATCAATCACAGGAGGTGGACTCTGTGCAGACAGTGAAGTGAGATTTTTTTTTTTTTTTAAGGATGGATGGAGTGCAACGGACCTAACCAAAGACAATGAATTGACATTTTAGTGTCAAATAACCACTTGATATCATCAAGCCTTTAAATGAATGAGCAGAATGGAAGGATTTACTTTCCATACTGCCTCATAATCAGTTGGTAACCTCACTGTGGGTTTTAATTGAACATTTTCTAATCTTCTTATCCTCACAAGGGTTGTGGGTGTGCCAGAGCCTATCCCAGCTGTCTTCGGGCAGTAGGTGGGGGACACCTTGAACGGGTTGCCAGCCAATTGCAGGGCACACACATAGACAAACAACCATCTGTGCTCGTATTCACACTGAGGGACAATTTAGAGTGTTAAATTAACCTGCCATGCATGTTTTGTTGGAATGTGGGAGGAAAAAGGAGTACCCGGAGATAATTCATGCAGGCACGGAGAGAGCATGCAAACTCCACACAGGAAAGCCTGAGCTGGAATTGAACCCTGCACCGCTGCACTGTGAGACAGACATGCTCACCAGTCGGTAGTACGGTGGCGTACTGCCCTATTAATTGAAAAATATAGTTATAATTTTGCCTATCTGTAAACTGTGCTACATTCTAATATTTGGTGGTACAAGTTCATCTCAATAAACCAGAATATAGTGGGGGGACGTTCTTTAGTTCAGAAGCTCACTTCAAAAAAAATATTTGGATTCACTTGATTTTTTTTCTATTGTTTAATAGAGCTACTAAAACGAACTTTAAAAAATCTATTCTAATTCATTCACATGTATCAGTGTCAGTCACACCTCCGAGTAACAACATGATCTTATTATTAAATGAAGACCTGTTTGGTAATGTCAACAGGGCAATAGTATCCTAAAGGCAAAAATATAGCTATTGTGTTGAGTAATGGATATGGTTAAGCTTGTGCAAATGTACCTAGTAATATTACTATGTCAAGAATGTAGTACATACATATTTTTATAAATGCAATTTAATTAATGGTAAATCAATAAAAGTCTAATACAACATTGGAACGGAAAAACAAATGTTTGTCTGTGTGTGTAAAAATGAATTAAAAATTAATGATGTATATATATATATATATATATATATATATATATATATATATATATATATATATATATATATATATATATATATATATATATATACACACACGTATACACTCATTTGTAGGCATCATCTTTAAATAGCTTTATGCTCATTCGACTTTTGAAGTTTCTGTTCCATTTTTGTCTCCACAAAATGGAACACTTTCACCTCTTCACCAAAAGATGGCGATGTAAACAGTAATTGAAGGTTCCCCGAAGCGGAAGTCGGCACTCGTTGACTTTCCGCTCCTCTTTGGCAATATGGCGAACTTGACGCGTGCCGAACACGACCCAAAACGCGTGGAAATGTCCGGCGAAGTCCTCGAACCTTGCGCTCAGAATCCGGCAGTTACAGCGTCCTCCGCGGCTCGGGTAGATTTGGTCGAGGTTCCATGCGTTATCCCGTCTTTTGCCGCTGCTTCCGAACTTGTGTCATCGCCCTACTCTTGTCTGGTGATGAACACACACCGAAGACACGTCGTCCTGCCGCCCATGTACCTGTACAAGAAGAGGACAGCTTTACGAGAAGAGTTACAGGCCGAGCTGCTTAAATTCTCACCGAGGTGACACAACTCAGTTGGTTAATTTTATTTGGTGATGCGGTGTGATCGGTTTTTGAATGTAGGTTAACATTTGTAACGTTTGAGAAGCACTGTTGTAGAGCATTTGCTAAACCGCAGTCCCAACCTAATTTAAAGATGGAAGCATATCATTGGCTGAAATGATTGTGACATGTACACAGTGACTGGGAATGTGTGTTTTGACCATGTGCATTGTCACGCTTTCTCCCGCAGCCTCCAAGGTGTACCTCTAGCTTATGACAATATCCAGATTGTGCGCAGCCATGGAGACATTTATGATGACAGCGGCTACATTCACATGGACATACAAGCCAACTTTATTATATTTCAACCTCAAGAAGGACAGAGATTGCTGGTCAGTATTGCAATTGATCGATTTTAAATCAACATTGCGATGTAGTCGAATGCAATTCTCTAATCGGGGTTTGGTTGTGGGGGACCTCCAGGGGAAGGTGAACAAACTTGGTGTGAGCCACGTGGGCTGCCTGGTCCACGGCTGCTTTAATGCCAGCATTCCCAAGCCCAACCTTGTCTCTGTGGATACCTGGAGGGACGCGGGCCCCAGGATCGGAGCGGAGCTGGAGTTTGAGGTGGTTGCGCTTGATGCTGACACTGCCGGTGTGTTGCTTATAAGAGGAAGGCTGAACAGAACCAGGTATGCATATGGGGGCGGGCACTTATCGAGTCTTCTTGGAATCGATTACCGGTATGCTGTCACGTAATTGGATTGATTGGGGGGGGTTCTAAATCTATTACTCCATTACTCCTAGGATGTAGCGATACCGCAAACAAATAAGTGAAAATTTTGTCCCTCACTCATGCTTTTAAACACAACATAAACACCTTCCGTGACACGCGTTGTCACTCTCTCACTTACAATTCCCTAAATAAGCTTGCTTGTTGCCTGTACATCACTCGGTATTCTGTGCTCCAACCCATTGCCGCCTCTTGAAGAAATGGGTCCCCAACTGCCTGTAGTCTCTCATCTTCACCGACAGAGGGCGCTAACCTACTATGGCACAGCCGTGAAATCGCGCTTCACATTTAAATGTACTGTATATGCAAACATTACATCCACAGACAAACGTGAAAATTCCTAGGGGGTATAAAATCCGACTTAGCGGCTTTTCAGTTTTTTGTCTCGATAAAATTAACTGCAAAAACTGAGGGACTACTGTAATCCATCTTTTAATTTTTGGTAATTTAAAAGCATCTGCATCAAAGTGCGTATTTTGACAGCTTTGTGTTTATCTCGGGGAAATTAATGTAATCCTGTTTGTGTATATCAGGGTTCAGGAATTGTTGGCCATTACCGAGAGCTCCGATTCGGGTGTCGTCGTCGACCAGGTCGAGTTAGAAGACATACAACCGGTCACAGAGGCCCCTGAGGAGTCTGTTGACCAAGACGCCACCAAGAAGAAGAAGAAGAAAATGAAGAAAGAGAAAATCGAAGAAGTGAAAGAGGAAGCGGTGTCGCCTTCCTGCCAACTCGATGGTTACGGGACAGGCGGTGAAGCCAATGGTGAGAAGAAGAAGAAGAAAAAGAAGAGAGATAAACTCAAAGAAGTGATAGAAGAGATGTCGCCGTCACGCCAAGATGACGGTAATGCTACACTCGAGCTGAATGGAACGGAGAGTGATGCAAATGGTGAGAAAAAGAAGAAAAAAAAGATAAAAAAAGAGAAGAGGATAAAAGAAGAGGAGAAGCCGGTTCAGATCTCCCCCATGGAGATCCACGCCAGCGACTCCAGCGGCTATCACAGCGACAAGCCCGACAAGAGGAAACGCGAAAAGGAGATCCAAGTCGGTGCAAGTTTTAGTCAAGAGGCTTTCGAACCAAAGTCCAAGAAAAAGAAGAAAGAAAATGACATTGCTTGAAAAATGGATTTTCCCTGGTTCGAGACAATGCCTTGAATGACTGATCAGTCTGGCTCTCAAAGCAGCTCACGTGGACTCATCATTTATGACAAAAATCCAATCTGTGGAGATCTCCTCTGTGCCTTATAACACTCCACAAGATTGTTAAAGGCTACAAAGAAATAACATTAAATATTAAGGACAACAAACCAAAAGTTTATGCTGAATAAATATATATTCTTTCAAAAATCTACATTTGTCATGATTCAGATTTGGACTTCACGGATTGATGCTGAAGTATCATTGCTCTTGTGAGAACTAATAATGGCTTCAAATGCTTTTCTGTCATCTTTTATGCTGACCATCGAGTGTGAGGTGATGAAGCGTCGAGAGACAACTTAAAGGGTTGCGCTTGTTTTCTTTAACCCCCTCCCAATCTCCCCACACGCACAAATCCTGCCTTTCAGCGGGAGTCTTAATTAGTGCTGAGGTGCAAAGAGCCGCAGAGCTTATCGGGATCCGTCTGAAGACGAGAGATAAGGGGTGCAGTTAAATGGTTGCGACGTCATCCGTCACATCCGATCATCTGTTTCTGTTATCGCTTCATGGGATAACCTATTGCTGGCTGGATCTAGTCAACGCTTTTTTATTTTTTCACTAAATTCAAAATCTGATCAATATAACTTGTTTTCCACAGATTGGGGAGAATTTGAGAAGTGTTGTCTTACCGATGTGGATGTGTTTCCACAGCGCTTGTGTGTGAATGTTCACTATTTGAAGGAATGTCACTCCCCAAGTCGATGCTAATTTCCCGTTCCCACTTGAATGGGATCCTCCATTGACTTTAGCATGAGCGCTAGCGATGTTTTCAACGCCTTGGCTCCCCGCGCCGCAGAACCTTGAACAAAAACGTGTGGATTGGCTACCCCGAATGGACAAAAATAAGCACCTCTCATGCATATTTTGGTCGGTGTTATGCATGACGCTTCAAAACATGCAAAAATAAGAAAATAAATGGTCGCAGGGGTTTCTGGAACGACAAACAAGGGAATACTGTTTTGTAAATTATTTGTCCCCTGGTGACCTCCCCTCTGCCTCTCGCCTGATCTCCACTCTGGCCCGCGTGCACCTGCGCCGAAGCACCCCTCCATCGCCTCCCATTCATCTTGTCATCCTCGCTATCTCGCCCCAATGCAGAACCCTCCCACCCCCCTTCTCCTCCTCTTTGCTCCCCCCACCAGGCCTTCCCTCTCCTCCTACTTGTTCCCCTGATTTATTGGAGGCGGAGTGCAGTTCACACGCATTCCACTCCAGGCTCCCCTCCTGCCACTGGACCCTCATATCTAGGCATGCTCGTTTATCTTCATGATCCTCTGATGGCCAGAAGAAGAAGAAGAAGGAGGAGGGAGGAGTGTTGTTTTTGTTCTTGAACAGGCCAGACAATCTTTCCCTCACACCTCTGTCTGTGTTTCATAGTGTGCGTGTCTCTACGTTGCCTGTGTGTCTGTCTCCTGTGTCAAAGTTTCCATGCCTGGCGGGCTCCTCCAGGAGAACATCCCCCCCCATCCACACACACGTAGAGGCGGGAAACGACTACCACACACTCGCTGGCTTGCAAACGCAGCTAACCCCCCCAAACCCCAGACCTCAAAACCGCAAAATCTCCCATCTTTTCTGCTCGGGTAATTAGCGATGCGCTCGGCCGCTGAGTTCGGTCTCAGAGCCCCTGAATGGCAGCGGGGTCATAAAGCTCAAGTGTTCCACCAGTCAGAGCTGTGCAACCGCGGCCATGAATCGTCCAACGGGACCCAGGCATGGGTTTTGAATCATATCAAAGCGCTTCCTTCGCGATCCAGCTGACATCTATGAAATCCCTTTATGGGCCTTTCAAAGGCATTGCTGGGAGGTTTTTGGCACCTCTGCTTTGCATCAGCCCTCATTTTAATGTTCAGCTCAGACCCTCAGGTAGGCGAATATCCACTCACACTCCGGCCCCACTCTTTCCCAAGGGTTCAGTGTCCACACACGAGAATCCAAGCGCACACACGCTTAACCCTGAAAGTAAACATGACTTGTGCTTGAGGAGCTGGATTCCGAGAGTCGGTTTGGTTCCCTGGCACAGACAGTCACTGACCTGCCGGCGGCCGAAAACCACAGCGACCAGGAATTGATTTGGTGTTTCTGCCAGCACACTTTTACTGTGGTATAGCACATACTGTTAAAAAAAAAGCAGGTGCTATCTTGGAAAATCACCCAAAGCATTTTTTCTAAAGAACCCAAAAGTCAATTTATATTACCGGAATACAATATATTTTTAAGAATAACAAAAATCTGAATTAAAATGTATGTCCCTCAATATCCTGACAAGCTGATCACTCTGATGTGCAGATCGCCGCAGATGTTTTTTTTTTTTGTGTTGAATTTGGTTTGCTTAACACCCAATCAGAAGACGAAAAAACACCGAGGTCAACGAAAGGCAGCCACATACTAATGAAGATCGTTTGAGTTACATATGCCGTCACTAAAGATTCTGAAGGCTCCGGTTCGATTAGATTGACATGGCGACATAGAGGCTGAAATTTAATCGGACAAAAATATCGACCTGAAACATCCACGCGCACGTGCTGGGAGCAGCGCGGCCAAGGAAAACACTCCGTAATGAGGAGACGAGACTCAGCTGCTTTAAGTCTAAATGTAAAGAGATGCGTCCATCATCTCCATTTGGGGTGAGTACCGAATTGTTTTTAAGTTTTGAGATGCGGGGACTAACTTCTTTTTACACTTATGTGGCAGAAAAGAAAGGTGCGGTGCCCAGAATCGACTCCCCACCCGGAGATACGGCATCGTTTCTCTGCCGTTCGTCCTCAAAGCGTGAGTAGTTCCATTTATTTATTTTTTTTAACTTGATTCCACGACACCAAATGTACTTTTGCGCATTTAGAGTGTAAAAAAAATGTTCCATACGGTGTGTGCTTACTTGCTTGCGCCGCCTTTTGCAACCGGACCGTTTAACGGAAACAAAAGTTTCATTTCACAAGACAAACAATACTCGGATTGGAATCCTCCCCCAAAAAGGGCGTTTGAATGGGAGAGAGTGGGCCAGTGACAACAAGCTGGCCGCTCTTCATGAAACAAAAGCAAAGATAAAAGCAAATTTGTCGGTTTATCAGGACCCGTCAGATATTGCAAAGAGACACTGTCAATGATTACAACATAAATATTGTTGTCATCCACAAATTCCTTCGTATCAAGTTCCCTCATGCTGCATATTATGCAAAAAAAGAAAAAAAAAAGTCAAATACTTGCTCGTGGCCCAAGGGATTGCAATGCACTCAACAGCGTGGCCAAGAACTAAAAGGCGTCTGGACCGGGCGGCTTCCCTGCTGAGTTCCGCAAACATTTTCCTGTTTGAGATCTACGGCGTTCAAAAAAATGATAGCTGAGCTCACAAGCGCCTCCCTAACACAGCCACGCTTCGGATTTGAAGATCCAAGGAAGATGAGGCTCTTTTGGCTACAGTTATGCTACACCGCGCCTTAGCGATACACTGAAAAATGCTCGGTGATCCGTGTGAGGATAAGCAGATTAGAAGATGATGGATGCAGCGATGTTTTGAATGAGACAAAAACTGGCCCCAAGAATAGGTACTGACGGTACACTTGCACACACACAGTTTGGTGTGTTTTTTTGTTTGTTTTGTTTTTTGCATTGGATCATTTCATATTTCTTGTTTTGCATTTCTGAAAAAAAAATAATTCTGGTGACATCACCGCTGTGGCAACAAAACTCGGATCATTTCTGGCACACATTTGAACGCCAAGTAGAAGTTATTAGCATAAGTGGAAAATAGAGGCAAAGGAAAAGTGGACTAGTTTACAATTCAAAATTTAGATTTGACAATATAGCCCCCCAGCAGTGGGCCAAAATAACTGAAGCATTTTCCCCTTCTCCAGATTGGTTTAACAAAGCAAGCCAACTCGGACTGGGAAACACGTCTCTCGTCATCATCACAGCATCTATGGTAAGTGTTGGGGGGGGGGGGTTCCCTCCACATACTTTTGTCATATTGTTAGAAAAGTATTGCTTGTGAACTGAAGTTTAGAGTTTAAAAAAATGACTTGAAAAATCAAACATGGCACCTTTGGAAAGCTTTTCATACAAGCGGCCAGGCTCCTTTGGAGTAAATAAACAGCTGAGACAGCATTGGGGGGGAGGAAGGGGCTGAGGAGAGGAGGAGGGGGCTGTTGAAGGGAAGGTGTTGACATGTTGTTGGATGGTGGGTGGGACAGCAAAGGGATTTTCAAGTGTGTCGGTGGGGAGTTGAAGCGTTAGATTAAGACGAAGCGAGGGAGGGCTCAATCCCAACGAGGGAGCCGCGGCTCGGCAAGTGGGGTGGCGTTGAAGGAAGTGAGATGGAAGGTTGCTGGGTGTTGTCGCGGAGATGTATGCTAGGCCCGTTGGCTTTCACCCAGCAACGTCCGTGAGCCCCACACACACACACACACACACACACACACTTGCATGAGCCCCACCTTTAACTGGCCACCCAGCTGTGTAAACATCCCGGCATTGGTGATTGGCTGACCGTCTCGGCCACTCGCAAGCTCGGATGCCGTGAAAGGTGAGACAAAGCGAGCCAATGAGTCAGTTTGTCGGGCGCGCAGGCAGGCAGGCAGGCAAGAATGAAGAAGGGAAAGAAACACGGATCGGATTGTGCTCACGATGACACAGTAAAGAAGTAGAACGTTGCTCGAGAGTTCAACTCATCTCCATTACTCACTTCCTTGATTCCACCCACCTCCCTTTTTTTTTTCTTCAATGTCCGACTCCAAATTAATTCAACAAGAATGACCATCAGTTTCACAGCAGAATTCCCTTTAGATCCACGTGCACCTTTGCTTAGATCCTGTGTCAACTTCTCCAGTGAAGTTGATTTTATGAAGTTTTACTTTGCCACGCGGCGCCTTCTTTTGCGTCCTCCCAAATCCGTCACTCACATTTTACTCTTAGACGTGATGTACAGCATGGCTGTCAAACTCATTTTTGTCGCGGGCCACGTTGTAGTTCCGGTTTCCCTTGGAGGGCCGTTATGAATTTTGGGAAACCGTATAAATATTTTATCCCCTCCACATATTACATACACAGCGCACAACAAATTGATAGATAACTAGTTTTAAAATCAGAAGTCAAGAATAATGACTGTTATTATGGATTACATATGACAATTTGACATTTCGCTCCAGATTTCAGCAAGAATCATGACAGTTGACATGCATGATTTGCTTTCACGGGCCACATAAAATGGTGTGGCGGGCCAGATCTGGCCCCCGGGCCTTGATTTGGAAAGTTGACTAACTTCCAATAAAAGGGGGATTTGGTGTGAAACGCTCCCTTAGCTGGGACGACGAGGCATGCGCAGAATGTTGCGTTTATGACCAAAGGTAAGCTACGAAATGTTTCAATCTGTCTGCAAATGTCTTTTTTTTCCCCCCTCCCATGTTTCGCTTGTGCTCCAGACGTCATCACAACCTTTCAAGTCCCCCTCTTTGCAGCCAGTATTTACCTCCACAAACATTTAGTCATGCCAAAAAGTCCTCGCTAATTTCACACTGTGCAACCAATAATAACAGCGGAGAGTAGGAAGCGCCCTTCCACTCCTGCGTTTTTCCACTCAGACAACAACAGCAAAAAGCGGGATAAACCAAAAACCCCGCCGGTGTGTTTGTGCGCCTCTTTTCGGTGCTTTACTCCTTATTTAAGGCCAATATTTACCCAACAGCCCCAGGGTGAGATTACCTCATATTCTACCGCCCAGCTGCTCTTTCTCAGCGTTTCCACGACGACCGGCGGAATGTCCCGTCATGTTTATCTGCCCCGACCGAAAAACAGCGAGGCGGCGGAGGCGAGATGATGACAATCCAGTTGTGTGAGTGTGCGCAAGATAAACACTCGCGTTAGTCCGCCACGAATCATCTGTGGATGCTCTCCCTGAACCGGCCCGTTTATAACGTGGATAAAATCTCCAAGTAACCATTTAGTGCGGACAGGTTATAAATAAATAATACAATATAACTTACTCTTATCTTCATGATTGATGTGTTCCTCTCTATTAAAAAAAAAAGAATAGTTTCTTGTATCTAAGTGTATTAGATAACACGACATGTAATAAAAAGTGCTAAAAACACATTAAAGTCCCCCCCCCCAAAGAAAAATTAATTATGTCAGCAGTTAATGCTCTCGAACAAGGGGGGGTGAAACTCATGGCGGCCCATGGTTGAGCTTGCAAAAATTGTCCGAAATACAATGCGATACATCTTTCTTTATGTCACAGCTTTCCCAAAAGCTTCAGCTGGCACAAAACGCACGACGGAGCAGATGACGTAAAATAACAAATAGAATATTAAAAGGGAACAATTAAAACATGGACGCAAATTTGAGGATTCGACGCAATATTTAGTGACTTTTCTTCAAATATCTTGCACTTGATAAATACTGCATTTGTAATATAAAACTAAAACTAATAAAAACGAATACGAGACAAAAAAAAATTGCTGAACTAGCTGATTTGTTTTTTTTTTAAGTTTCTGAACATTTTTTTTTCTCCCATTGATGCCTCCAAAGTACATTGAGCAGCACCATGACCAAGCATTTTCTTGAGTGGGAATGCAAATATACGCCCTCGGAGACCCTCGCGGCACCCCCTGCAATGTGGACACTCCCCTGCCATGGGAACTGGCAATTATTTGCTCTAATTTGCAACAGAAAGCTTTTTTTTTTTTTTTTAAACTCTGTGGTGACTGTTTGAGAATGTTCTATTTAGTCTTCTCCTCGGGCTCTCTCAGTGATTAAAAAGTGTGGCAATTCAGCCAGCGAGGGAGAAAGGCGAAGTGCAAATACGACCGCATGACCCTCTCGTCGAGAGGCCCGCCGTTGTGCAGAAGCTCGCCAATGGGCCCTCCAAGAGGACGGACGTCGCATCCCCTCGGAGGGAGCTTCTTCAAGACGCTCGACTGGCATGGGCACGTTGTGGGCTGCCGCGCGCAGGTCACTGGCTGAAAGAGCAGGATCAGGCCTTTTGGACGCCGGCCAAGTAGGATCTCACCCTGTGGCGCTCCATCCGGATTCAGACAAAAGGCCAGTCGGGCTTGGAAGGGATGCTCTCATCCTTACGGTAACGGACATATAAATAAAAAAAAAAGAGGATCTTTTGGGCGACACGTTTGGACTTGGAGATGGAGGTGCAGAGCCGACTGCTGAACTCAGCCTTGATCCACTTGGATGTAAACCTGATGGATTTTCCGGCAGATCAGCAAGCGGCCGACAGTCCGGACAGCGACACGTCCTGGAGCCCCGAGCGCGGCTCGTGCGCGGAAGATCACCTGGTGATCGGCCGGGGAGGAAGAGGAAGAGGAGGAAGGTCCGGCAGGTCCAAGCGGAGGAGGATCATCACGGTGGTCCAGCGACAGGCGGCGAACGTGCGCGAGCGCAAGCGGATGTTTAGTCTGAACGAGGCGTTCGACGCGCTCAGGAGGAAAGTGCCGACGTTCGCCTACGAGAAGAGACTCTCCCGCATCGAGACCTTGCGGCTCGCCATCGTCTACATCTCCTTCATGAAAGACCTTTTGGAGAACACTTAGCGGTTCACTCCATCCGGCGCACGACCCGTGACAATATTTCATGTTCATTTGATGACTTTTTAGTTTTAGTTTTTGATTGCGTCAAGTATCGCGTCAATCGATGGCGACGCTCAGGTCGTAATAATAGGTACACCCTGCACCTTGATCCGATCGGAAATAAAGATTCCATTTTGATCGACGCTCAGTGCAGCAATGTCTCCTAAATTGGAGTGCGCTTCAACGAGAGATTTTTCACATTTGGTCACTTGGTATTAGGAACGCGTGCGATTTTGCATCGCTGGAGTTTACAATTTGAATTCAGGAAAAAAAAAGGGGGGGGATGCAGGGGGGTTAATAACAATTCCCTCAACTCAGTCAAAGGTGGAGCTGCATCATCTTTTCATGTCCGAAAATATAAAATATTTTTGAAAAAGAACAATTTGGTGTTGTTAATATTTGATCCCTCTCAGGTTAAGCGCAGCTTTCCTTCATTGCATTCGATTGTGCTTGTGTCCCTAATGAAGTGCGAGTTGTATTTCATTGGGGGGGGGGGTCTTAAGGGAAACTGGCAAAGATTGATGAAAATAGTGCTGCGTGTATTTTTCCGTGTCCCTAATTAGTGCGAGAAATCATAAACATGAATGTCTTGACCAAAAAAATGAATCTCATTAATCCTTTCAGGGACGGCGGTTACTACAGTGGACAGCTTTACACCGAATGGCGGTCACGGCAGAAAAATCGACCCATTGTCGGAGCAGCTTGGCATCAGGTGAGACGTCGCATCGGCCGGTCAGGCAGGTGAGGTCGTTTTCAGCACCTTGGAGAGCGGAAACATGTGAATCTCACCTGCGGGAGGAAAAGAGTCCACAGCCAAGGTTTGATTGACACTCTCGCCAGAGCCTTATGATCCTGTTCCAGTGCCAGGGAAAGATTTGCATGACAAAGTTTGAGTTTGAATATTATCTTTGACGCTGAGGTGCAAATTGGCTGTTGCGAATTCCACCTGTCGGCGATCCGCTTCACGGATGAGGCCCGGGTTATTATTTCGCGTCACAAACTGCCACTTCTGGACTTTGCGAGCTCTTGTTTCTTTATTGGGTTCTAAAAGAAAAAAGAAAATCTTTGCCGAGTTCGGTCCTCTTCATCACCTCCAGTGTTTGCTTTACGCCGCGATCGTACACCTCCTTAGCGACCCCGCTGCGAGCCAGGATCCGCCCCGAGAGCTCCCCGGGACGGGGCGTCTTTTAAACCTGAGCCGCGGTGTCGACGTCCCTGCGGGGGTCAGACCCATTTAAGCGCATACCTCGACGTGGGGCCGCTGACGGGAAAATAAACACGTCGGTCTGGTTACGACCGAGCCGAGGCCTCCCGCTGTTTGCAACCTCCTGTGTTTCACCGGGTTTATTTTTTGCCGTCACCACTGTTCGCATCTCTGTGTCTAGACTGGAAGAGCCGTTTCTTGTGCTCGAATGTCTTCAAAGTCTCGGTGGGCTGGAAAAAAAAAAAGGGGGGCGTCGTTTGTCCCTACGGTTGATCACGCCACTGGTGAGCATCCTGTACCTGACTCTGAAGTGTACTTAAGTACAAAAGTAAAGTTAATATTTACTTGTGACCTTATAGGAAATTGACGGATGGGCGATAACTATTAAAAGAGGGCGGAGACAAGGTGCGGTACTCGAGATCCTGTATCCAGCCCGTTTTTATGTCCCTCTCTTTCGACACAACTAAAACAGAACGATCAGCAATTTGGAATTCACACAACTTGTTGGCTACAAAGTTACTTCCCATGACTGTATTTTTTCAGTCATGAGGCATATGGAGGATACATTGCCACCGATTGGAGGATACATTAATTGCACTATGAAGGACACCCCGCGCCCCCCCGCACCCATTTCTGACAGTTCCAGTACACATTGCCCCTTTAGGAGTCGGTTTGTCCTCTTGACACTTGCGGGACTGACACAGCTTGAAGAGAACACATGTATGACCGTGTCAAGGGAATCGTAAGTTAAAATGGAGTCATGGGGGGGTGTTGTGCCATATATCTTTCCGGCCAGGAACCTTCTTTGCTCACTGGAATCTGGTGTCGTGATCTCTTCATGACAAAGGGTCATGACAATCATGCAAAAGTAGGAATTCTAATATACTGTCGGCATACAGTGCGTGTTTATGCCAATGTGCGTATATGATGTCTATGTCAATACGTCTACATTACAAAAAATATTTCTACATTTAGGAAATGCATGTCATCGTGAACAGCAGGAAGTCGTATTTTTCATACAAGTGGGTCAGGTTTCCCCCAAGAATGAGCATCCGTCCCGTAAATAATATTGCTATGGTGGCGCGGGCACCCGCAGCGGCTCCTCTTGTTGTCTAAGAGGGAGGAAATTTCAGCCACAATAAAGATGTATTTGATACTTGATTATATTTAGTGCAGAAATGCCCCATCTAAGAAAACAGCCACAAATTTTGAGCACACAAAAACACCACTAGCCCCTCTCTCTCTTTTTTTGCCTTAAAGCCCCCTACTCTTCCTCTGATATTAACACAAGTTATTTCTGCGGTGGTATTATGTTACACCCCTTCCCACCCAATCACAGCGCTCCCCAAAATCCTCCATTTCGCTCCCCCTGCAACTATAAGAGAGTTGGAGACACATCTCCGCCTTTGCACGGTGCAGCACATTCGCTTCCAAAAATCCGCTCGGGGTCTCTACGTTTTTTTTTTATGACACATGTGGGGGTTGCGGACCGCAATAGAGAGGGACAAGTGCTTCTAGAGCATCTCGGAAGACTTTGGACAATGCGGGAAGACGACTCGTCCCCGATGGACAGCGCGGGGAACAGTGAGGAGGAAACCGAGCGGCAGCTGCCGAGGAGGGGCGCGAGGAAGCGGCGGGCGGCGGCGCGCCGGAGCGCAGACGATTTAGACGACGCCTTGGACGTGGAGATTCCCAAGAAGAGACGCCGAAAGAGTTGTGACCGCGGTGGCGGCAGCGTGGCGAGCGAAAGCAGCGAGGCAAGCAGCGGCAGCAGCCCCGCTCCCTCCATCGACGATCTCCAGAACCAGCGCGTCATGGCCAACATCCGGGAGCGCCAACGCACGCAGTCGCTCAACGAGGCGTTCACGTCGCTCCGCAAAATCATCCCCACGCTGCCGTCGGACAAACTCAGCAAAATCCAGACGCTCAAGCTGGCCGCGCGCTACATCGACTTCCTGTGTCAAGTTCTGCAGAGCGACGAGTTGGACGCGCGGGGCTCCAGCTGCAGCTACGTGGCGCACGAGCGTCTCAGCTACGCGTTCTCCGTGTGGAGGATGGGGGACGCCTGCCCGGTGTCGACCACCAGCCACTAGTGGGCCCGCGTCGGATGGGACGGCACGGTAAACCGCAGCTTACTGTCCTCTCTCTTGCAACTTTGACGGGCAATCTGACGTCACGGATGTTCACGTTTCGAGCCGTTGCCTTGGAAATAGCTTCCCATTCGATTCCCGCTCTGCAGTTGTCGTTAATATCGCGTTTGAAAACAAACGGTGGGCAAAGTAAGTCCCCGGGGGCCACCCACGGCCCGCTCTGTGCCTTAATACGGCCCAGGCCAGCATAGTGTCCCGCAGTTTTCCCTGCATGAATTGCGCTCTTTCCGCTCTTTCCTCTGAAGGTTTGTCACTAAATTCGTTTGATTCATCGCAATAAATCGTCGGTTGATTCCTTGACCGTAAATATTGAAATAACCAACATGAGTCAAATGAATTATGTCTGTCATTCACGCGCCAAATTGAAGTCATTATGAAAATATGTAATTGCTAAATGAAAAGGAATTAGAATCATTTGACTTCTCTTAAGCTACACAGAAAAACGACTTTATTTGACCACGTACATCGCTTGCACGTAACTAAAGGAGTCGTTTTCATGTCTTCTCGATAGTAATGTTTAATGCATTTTAATCATGTGCAATGAATGTACATTTTCAAACAAACGATTTCAAATGCCTTTTTCTTCCCTCCCAATGCATGACCTGCATGGAACTCAAATGCGGCTCTTTAAAGCACAAAACTTTGACCACCCCTGATAAAGCCATGCGCGCAATATTTGGAACCGTTAGCGCATACAATTGGAAATGTGTCTTCCTCTGTCACTTCCAAGTGTCCCGTTTGAATTTTGCTCCTTCATGACAGCGATATTTCTTTGACAGGTCGTCCACGCCGAAGAACTCGTGGCTCAGTCCAACTCTCCCCGACAAGACCGAACCCTGGAAAACGTGCAGCTGAAGCCCAGCTGCTCAGCTTCATTCCTCCTCCGAGAGCGGGATGTGCGATATTTCCTGTTGCAGGGACGGCTGTGTTTGCAAGGGAGCACTTATAGGACAAGACGGATATGAAAGAGAGACCACTGCGACTACATGAATGTTGTAAAAACAAAATGAGCTGAGGAACTTGCTCTGTTCTTGAAACCAGAGAGAAACGACACCATTCCCTTTTTACATTCCTCGTGACAATGTCTCACAGCCAATGGAGTATTTGTATTTATTTTTCTACCGCTGAGACATCCGTTTGCCCCCCCCCCCCCTCCCCCAATGAAATAAGAGATGTATTTATTTTGGGGTTATCTCAGAATGCCGAATCGTTCTGTTGTCTGCACATTCTGAACATTGTAAATATTTGGTAATAAAGAAATGAAAGTAACAGGCTGGGAAGTATTCATTCGGTTGTTCCCCAACGACAATAAACTGTTGCGGTCACAAAAACAATCGAGCGCGTTGAACGCTCCTGAAACGTACCTGAAAGCACGGCAACAAAGTCATTTCCGGTGGCTTTAGCCTTTTCCAGTTAATCAAGAGAGTTTATTTACTTTTGTTGTAGCAGAATCCCGAGCTAACGAAGCCACGGTGGCGGCGGCGGGTAGGGGAGGGGAGGGGGGGGGGTGAAAGAAAACATCTCATACCTCTGGATTACTCTAAAGTTATTTCTTGCACTCGGGGATCTGGGAGCGCCGTAATTAGCTGGTGGGGGCCGTTGGAGCAGTGGGAAGCATGCATGATATTCCCACATGTCCTCCCGAGTCACAGGTCAGCAAGGGAGACTCCTGCAGGTGCTTTTGTAGTTAGCCTAGCGAGCTTTAGAGAGGTGGTTACGGGTCAGGCTGCAAAATGCACTTTATTCTTCTTTTTTTTGGGGGGGGTGACCAAAGCAATGCTGTCAACACACAGAAATGGGGAAAAGACTTGCAACTCTCCACAGGGTGCTGTCGAGGGATGATAATGGGAGCATGAGTGGGTTTTTTTGTTTTTGCATTGTGGCTGGCGCACAGAAGGAAAAGCCATCAGCTCTGACCTGAGGTCCTTTACCAGGCACTTGGGGGTGGGGGGTGAGGGGGGGGGGGAGATCAATTCCCACCCGTAGCTCACCGTGGCAGTGTTATCTTAAACTTGAGGCCGTTGCTCTGACATGAAGGAATGTCACCTCCGAGGCTTCGCAAACGGATCCAACTCCACCCATCGAGGTTCGCCGCGCACACGAGGAGATTTCTCAACGATATATGCGTTGCCGCGGTGAGAGAAGAGAAAGAACGAATGCTCTTTTCGCCTTCGCGCCCCTTTTTTTTGACTTCAGAAGGTAAAGGGGTGACTGGCTGTTATCAGCGTGAAGGCATGTGGTGACGATGTCCTGATTTACGGGCTCTTTGATGACCAGCCATGAATCACCATTTCAATTGCCCGGCTTTGGATTTGCTCTCTCACACTCTCTCAAACTGATGCGAAAGTCAAAAGGTTCACTTTGTTTGTTGGCGAGCTGTGACTCCGGTGTAGCGGTGATGTCAAAAATGAAAATGTGATGACGGCTAGATAGATAGAACTGACTTACACAAATGCTCTGTGTACAGAATACGCCTTTGTCCGATAAGAGAAGTACACCGTGAGAAGTAGAAAGAAAAGTGTTCTTCAGGCGCCATCGGAATTCAGGGTGAGTACAATTTATGCTGATTTTGTAATTTTTTTAAATGTTTTATGACATAGTGGATAACTTCATTTTCACACTTTGACAGCAAAGAAGTGTCATGCATGGCGCAACTCCACTTCGCTCGATGCTGCAAGCCCGACAAACTTCATCAGAGGGTGAGTCATTTCATTGTTTTTTTTTTTAGCTTTATTGGTTCGTCGGCGTCAAAGTCCTGCCGCGAACAGACTTAAGGGAGTCTAGATAACTCTTGCGGACCACTATGGAAGACCGCTCATGGTGTAAGGAGTGTTCCAAAACAAGCTCCCAAAAGTGGCCCATGATAGCCTTCGGACAGATTTTCCAACAGAAGGAGAGCAAAGTTGGAACTGTTTTGAACAACTGTGATGAAAATCATCAGCCCCGGGTGAAAAAATGTAATGCCACAGTTCTTGTGCACACAAGTCAGCTTCAACCCAGAACTCTTAGTAGTTTGTACTTTTTCTCTCAGAACAATATTTTGCCAAGCCAATTCTCCGGCCATAAAATAAGCGACTCGAGTCGATTCGAGTCCCAAGTCATATTCCTCCATTTCAATTAAGACTCTCAAAAAGGAGCAACAATCTTGCAAAATCTTTTGAATCCACCGACGGGACTGGCAAGGTAATGGCCCATTAAGTCCTAATGAAGAGACAGGATTGCTTGAGGGGCTTTAGAAAACAGGCAGGGGCCAAGGGAACACGGAAGTGACCTGCCAGCAGTTAACACACACTGCCAATTAGTCTGCAGCTCACACACACACACACACACACGCGCGCGCACGTTCCCCGAGGGCGGTGCCAACTGCACTCATCAATTCCTGACCTGCGGCCTCTTAACTAACCCTGTCGCCCTGCACGCCGACGACCCCCAAGCTAGGACCGGGAGTGACAGCCATCGGCCGCCACAAAGTCACTATTGAGCGGACGGGCAGAGGTGCGTCGGATTGAAAACGGTCCTGACCAGGGCAGGTCAACGAGACAACATCCGAGTGAGAAAATGAAGCAAGTAGGCGGGCAAATGAAGGGACGGAACATACGCGAAGCTTCTCGGTTGCCCCGCTCGGGGCTGTTTATCTTGCAGATTGAGTTAAAGGCGAGCCTCTTCCAACCCTCCGCATACCAGACAATATCACAGTGGCGCAGCTTTAGGAATATAAACAGACAAGCTTTATCAAAGACGAGCGTGGCTCTTTAAAACGCATCGGCTCTTTCTCCTAACTTAATTTACGGCGCCTTACGCAACGGGCCTTTATTGGATTTAAGCTGTTTGAATGTCTTATTCGGCCTGAAAATGGGGATGGGGGGGGGCTTTAGGGGGTTCTATTGATATGGGGGTTAGGACTCCCATTTCCGTGTTTGTCTTACACTCGCAGGCTCATTGGAAACGTTCTACATTTGATTTTTTTTGGGGGGGGGGGCATTAAATGAGCACTTTCTGTACTTAGTCTGCTCCACTGAGGTTTTTTAAAAAGTTGCGTCTCCACTGACTGTTTGCATCATCCAGTGTTATGTGGGTTTTCTCCCAGTTGAATGCAATCGCGGTTGATGGGGGTTGCGAGGGAGGGGCGACTTGGCATCTCGAGGAGCTCAGTGAGAGAATGAGAGCCTTCCCTGTCGGGTGGTCTTTCTTTTTTTGCTTCTCCTTCCTTAAGCCTTCTCTAATATGTTGCCATCTTTTCTGCCTTTCTTTCTCCCGGCCTCAAAATCCCCCTCCTTTCCGTCCACCCCTAATATCTGCAATATCATCTCCCCCACTAATTTCCTCCGCTATGTTTACCTCGGCGCACACATACAAAAACACCCAGTGTGCGTCAGTAGTTACTTCATACAACCGGTGGGTGATTGGGCCTTGAAAACCCCCAAAGAAAACCACACCCGACAATCAAAGATGCCTCACGTCTTTCGAAAACCAAATTTTGATGATTCAGCGATCAACACCGGCGAGTAGCGCCTCCCATCTGCCTCGACGGCTGTTCTGTGCGTTTTACAAGCACTGACTTTTGCCATCTAATGAGTCCTTTTCTAACTTTCCTTTTTTTTTTTTTTTTTTTTTTCTTTGAGCTTCGAAAAGAGGTCCGCTAAGTCAGCGCCAAAGTACACACACACACACACACACACACACACACACACACACACACACACACACACACACACACACACACACACACACACACACACACACACACACACACACACACACACACACACACACACACACACACACACACACGTTTTGCTCAAAGTGCAGACATGGGACAACAGGAAAAGTGGAACGTAACACCACCTGAAAAGAAGCAAAAGGTCCCCCTGAGACCAAAAGCTCATATAAATGCAAGGGGGGACACATAAATACTGAGATGGTGATGGCGCGTGTGTGTGTGTGTGTGTGTGTGTGTCATACGGGTTTAGGGTGAAGTTTATTATTTTTTTAACAGCACATGCAGATTAGTGCTTGTCAATAATAAGTAACACAGCACAAGGGTGCTATTTCAGGGCAGCACCTGCACCCAAATCTATCCCCATAGTGTCTGGATGGCTGAAAGAATTGTTTTCATCTACTGCTTTTATGCATCGGCTCTGCTTTACTTCATCTTCTTTACTACTCAGTAAAAAAAAAAATCCAAGGGCCCCAACGTCAGGAGTTGGCACAGGATGCGGACCCCCCCCAGCACGTATTGGTACACTGAAACCTGAGCTGCCGGAAGCGGCCCTGCGCATCATCACGTCGAGGCAGACAAATAACTCACCGTTTGAAACGTGCTCTCGTTGTGCCCGCTTTGGCTTTATTTTCTCTCGGCTCCTGTCATCTCCGTCGTCTTTTATTGTTTTCCTTTAGGCTCTCGTTGAAACCGTAAGAAAGGATGGGGGGGGTGGAGGACGGGTGGGTGGGAGAAAAAAAAATACCTGTGTTATCTCAATACGAGCTAGCGTTTAAAGACAAAACGAGCTGCGCCTGGCTGGGGTTTAGTTAGGCCCCCAAATTCCAGGAAATATTTTCTTGCGCCATTCCCTGAAGATTTGTGGTCGTCCTGCCCACAATATCCCTATAATGTTTTCGGTGGAATTTCCACAAACGATAAAAAAGCAAGTTTGGAAGAGTAAAGCGTTGATCTTCCTTATCGCTGCACGCTTGGATTATTTTACCTTGCAAATGCAACTGTCAAAATGGAGGGAGCAACATTGTGCGGCTTTTAAGGGCAGAAGAATGAACACAAGCCCCCAACCCCCATTTGCAATGGACTGTTAGTACAGTATTCAACGAAATGTTATTGGTTCAAAGGTTTTTTTTGGGGGGGTCAGACTTTAAAAAAAAAAAAAATTAACTAAATACTTTAAAAATATTTTTAGGGTCACCTAAAGCCATCTCTGATGGGAATTTGCCAGCGTTATTTTTGACTGCGCCTGATTTCATGTCGCAATACGTTCAATTGGACGTGAATTGTGATTTTCCTTTGTCACGCCGAAAACCAAAAAGTGAACGCAAAACACACTCCGCTCATCTATGAGATGTTCACTGAGGAGTTTGGAAGTCATGCATGGGCAGCGTTTCAACAGTTCTGCTTGTGTAATTTATTGACAGATTTTTTTTATATCCCTCTAGGCAGTTTTAATCAACTTCTGAATTGTATCATATGAGTTGAGGGGCATTTAAATTTATAGGCGACATTGAACCAAGACGGAAAATGAATCAAATGCCGACGCAAAAAGAAAAACGGACGTAACAAGAACGACACGGTCTTTGTGCGCCAGGAAGTGGCCACTTTCCTCCCCTTGGCTTCCCACTGCGACGGTGTGAATTAAGCCGAGGTCAACGGGGAAGACGTCGCTGTTCAAGTGGGGTTCGCAAGAATAGCATCTCAACACTCTTAGCCCTCGGGTAACTGCTGCTTGGGACAATTGAGGGCACACACACACACACACACACGCTGAAGTAAACATGTCGTTGGTGAAATACTAAAAGTCCCCCTGGGGAAGTTGGCCCACTGGCCTCGCAGAGTGACCCTTGTTACCGAGGTGATTAGATATTGCAATGCCTCATCTGCAAACATTTAGCCAGTGTCAGCCCTCATCTGCAACGTGGCACCCAGGGCCACCGCAGGCAAACACAGCCAAGGATGTGATTGAGGACATGTGACAAATGTTACGTTTTCTTCATTTCTTCGGTCAGGTTTCCAGTTGGGGAAAGGATGCCGTATGCTACGTGATGCATGATGTAGAGCATTTCTTGAGCACAAGGTGTTTTGGGGGTGCTGTTGCAGATTTTGTTGGGTGTAAAAAATACTTTTTTGTGACAATGAGAATTTTTTTGGGGTGACACTTTTTGCGTGAGTTTTTGTTGTTGTTGTTATGTGTGAAAGCATTTCTTGTATGTTCGGCTTTTTGGGGAGGATCTGTGTTCTGAGTTTATTTCTTTTTTAGGGTCAGATTGTTTTGGAGTTTTGGGAGAAAATAATAGATTCTTGTGAGTTACAGTTATTCTGGAGAGATTTTTCTTAGGATGTGTAAGGTTTTTTTTTGTGAGGAATACACATTTTTTCCCCTCAAATGATCCATTTTACACCCACTTGATTATTTCCCTCCTTTATTTCCTCCCTTAAACATTCACAATGGAGCATTCCCAATCTGAATATTCCGGATAAAAAGTGCATATCGGCATGACTTTTCCTCATCATGAAATTACTATCGGTTGTCACATTCCACCTCCTCACCCCTGACCCCTGACACACCGGTCTTCCTCCTTTAGGCCAAACCATCCTGACCGCCACGCATTAGGTCACTCATTGGCCTGACTGCGGCTTGGCTTTATGCTCACTCTGCAAGCAAGTCAATGACTCCTCAGAGGGACATTAATAATTCACTCGAGGCTCCGCGGCGCACGGAACATGAATATGTTCTCATGTTTATGCGCACATAGAACAACCCAGAAATGTCCACTTATATATCCCTGTAAAAGTTACCTGATATACTGCTGGATCAAGAGACCTTCTGTTTCCTTGAAAATAGAGAAGCGGTAGCCATCGCTCATGCGCAGCGGTCCAAAAAGGGGATTGACTCTTTATATGACACTTGTGTAAAAGGCGCTTTTTAATATATGACAGCTTGTCAGGCAGTTGGGAAAAGCAAAACCACCGTAGCCCTTTGTCATCACTGTTAGCCAGAACACTCATGCTGAAAACATTCACACTTTTACCAGAATACGGAATGAGAAGATCCGGCCACCCGTGTTCCATAGCGCTTGCCGTCATTCACTGGAAGCTGTCCTAGCTGACTGTGGGCTCTCCAGCCAAAGATCCATTTCCACTCACATTCTTTGGATAATTTATAGTAGTCAATTAATATTCAACTTTTTGGAAGATGGAGGACATTTAGACTCCTCACAGGAAGGCCAGAACCGAGATTTTAACCCAGAACCTCAAAACTCAGAACCTCAGAACTGTCGGGCTGACCTGATAGCCCCTAATTGACTTTGCTGAAAATCACCAACTGCTCTCCTTGAAGAAAATATACAGTATCTTCAAAATATGCTCATTTGTGATTGTAAGAAGTGCAAACAAACGCAAATAACAGTCACAGTGTATTTATTTGGTGCGTTTTCTATGCGTAACATTTGCCAAGTGATTTATTTGAGACATTCCAAGACGAGCGTCCTTCTCTTGACAGTTCAACGTCCCGTTCCAGGGAACCCAGAGCGGATTAGCAGCGACCTCTAGTGTTCACCTTCAGTCATGTAATAATTGGACTTGAACGTACTTGCTGCTTCGCAAAGTGTAGGGGAATTGTTTTTATTTTATTTTACAAAAAAATAAAAACATATCATTAGACAAGGCCCAGACAGGGACAACTAATCTCTTCAAACACTTACTGACATGTCATTGTCGATACAAAATTAATTATTTATTCACCTGAACGCATGCAAATGGTAATTGAAACTTGTTCAGCTCATAGAGATGCGACGTCAGACGCAGGGTGACACGGAAAGACAAATGAAACACGAGAAGGCCGTGGTGATTTCTTTCGGATACATTCAGGATATATGTTCCATCCTCTTAAACGAGGGGGGGCACGCTTGCATTTAGTTTTGGCAGTCGTAGCCTGCAGGTGGAATTTTCACCCCATTTGAAGATTGTGACCGACAAAGTGCAGTCAAGCAGCTTCTTTGCTCCACCTCCCCCCCTGCTCACTATCGCATTTAAGTGCTAAAGTAGGCTGGATCTTATCTAATGGATGCCACAAGGCAATAAATTATGTATTATGCCTTTTGTGGTTATAGGTTGATCACGTGACCCGTATTTTTCAGTCAAAGTCACTTTCTTTCATTAGTGATTAGTTATTTCATTGCAGCAACAAATAGTAAATTACTGTAAAATGCTGTTGCACCACAATCATCTTTCTTCCTCTATCTATGCCAGCGACTTACACAGTTAATGCGCTTTCACGAGATGATTTGAATTTTGCCGAAAAAAAAATACGTCATGCAGTTTGAATATTAACACTTTACTATAGTAAAAGAAAAAAATAATACGATTATATATTATTATAGTACTAAGTACAGTATATGTTTAAAAACAGTTAATAATAAAGTACAAAGGCCGAATTAAATAAAACTGAACTACAGTTGAGTTGAGTTGACCTGCAATTGGGCAGAGATTTCACGTACCACTAGAGGGACCCCGCACACAACGAGTGTACAGTACTTAGATCATTTTGAATAACTGTTTTTGATGATATCTAGTATTCCACGTCGTGCTGTATCGCATGGAACGCTGTCACAGTCAAAGCCAATCTGCTTTTAGTGTTTGTTTGTGTGTTTGTGTTTTAATACACAGAGTGGCAACCCTCCACTGAATGAGCAATCAGTACTATCGGTGGAAATAGACAGCCTCAAACTTAAATTTTGCTTAGCGTACCATGGAAGCTTGGACAGCCCCAGTTGCTCAATAACATCTGAGATAGGTTGTTTCGATAAACTGCTCTGCGCGGAACTGAATGTTATGCTTGTGGTTTGTTCAATCGTGATTGTTTCTGCATATGTGTCAAGTCAGTCACGGGCGTGAGGCTACGTCAGCCCGTCCCAGCCAATCAGGCGGCGACGTCCGCAAACGGGGCGCTGGAGACGTAAACCTCACAAACATGGCGACGCTCGAAAGCGAATACGGAGATTGGAAATACGACCGTTTTTAACCGTGAAGAAAGCAGTCCTGTTGGCGTGTTACGATGTGGCGGGGTTAACCAGGGCCACCGGACGCCTTTTGAACGATGTTCGCAGAGGTAAGTTACAACTGACGTCCGTGTTCCTGTGAGTTTAGCAGCTTTCGGCGGATGCTTGTCAAGCACTAGAAGCTAGGCGGCTAGGCGTGAGCCCAGCAGGTAAACACACACACACACGTACAGATTGTCATGGGAGAGGACGGACGCCGCACAGTCTCGGCGCTTCTACAAAGCTCGCCCGCTATAAATGGTACTCGACCCGGGATTACACAGCTAACGCGACGCTAATACCATGATCTTGGGCTATTCGTACTGTCAACACTGCGCTGAAATTAGCTCGACGTGACTAACGTAGATAGGGAGTGTTTATATTATGATAAACGGCCTCCACCGGGAAAATTCGACACCGCACAGATCCCAGGTGAGCTGGGTGTTGGCTTATTTTTTTTTCGGCCAGGTGAGTCATTTGTCAACGCCGCAGGAGTCAGTTAATCGCGTGGATGCCGTACGACGGGTTGGTTAAACTCTTGAGAAATCTTGTATCGCTTCCTTTTGACTTTTGGTTGGACTCAATAGATAACCTGCTTGCGTGTTTTAATGTGGTCTTGTAGCAGCCAGACTGTCAGGTCACGTGAGCCTTTGTCACAAACAAAACATTACCGTTTGAAGTTGATGCAATGTGACGTATGATTGACATGGTGATCCGTGGTATCTTGATTTAGAATTGCACACCACGGAAATTATGGGCAAATGCACTTAGAGTGAAATCTGGATATTGAAAAGACAATCACGGAGATGACAATTAATAGTATTCAGACCATTGAGGTGAAATAGGATAATTTCCTGATGCTGTCTCAGATGACCTCACTCTGTCTTGTTGTTTGCCGCAAAGCTTTAGGCACCAACTGTCCGGGCGCCCGGAGGGGATCTGCATCCCAAAATGTGACTCCAATCTTCCTTTAACGCTTTCTGGTAGTGTTTGCATGATGACAGAACCCCATCAGGTAAATGAAAATTGGACTTCCTTGGCAGAGGTAATAAAGTTGAATTAAAGGTGATAAGAGGCTCTTCTGGGCACCTCTCCAGCGGTTTAAGTACACATTTAGCCTCGGTAACGAGGCTTTAGTTGCCACTGCAGTATTCTTTGTGTCATAAAAGACAGTACGGTCTGTGCGGTTGGCATATTTTCCTTTGGTGAGTCACGGTCCTCTTCGTTTGCCAGCTTTCGAAAGGTTTACTTTTCAATGGAAAAGGTACAAACAGAGGAATGCATTAGCCCTCTGAAGTACATGCCCGACATGCAACTGCATCCTCTACAATTAGACATGAGCGCACTGTCGGATGGGATCGGCTGCACGCGTGCTGCTAAAGACACCTTTCCTATTGATGGACTGTCATCTCAACCTGCAAGCGTGTCGTCGGAGAAGCGGTTTAAATGTTCCTTTTCAAACACGTGTACCGAAAGATACGATCACATCAGGCTTTTGGGTCCGTCCGCCTCTCCTCTGTGAAAACGATTGGCTTTCATGTGCACGCTGAGGATATGCTCGTCCTTCCCTGATCACCCATTTAGGGCTCTGGCATTGTAAAGCGCCACAATCACTCGCTGACCTTGTCCTTCCCCGTTTGGCCCAAGTCTGATTTGAACTGACCTCTTTGTCACACACTTAGCCCACATGTCACCTTGGACATCTCGGCCTCCTCCTGTCCATCAAAGGAATTCGCCGATTTGACAAGCTGGGCGGTCTGCGGTTAGGAAGGCTGACTCATGCGGCTGCATTCCGCTTGATGTGGTTTTTGTACCGTCGGCGTCGCGGTCATGCGGCCATGCATCCGTCGCATCGGAGGTTGTTGTACAGTTGAATCCCCAAACGGACAGAAGGCTCTTTCTTGACACCACCGGCTGCATTCGCAGACTGCAAATAATTTCCAACTGTCAGCGCCACGTCCTGCGGGAGTAACGTAAACCTCCAGTGCCTGTCACCTTCGGAAACGATTCTGCTTTGTTTTGTGTATTCACCGACGTTTTAACATCCAAGCACGTGCGTTCAACTTGGCTCGACGCTGTTTGCAATCACATTGCATGGCAGAGTTTTATGCGAGACCAGGAATGAGGCGCTCGCTAATGAGAAAGTGCTTGACTGTCTCTTTAACCGCCTTTGGCCAAGAATGTGATCCAGACATCATTCAGAGGTGCTCGGAGTCGTCATACCTCATGATGGCCCAAGTCCCCTCACAGATCCTTGGAACTTAAGTTCTGTTAATGAACGTTAATGCCATGTTTGCTCTGTCCTTTAGTCACCAACCAATAGTTATTATGTGCTAAGTCTCTCTTTTTTTTTTCTCCTCTCTCAATGCTTTTAAAGCGGACAATATTCTGCTCTTGGCAAATCGCGGCAAATCTTTGCCTAATGCATTCCCGGATGGATTAGGCGTGAGCAGTCATCCCTGTGACTCTCTCCCTCATTAACCGGGGGATCTCCCGCCGGCCAGTTTTAATGGCGTAAGCTAACATGCTGCCTAATGACCACGCTGATCGGGGCTGTGGTCACCCATGAGATGATCTCAAGTGTGTCAGGAACCAACTGAGTCATGCTTCTCTCCGCGGCCGTGGAACATGAAACATTTCGAGCCCACAGAGACAAATCTTATACCGGCCCCCCGTGAGTGTGACTCATTTCTGTCTGGCAGAATCAATTGTTCAATTTACACGAACTATAAAACCCTGCTGTGACATTGTCTCAATCCTGTATGGTGAATCTTTTACGTTTGACCCACTTTGGTTGTACATGCTACCTGATGTGCAGTGGTGGCGCGTTATTGTTCAGAGCTAATTTCCCTTTGCGCTTCGAAATCAGCGGGTTGGTTGGTCTGGTCGCGCGAGTGATGTTGAGCCAGGTGTTCTCGCCGAGGCTTACGTGTTAATCGGTGGAGCAGGTGCTTCATGTTTTAAACCCCACAGCGTAAGCCGCAATAACTCGCACTGTTATCATCTCGTCTACAAAGCCGCCCAGCATCGGCGCCTTCGTCACCGCGTGACATACCACCCGGATGATAAGACTCCGCGTCGGCTCATGTAACACATTTCAAGTGGGTCTTTTTCATGCAATGATTGTGCTTTTTTTTTTTTTTCCTATTTCCTGGAACGTTAGTTTGTTGCCTTTTAATGAGTAATTTGAGGTTAACCAGCGAGGCCACAAATGATTCTTTGTATCCCCCACCTACCTTGGGATCTTTGTTTGATAGGAGTCGAATAGGAAGTCTTGTCAAGCCTGTTTGAGCACTCGCTGCACCTTGGACATTTAGAGACATACCTGAGAGATTCTTAGTTTATGTTCACCTTGCGCACATTTAAAAAAAAAAAAAAAAAAAAAAGACAATGAATGCCATGACGCAAAACAAGTGTTGGATTTTTTTTTTCCCTCTCTGGGATTTATTTCATTTCTCATGATACTAAAAAGTTTGTCCCCGAGCATTATCTCGCATCAACGTCCACAGAAAGACAAAGTAAAATATTTGCAGCTTTGAAGCACGTACCTCAGGTCAACATTTTTCAACTTGTTGATAAAGCACCATGAGGTCAGATTGTTTTTTTTGTGGGGGGGGGTTGTTTGCAATTTGTTCAGAGACGCTCTTGTTCCTACTTTTCTCGTCCGGGAGTCTGCCCACTTGACAGGTTGTCGTTTAGTTGATGAGAGAGGCTGTTGAAAGCAAAGTCAGGGTCGGGGCTTCTCCAAGGTTTGGTGTAGTGTGCTGCTTTTGTGTTCTCGGCACACAAGCACGTCACTGTGAAGTACATGGCCGACAAGTCATGGACACGATGTCACTCACGTAAACACTTGCACAATTGCAACGATTGGAAACGGAGTCGAGATGAATGGTTTAAGTGGCTGTTCAAATCTTGCATCATCGACACATCTGTCATCTGAGCGGCTGCCAGGCTCCGTCCGCCGGTGTAAGTGAAAACAATGCATATTGTTGTCTGCACTTCACGTTCTAACGCAAGGGCGGGCCGAGATCTTCGGATCATCATCCCCCCCATCGACATGGCTACTAGAAGCTGAATTGTCTTGGCGAGCCTTGGTGCATTGTCTACGCTCGAAGGTGGCGCAGCGCTCTTCTCTGTGCTGGTAGTTCCAGTTGGCCCTCCGACCCGACTTGCTTGTCCAGAAAAGTGGGCCGGCAGACTTGCTCGCCGGCTGCGAGAGCTTTGTTTCCTGCACTGACAATAACAGGAACACTATGGGAAGCGGCTTATGAGTATATGCCCACAAAATGCAACCTCACGTCTCTTTGCGTGATACCACTAGAACCTCATGTATCACGCTTTCCTGTGCCACAAAATGTTTGGGGTTTTTTATTTAGCGTCACGTACAAGCGCAGCCATTTTTGTACGATACTGAAAAAAATATTTGTTGGCATGTTGTCGAAATACTTTCAATCTAGCTTATTATATTAAAAGTGTCATTCTGTAATTTAATTCAGCCAATTGGATATTCTGGACTGTCAAACTTATGTTTTGAGGGGGAGGGTCCTCCGCCAGAGTGGAAATTACATTTTTTTTTAATTGTGTGTGTGTGTGAATCATTTTGAGGAAATACAATTAAAATATACAAAAAGGGGGAAGGGGAGTCACAGGTTGTGCATATATTGAACATTTGTGAAGCTTTGTGAAATAAAATATGAATATGTTGTTTGAATTTAGACCCCGCCCCCCAACATGAAGCCGATTTAAGTTTGCTTGGGACATCGAGTTAGATACTTTCCTTGACATTGTTGCATAATCTATCTAAATGATGATTCCATGTTTTTTGTTTTTGTTTGTAGGCCAGTCTGTCCTTTTGGGGATGGGGGGGTCTTGGAGTAGTGCTGTTCCTCGTCACTTTCGGACCCTTCGCCATATTCTACCTGGCCTTTTACATCCTCTGCTTCATCGGCGGGTGAGCAGGCGCACTTTTTTTTGGGGGGGGGGCATATATACAGATGTCAGCCTGTCACTCTTGAACTGGTTTACTCCCACAGGGGCTTTGCTGTCACTCTGCTTTACGGGAAGATCAACTCAGAGAAGTACTTGGAGAGGTGCGAGCACTCCTACCTGCCGCCCCCACCAATTGGTATTTTAAAGGTAAAACATTTGACTCTGTTCGTGTTGGACATCTGCAAGTTTCCCCCTCTCATGGTTCTGCCTTTTTTGGCAGACGCTGGATGAGATGAAGCTGGAGATGAAGCCCATTAAGATCGACAGGCGACTGACTGGCTCGAGTTTCATCGATGAACCTCTGCAACAGGTTTGCGACAATACAGCGGCACTCTCAAGTTATCGCAACCGCGCGACTCGCTGCACG
This sequence comes from Hippocampus mohnikei, assembly GCA_026261675.1. Classification (NCBI taxonomy): domain Eukaryota; kingdom Metazoa; phylum Chordata; class Actinopteri; order Syngnathiformes; family Syngnathidae; genus Hippocampus; species Hippocampus mohnikei. The sequence continues at coordinate 510,863 of JAKGUB010000198.1, forward strand.
CTTTGGCCGAGCGGTGCTTTTGTGGTTTTTTTGGAGCACTTTTGTGACAGGTTAGCAACTTTAAAGGCCCACATGAGCCATCCTAACCTCTGTCTGGTTTGCTCACGTGGAGTCTGTTGTGTTGTTTTATTGCCCCGTCAGCCGGTTGTATGCCTGCACTTGTGACGCAAACATTTTTTTGCAAGTCAAATGAGGCCAATGCAAGAATGAAAGCATGCAGGCGAGGCGTCAGATAGTATCAGCATCTCCGACGTAACAGCGAGCACGATCGGTTGCTTCATCTGCATTTGAGTTGTCCGAAAGCGATGCAAGTTGGCCACTTCGTGTAAGCTCAAGCAGCGTGGCCAGCATCGTTGAGCGGCGACGCAGCATTTTTTTGTGATGCGCGGATGACATTGACTGAGATGCTTCCCAACCTCGCAAATACCGGGAATCCTTGATGAAGGATCTCAAGTGAGTAGGGCGTTTAAAAATAAAAAAAAATAAAGGAAAGGAAAAACAATTGACTTGTCCTGATTCACTTACCACACAAACAACGTCAAATGCTAATTTCTTGTCCCTTAAAAAAAAAATGCACTCACACTGTTAGCATTGCAGCATGTTTTATTTTGAAGTCGGCATTTAGGGTTTTTTTTTTTTTTTTTTTGGGCCACCTTCACATTGTAAATGGCGACAGCAAAGTGAAAGGACCTCATGAAACGGACTTAAAATGCCTCAGATGTCCGTGAGGACTTGAAAATGTCAATCTGACACCATGGGGACATTTTTTTTCAGTTGGATCTGTTTTTTTTCTTGAACAGACGTACAAGACTCTAATCAACAAAATGAAATCCGATTTGATTTCCACCAGGTTTCCACATAAACAAACAAGGCTCTGACTCTTGAATGCAATTTTTTGAAGCATTACTTATGCCTTTTTTTTTCCAACTCAAGCTCTCAGATTGTTAACAATTTTTCACAGCTTCTTTTTTTTTTTTCCCTACTAATGTGCCTGCAGGTGATCCAGTTTGCCTTGAGAGATTATATCCAGTACTGGTACTACACTTTGAGCGAGGATGAGTCTTTCTTATTGGAGATCAGACAGACGCTGCAGAACGCCCTCGTCCAGTTCTCCACGCGGTACGCGTCACATACACACACACACTCCACAGCCACTTCATTAGGGACAACTGCAAAACAGACATTGTGCAAGATGAATCGATTTAACCTGTCGTGGGCGCCGGTCGGGTTGATTGCACCGCTTTTCGCGGATCTCATTGCTATTGTCGCGTTTATCCGTCAAGGTCCAAAGAAGTGGACTGGCAGCCTTACTTCACCACTCGCCTGGTGGACGACTTTGCCACCCATTTGCGTGTCTTTCGTAAAGCTCAGGATCGTCTCCCAGACAAAGAGGATAAACAAAGTAAGCGCCGACGCTCTCGCACTCGTCACAAGCCACGATTGGACACGTGACCCGTTGAGAAATTTGAGTGCCGTTTGTTGCATGGCCGTGAATGGCAAGAACAGAGTACGTGCGGTTTGACGGATTTGTTTGGTCTGAACCGGACAGGGGACAACATAACAGAGGAGCTGATCGACTCGTTTTTCGAGGCCGAAGTGGAGATGGAGAGGAAGATTTGTCGAGACGTAGTCTGCACTTCCCTGAAGGATGAAGAAGGTAAACAAACTCGGCTCTGTTCCGATGACTCGCGTCAAACAATCGTCGGCGTGATTTGTCGCCCGATGTTCTGCATCAGGTTTCCTTCGAGACTTGTGCGAGTTGCTTCTGTATCTCTTACTACCTCCTGGAGACTTCCACAACAAGAACATGAGATATTTTTTAAGAGTGAGTGCGCACTCGAAAACAGTCACGTCTCCACAACGGCGAGCCATCCCGCCACGGCGCCGTGTTCTCATTTCCACCCGCGTGCGTTTTTATTTAGGAGGTGTTGGCGCGTGGCGTCCTGCTTCCTCTCATCAACCAGCTGAGTGACCCGGACTACATCAACCAGTTTGTCATCTGGATGGTACCAGTTTGACATTTTTACAATGCAATAAGTGGATTGAAAGCGTTGGTGACCGGCGCGCGTGCGCTTGTGCATCTTTAGATCCGAGACTCCAGCTGTAACTATGAAGCCTTCATGAACATCCTGAAACTGACAGACAAGCCAGCGGAGCTGGAGGCCGTGAAGGACATGGTGATGGAGGAGCTGCAGTACTTGCGCTCGCTGGACACAGCAGGCGATGGTGGGGGTCACGTCGCTCACGGCTACGACAAAGTCCCGATCAATCCCTGGACTAATGTCGCTTGCTTCGCTTTGTGCTTTCAGACATCAACGTGATCAAGAACCAAATCAACAGTCTTCTGTTTGTAAAGAAGGTGTGTGAGACCAGGATCCAGAGACTACAATCTGGCAAGGTAGGAATGGATTCAGGAGTTTATTAACCCCGAAGAGGTCCTTTCAATATCCACCCTCACTTGTCCACCAAAAAAAATGGTCATGTCATCAATAAATATTTTTTTGATCTGCTTTAAACAGCTGGAGCCTTAACAGCAATTTGCTCAAAACGACCAAACTTTGTGACTTTACATATCCTCTCTAGATTTTGGTTTTGGGCTCTTCATTTCTGCTATTTTAAGATCATTCAATTCAAGCATTTGATTAAGATTGTCATGACATCACAACTCAGTATCCACTGCATTCGCGAAAGACGTTTGATGAAGTTCGGAGACAGACGTACTGTCAACTGACAGACCGTGTCCTTGCCCCCCCCCCTCCTCCTCCCTCTCTTTCCTCTGTGTAGGAAGTGGACGCTTTGAAGCTCGCGGCCAACTTTGGCAAGCTCTGCGTCATCCCGCTGGATCACATCCTCGTCCACAACATAGCCCTGCAGTTCTTCATGGGTAAATGCGTCGATGCTGTCGCCGGTCCTCAACTTCCGTTGCGCTCACGGCTTTTCTCCTGGCAGATTTCATGCAGGCAGCCGGCGCCCAGGCCGAGCTCTTCTTCTGGCTCACGGTGGAAGGCTACAGAGTGACGGCGCAGCAGCAGCTGGAGGCGATGCAACGCTGGCATAAAGACGGCAAGAGGCAACCCAACGCCACCAAGGGGCTCCTCAAGGCGGCCGCGCTGGGGGTCTTTGAGCAGTACCTCTCTGACAAGGTCAAAAAAATCAGCTGCGAACAGCCTTTCAACCACCAACATCATAAATACAACTCTCCGGAATGCCGTGTCTTGTAAGATGTAATGGACTTCACCCCTAGTGAGAAGAACACGGCTTGATTATAGTTTGAATGATATTCTTGGGCTACGTTTAGATGATGTTCAAAGCGGACAACTTGCGTAACACGCGAAGTAGGATTCAAAACATAGATTCCTGTCACGGAAATCGAGCAGCTCACGGAGCACTTTGGCCCACCGAGAATTATTCAGGTGCTCCAGATTAGCTGCCCTGGGTCTTGACGGATGTCAAGAAATATTTTTCCAAAATGCTTTGCCCCTCCCCCCACCCCACCCTCCTTAAAATGCTACAAAAATAATGAGAACATGTTTTTAAATTACAAAATGTACCTAATTTACCTAACAAGCTTGTTCTCCCAGCAGGCCTCTCCACGGGTTCAAGTCAACGAAGACTCGATAACACACTTAGGGGAAAAGCTGCAGAAAGACGATCCCACGCCAGAAATATTTGACGATATCCAGAGAAAAGTAGGAAATCATTTCCTGAATGAACTCCGAGCTTCCTCAACGATGATTCAAAAGTCGTAACCAAGCGAATGGTCTTTTTTTTTAATTTTTTTTTTATTTTGCCTCAGGTGTACGACATGATGCTGAAGGATGAGCGCTACTACCCGGCCTTTAAGCAGAGCCCGCTCTACGTGCGCATGCTGGCAGAGCTGGACATGCTCAAAGAGCCCAGCTACCGCGGCTCCGACGACGGCGACGGAGAATCTTTCAATGGCTCTCCCACCGGAAGCATTAACCTGGTGAAGGCCTTGCTTTGTCTCGCGACGGTGACTGTTGTCCACAGAAAAAAAAAAACAACTGAAGGTTTTCTTGTCTTTTCTCCAGTCTTTGGACGACTTGAGCAACTCCTGCCATGATGAATCTATACAGCTCCACGCGTTCATCTCTGACACGGGTACACACACACACACACACACACACACACACACACACACACACACACACACACACACTAGATCGGATGTTTTGAACACTGTATTGACACTGCATCCTGGTTGCAGCGAAACTGTTTTTTTATTCTTTGCTTTTTAGTGGCACAATTTGCATATGCGTCCAGGGCAGTGTAAATAGAAAAAAAAAACCCACACACGCTTGGAATTAAATATTATCCCTCCTCTCAAATCTGGATAAAAAATTATTGGACCTGTAATGTGATTGCAGCCTAATTTTCGGATTGATGTGCTGATAGCCCCTTTTTTTTTGTTTTGTTTTATCGCCCATCTTTTTTGGCGCCAAGCTCCATTTTTTTCTGTCTTCTTTCTTTGCTCCTTCCATCACCTTTGTTTTTCCGTTCTTTCCTTTCCTTTCTGTCTCCCGGCCAATTTGTCCCCATCCTCTCCTTCCGCGCTGCACTCTTTGCACCCGCATGTTTTTTTTTCTTCCTTAACCCACTCCCTCTCCCTTCCTTCCCGCTTGTGGATGTATTGTCGGGTGGGGTAGCTGACGCTTGTATTCCCGGCTTGTGGGCTGCCGCAGGTGTGTGCAATGAGCATGGGAAGACGTACGCGCTTTACGCCATCACTGTATTCAGACGCAACCCGGACGGCAGCGATGATTGCTGGAAGACGTACCGGCGCTACTCGGATTTCCACGACTTCCATATGAGGATCACTGAGCAGGTCTGATTTTGCTCGGGGTGGGCGCGTGCGTGTTGCGAGTGTGAGAAATGGAGAGCGTGAGCATCTTTTACGCACGTATGAAAGTGTGAATATGTGAGAGAAGGTAACAGCGCAAGCGTTTGAGCGTCTTTTTTTTTCCCTCGACGGGCTCACGTTGCCCCGTCGCACTTTTAGTTTGAGAACTTGACATCCATCCTCAAGCTCCCAGGGAAGAAAACCTTCAACAACATGGACAGAGACTTCCTGGAGAAGCGAAAAAAAGACCTCAATGCTTACCTCCAGGTATTACTCTTACATATTAGTGGCAGGAATTGACATGGGTGGCCAAAATGAAGATGCATGTCACTCCGTATCCGTTCTTCTAGTTGCTGCTGAACCCCGAGATGGTGAAGGCGTGCCCGACTCTTGTCCCGTACGTCTATGACTTCCTGGAGAACAAAGCCTACAACAAAGGCAAAGGAGACTTTGCACGCAAGGTATAAAAAAAAAAAAGTATGGGAGTACATAGGAGTCGCAGATTCACTTTTCTGCTGTTTTCTAAATGTAATGAGAGCGGTTCTGTGGGTCCCACGGCTCCCGGTCAGACGCTCAACGCAGAATTGCCGCCAAATGCGGGTCTCTCAAACGCTCACTTGTCTTGTCGCGTTCACACACCAGATAGACACGTTTGTCAATCCCCTGCGGAGCTCCATGAGGAACGTGTCCAACGCGGTCAAGTCCCTCCCGACAGTCTGGCCGAGGGCATGAACAAAGTGTCGGACAACATGGGCCGCATGTCCGAAAGACTGGGCCAGGACATCAAGCAGTCCATATTCAAGGTGCTCCCCGTCACCACCTGCGCTCATGGTGACAAATGTGACAATTGTCCCCCTCCCTTGCAGGTGCCTCCTCTTCTTCCCAAGCCGGACATCGACCCCGAACACTGTCGAGTCTCGGCACAGTTGGATGACAATGTGAGTGGAGCCGCTCAGGTGTCAGCGATTATTTTTTTTTTTTTGCGCAAGTCTCCCACATCTTGTATTTGCGCGAGCAGGTGGACGACAACATCCCGCTGCGTGTCATGCTCCTGCTGATGGACGAGGTGTTCGACCTGAAGGAGAAGAACCAGTGGCTGCGCAGGAACATCAAGAACCTGCTGCAGCAGCTCATACGGGCCACTTACGGCGACACCATCAACAGGTCCGTCCATATAGAGACCCTATCAAAAACTTTTTAAAAGCCATTTTTTTCTATTTAAAAGCGGTTTTATGCCTCCCATCTGCTCAAATCACGTTTCGATTGAAACCAATTAAATTGAACCAACTAAATGTTCAACCAAACCAAATAACAGAAATTTGCTAGCTTAATGCTAATTTATGATTTGGAACACTGTCGACAAGCTAACAGAAATTAGCCAAGAAGTTAGGGGAATGAAAAAAACCTGAATACTACTACTTAGCTGAGCAGCAGTACATACAGACATTACTCATAAGTATACAATAGATTATTTTTCTAGCTTAATTGGGGAACCTTCTCTGCTGCTGCTTCTTGCACTTAATCACATGCCGCTTCTTCCAGTCGACATCAGCGCTCTTTGGCATATTGCGGCACAACATGCAACGGCGCCATTGTAAATTCAGACTTGTCTTTGTACTGTAAAAACCCATTTGAAAATGATCCTCAAAAATCTGTGATATTGGAGGACTCACTATCATAGAGAGGAGACCGCCCACACATCTCCGTTGCTTTCTCTCCAGAAAAATTGTGGACCATGTGGACTACTTAACTTCTCCAGAGCAGGTGGCAGACTACGTCAAGAAGTTCAGGTAACGTTGTAGCTCCTTTAGCCCCCCCCCCCCCTCCAAAGGCATATGCAGGAACGATCCTGAATTGCGACCTCCTCCAGAGACTCCTACTGGCCTAATGGAATTCTGGCGGAGACCCCGCCTCGTCGGGACAAGAGCATCCGGATGAGGACGCGAGTTGCTGCCAAGACCAGTCTGCTGGGCATCATGCCGGGTGATTACACACACGCAAAAAAAAAGAAAAAGAGGCAGTGGAGAAACTACAACATTTTTTTTCCTTGACAAAGGTTAGATTAGCTACACTTCATCTGAGACAAGTTTATAATTAATGTATCAATAATCAGATGGGGAAATTGACCAACTCCGCTGATTTGAGTGTCAATTATTACTTTCCGATCATTTATTGACTGTCACCTTTTGGTGACCACACGGCAGACGAGCTGAAGCATATCATCGGCGCGGAAACCACGCGCAAGGGCATCCTGCGCGTCTTCGACATGTTCCAGTACCAGCCCACAAACCGGCGGCTGGTCTACGTCTTCCTGGAGGGCTTCTTGGAGACCATGTTCCCTCAGTACAAGTTCCCCGAGCTCTTTGTCAAGCTGCACTCTCGCTCGCCGCGCATCCACAGATACAGCCACAAACTCAAAGGATCCTCCCTCAAGAGGTGACAGGAGTGGACCGAGCCAGATGGACACAGAGAGAAGTAGACACACACTCACGGACACACATGTACATGCACAGACTTGAGAGCTAAATGTGACATTGGGTAAGGGGCTTAATGTGAACTTTTAAGGGGTGAAGCCCTCATGTCTTGTCATTGAAAACACTCCAAATAATAATAGGGATAACATTACACATCACATGCATCCCACATGACAGCGTTTTAGTCCCCCTTCGGTTTTGGACGTGTTTTAGTTTTGATGAACTGGGTCAGTCTGTGCTGCCCCCCAGTGGCCCAAGAGTACTGTACTGTTTTTTTTTTTTTTTTAACTACAGCAAGAAACAGCGTCGACCCACACCTTGCCTTACCTTCCATTTCGCTTCTACACGCTCCCCTCTTAATGCTGTAGACATTTTTACCTGCAGAAGCTGCACTCTTTGCGCTCATAGCAACCAAATATGTCAGTAGCACTGGCTAACGAGGCGCTGTTTTTAAAAATGTGACTGAACAAATATCGGATGAATGGATTTTCTTTTTGTCATTTTCACGCCTCTGAGCTTTGTTTTTTTTGTTCATGTGTGTTCCAACCCGACTCCCCCCATTGCCCCCACCACCCCCTTTACTGTACATTATGACCCCACAAGACCAAAGCTCACAATCTTGTGCTCTGTGAAGACGTATGATGCAAATTGATGCAGTGTTGACCTCACACGGTGTGTTTGTGTTAGCGTGAAGGTGCAGCTGTCCATGCAAGCACACTAAGTTCGTGTCTCTGGAAAGCCCTTTGAGCATTTAGTCGGTATTATTGATATCCATCTTAAGGTACCAGTAGGATAGATAGATAGTATCTATCTATACACACGTGTATAGATAGTATCTATCTATCTATCTACACACGTGTATATATGTACATATATGCATATATGTATGCATATACCTACACTAGGAGCATGCACTAATACTAATGTGCAGCTTTCCCCTCTAAGAGTGCACTGAATTGCCTCAATGGAGCATAGTAGTGCTTAAACCGTAAGATGGATTATTGAGGATATTGAATAAGTGCTTGAATGGCTTTCAACACACGGCCCCGAATGTATTCTCTGCTCTGGTGTGCGTGTTGTCCAATTGTGGGAGTGAGTCGGCCTTAAACAATGCATCCGCATTGTGAACTGACAAGAAGCTCCTCCACTTGACTGATTCCTACTCCTGATGTGGACAAATATTCCAAATCACATGAGATGGCAGACATCAGGTCTTAAATTTTGTGCAATATTACCTTTCATGGATGCATGTGCATTTTGAATTATGTAGTGAAACAAGAGATTCATGTTCCTTAAAAAACATGAAATGTTTCTCCTTATTTGCCCAACAACTTTAACATTCCATTGTACCCGTGTTTTCTTTTACAGACTTGTTTTATAAGTCACATTGATTTCCTCCCCCAAGGGTATGGACGTCTTCCTCCTAAGGATCTACCTTTTATTAGCAAACTAGCTTGTATGGCTAATTTAGATGGGAAAGGCCCCGCCCCCTTCCCACAAATCACCTGTGACAAGTTGAATCACTGCGCTTGAGCACTTATAGTAGCAACTGTCGGGTGTGGGTCTCCCATTGGCTCGGGTGGAGAACTTGTGTTTCCAGTCATTGGCCGGAACTCAGCCGTGGTGGCCTCTTTGGCTGATAAACTGAATTATCTGTTCCCATGGTGAGACATTACCTGGAGCATTGTGCACCTCTAAATTCAGGAAGGCTTTTTGTTTCCTCTCTTAAATCCAGAATACATAAAAATGTGCATATCTGTGTACAGTTTGTCAATAGTGTGCCTAAATGTACTGTCAACTCTATTTTCTTATTTTTCTTTAACCAAAACAAGAAAAAAAATCTAACAAGAATGTCATGACTTCAAGCGACTGAAAAATACTTTTTTTTGCATCACGCCTACCAAGAAATCCTTCCTTGAGAGCAACAGTGCTCACATCAGTACAACACTAATAAAAGGTAACTAAGACTAACTGACCAACACTGTTGTATGGTGTTTTTTAACCCGTTTATTTAACAGCGGTCGGTCTCTGCTGCCAGAAGCAGTATCCTATTAACGTACATTCAAATAGTCCATGAAATGACATTGCTACTTAATATACGACTAACCCTTGTACAATCAAATGGGTCGAAATCAACTGCTGGATAAGTAGGAAGAAGCCCCCTGTGATCATGTAACGTTTTGCTTTTTATCTCGACAAATTCCAGATACAAACACTTGTATTGATCTACAGCAAGAGAGTCAGTTTCAAAGCGCGCCCTTGTTCCCAGCATGAGTCATAGTCCGTGTCCAAGCCCTTCTCATATCGTCTTCCTTCGCGCTTTACCCACAGGGTCTACGATGACAACCGCTCCCCACGCGGCCAAACCTGCTCATGAGAGAAATAAGTCACTTTTTAATGCTTGTCCTAATGATATTCACATTGCGTCCAACTCACTTGCAGCGAAAGTAATCTGTGCGACCGTCCCCATGGAGGTCGGACCACCGAGTCGCAATACTCTGCGGGCAGCGTTGAACACGTACAACCCGGACAGGATAAGACCACTGCCGCAGATGAGTCGACAGCTCCAGCAGCTCTTAAACGTCTGCATGGACTTGGACATTGGGACGTCGTCTCCTGGCGGCGCCTCGGGTGTCGCCATCTTGCTGCGTAACGTATGCTAAAGCTAACGGCTATGGCGCGTAGGAACGTTGAATGTAGGAGTGATGGGATTTTCGGCTCTTTTCTGTGATCCGGTTCTTTAGGATCGGCTCAGTGAAAAGAGCCGGATCTTTTTGGCTCTCAAACGGCTCTTTTAACTTTCGATTTTCTTTTAAATATTATGACAAATTTAGCATACATTTTGATAAATGACTTGGTGAACTGAATATTGCACTCTACTGACTGTAAATAGCAACCATTATCAAGCAAAGAAATTGCTTTTTACTTATTTTATTGAACATTAAAATAAACAAGCAACAAAATTAAACTTCAACAACAATCAAACATGCTGCATCATAACAATAGTGAGTATTAACTGCAACAGCAGCAGTGAACAAAACAAACATAAGATACTCCTTGCTTTATTTTAAATTTGCAGTCAACAAAACTAAATACTGTACTTCAATTTAGAATCCTTCAATTTGTCCAGTCTTTGAGAACACCCTCTCTGACGGTACAGATGTTGCTGCAATGCACAATCTACTCTCCATGACTTTGATCAAACGGGGGTAGACGGAAGCTCGGTATTTCCACCAGCTCAGTGGATCAGCTGCCTTTGAAATCTGTGGTTCTTCAAGATATGCCCTAATTTAGTGTTTTGTGTTTTTGCACGCTTGGCTAATACTGTACTGTAAATTAGATTCAGATTGCTTGCCAAACGCCTTTGTGGTTTCCAGGACAGTAGGGGGCGATATGAACTAAAGACATCCAATTCAACAAGAAGAAGAATAAGTACAAGCACAAGCACGGTACCACATCCGGTTCAATGAGCACGTTTTTCCGCTGTCCACAAGCCCTGTTCTCAGTGAGTAATTTTAACGTTTTAAACTGACTTCGCAGTTTATCTCTGAGTGTATGGATGTAGACAATTGGGGAGAGTTATTACGACACGTTGCTTCTTTAATTTTGTTCTTGTGACTCAACGTAAAAAACAACGTCAGCAAAGGGGGCAATGAGCGAGCACGCCGCCGACAAGTAGACCTCAGCTGTCAATCAAAAAGCAATCGCGAACAGCGTTTGACTTGAATACTATTCTGTATGTTTTCCACACCAAAGGTGCTATCAGCAGTGGAAGTGTGATGGCTTCACATCAGGGGGGGTGCAGATTTGTTTCAAAACTATTCCCACAAATGCACCCGTGACTTTGTTCATTTGTTTTTCGAAAGGAGGTTGCTCATTGTACTTTAGGTGTGGGGAGAGAGCCGCGAGTGGATCGCTCAAACAGATGCATTGAGAGAGCGGGCACGTTTGGAAATGGACGGGTTGAAAGTAAAAGTCTGCCACTTTACGAATAATGACTCAAACTAAAAAGAAAAAAAGAAACAACTTTTTTATGGATTGCAGTGTGTGACTTTCTACTTTTGTTTTTCTGCCTGACCAGATTAGTCAGATTACTGGGCCAAAGGTGCAGCCGCCGGGCTCGGAAGACATGCGGAAGGGAAGGGACGCCAACGTGCATTTGGACACGCGTGAGTACTGAGCTGTGTGGTGTGCTTGAAGAGCTGATGTCTGATGTCACGTTGCACCACAAGGTGGAGGTGAGTGCGCCCGCCTGTCTGTCTCTCACTCAACTTAAACTTCTGCTTCGTGTACTGCACAACAGTGTCAACTCCACATAAGCCCTGTTCACACGGGCAGATTTATTTCGGCGCTGCTCCGGAGTATTTTGTTGCGATATATTTTTACACCGGAACAAATTTTGTGGAGCGTTCACACGTACAAAACCGCTGAGCGTCACAGCTCCGGCACAGCTCCACTTGCGTTCATACGGGCAGTTTCTGCTGCGGAGCAAAACGACAGAAAACAAATGAGCTGTCGTGTTGGTTCTTTTTAAAACGTATACACAACTCAAGCAACAACTGTAAAGGCACGTCCTTCTCCTTCTGTGTCTCCGTGCCTTCTGCTAGAGAGTGACCACCCCGAAAACGTAAATCAACGATGAGTTCAATGACACTCAGAAAAGTAAACATTTAATGCGCCAAACACAAAAATCAAGAGATGAACTCACAAAATAAATTATATGGAGGCGGGGGTTGTGAACACACAACAAAGGAACAAACTACACAAACAACTCCGAGACAGTCCAGTCTCCTACAAAAGGAAAGATGACGTTTGGGGACTAACCCCCCCGTTCTAGTTGAGATGGCATAACCCAAGAGGTGCTTTGCTACTTTTAGCAGCCATGTCTTGTGTCGTTACTAAACAAAAACCTGACGGAAGTCCGACAGAGCACGAAAGCAACGCATTCTCGCCGCACGTAATCAACTCTTCTCATGCGCAGCGAGGCTCCCCCACCCTTGCAAGCGAGCATTTGCTCTGGAGCAAATTTAGCAGTTGCGTTCATACGCGCACATTTGCTTCGTACTGCTTCATAAGCGAGCATTTGTTCGGACCAAATTTTAAACCACCTCCTGAGGTGGTTTAAATTTGGTCCGGAACAAGCTGTTTCGGGCACTAGTCTGGAACAAAGTTGCACGTATGAGCGCTCGAGAGGAGCAGTTGCGCAGTAAGTCCGAATAAATCTGCCCGTGTGAGCGGCCTATAGACAACCCGAGCATCATCAAGCACTTCTGGAATATGTTTTTAAACCTTGAAGTGGACCAAGTTAGTTTAAAAATGTGTGTATATATATATGTGTATATATATATATATATATATATATATATATATATATATATAAACACACACACATATGACTAACTTGGCCCACTTCAATCTCATTTAAAAACTTGTAATCATGTTGTTGTGGAGTACACGGCAGTTAGTTTTTGTCTGAGTGAGAGAAGTTGGACGTGCTCATGTCCCCCATGGTGTGTCATGAGATGTCAGTGACATCACGCATGAGCTGGTCAAGCACATGCTCCCATCTCAGGCCCGTCGTAAGTATTGAACTGGCAACTTGAACTGGCCCACACAAAGATTGACTGGTCAAATGCTTTTACATTGTCACGTTCGCTTTTCTGTCCAATAAATTGTTCAACTTGGATTCGAGTCTTTGCCTTTCATGACCAAATCCATCCCCAACTCACTTGAAGCCTTTTCAAAGACTGAAGTCTTGAGCTCAGACTTGCGCTTCAGTCACATTAGACGGTCTTTTCACTGTTCCCGTTGGTCTCCACATGGCTTGAAATTCCAGGAATCGAGCTTTTGGGTCATGTGAAAGCGATGGGAACAGTGAAAAGACTGATGTGACCCAAGTGCAAGTCTGAGCTCAAGGCTGAGACTTGGGACTTTGGAAAAAGTGCTGCAATGCCCGCCCCAAACCACACCCAATTTGACATCTACCAATCGCGGTGAGGCCCCTCATTTGCATAACCCGACCATACATTTGCACAACAACCAATCAGATTGCTTCTCATTTGCATAACCACGCCCAAAACACACACCAATCAGCATGCATAATTTGCATTAAACCCCTCCCCCCTTTCCACCAATCACAGCAGTTTATCATCATGCTCCACCCACTTTCACAGCCATCAGCGAATCATCAGCCATCATTCCAGCCAGGCCACACCCACTTTCCGCGATTTTTTTTTCTGCCTGGAAAAAACGTTTGAAAAAAATTCAGAAAAGTTTGGAAAAAACGGAAAATAATTTTGTTGATTTTTTTTAAAGTTAGATTGTGGTGATGTTTAAAAATGAAGTTGAGTTGAAGTAATCAAGCTTTATTTCTTTTGCAGAGTAGACAATCACAAAAGCAGAGGAAAAAGTTGCACGTTGGATGGCAGTCTGCTTGTTGCTGGGCGGGAGTGGTCAGCTCTTCTCAGGGGTGTCAAACTCATTTCAAATTGTGGGCCACATACGGCCTCGGTAGGTGTCAAGTGGGCAGGACCGTTAAAAATTGTGGGCAGGACCAAAATAATATGTATTTCCTTTGTTTTTGGTCTAAAGATGCACAAGAACACTAGGAAAATGTTGAAATTGAATGCACATATCTTTTACAAAACATTTCATGAAGCACCTAAGATTTCCTTAGACAAATGTGCAATGTACTTTTATCATTCACATACTGTATATGCATTGCAACTGATCCCACTGACTGTACAAAGGCACAAAACCTTAACAAGTAATTGGTCTTGAAAAATAGAGTAATGCACTTTTAAGATTGAACGTGATTTATGAAGAAAGGAATTTTTAAACCATTTACACGAGCATATAAAATCTAAATGTAATCCCTGCCTACCCCTTACAAACTAAGGAGAGTGCTATAATATGTGTAAAGAATAAAGTATTCACATGTCCTTGATAGCGTATGCTGTGTTGGGTCTATCTCAGTGACAGACTGAGGCTGCTGTTGTCTTCTTCTCTGATCAAAACAATGTTGTGTTTTCCTCTGATCAAAACGAGTGGATATTCCACGAATTGCACCTTATTAAAAATATTCGTTCCGTGTCTTTTGTGCATTTTTTCACTTTTAAATTATCCTGCGGGCCTGATCAAACCTCCTTGCGGGCCGGTTCCGGCTGTGTGTTATAAACCCCTGATGTATAGTAAGGCTGTTTTAGACGAAGAAAATGACCATGTAAGGCGTTTTAACCTGAAAAAAATGACCATTTATAGGAAGGCGTTTTTAGCCGAAAAAACGACCATGTATAGTAAGGGTTTTTTTTGCCAAAAAAAACAACCATGTATAGGTAGGCGTTTTTAGCTGAAAAAAACAACCATGTATACTAAGGCGTTTTTAGCCGAAAAAAACGACCATGTATAGTAAGACGTTTTTAGATGAAAAAACGACCATGTTTAGTAAGGCGTTTTTGCAGAAAAAGCGACCATGTATAGGTGGCGTTTTAGCTGAACAAAGCGACCATGTATACTAAGGCGTTTTTAGCCCAAAAAAACGACCATGTTTAGTAAGGCGTTTTTAGCGAAAAAACGATCATGTATAGTAAGGCGTTTTTAGCCAAAAAAAAGACCATGTTTAGTAAGACGTTTTTTGCCGAAAAAAACGACCATGTATAGTAAGGCGTTTTTAGCCGAAAAAAAGACCATGTTTAGTAAGGCGTTTTTAGCCGGAAAAAAAACGATCATGTATAGCAAGGCGTTTTTAGCCGAAAAAAAGACCATGTTTAGTAAGGCGTTTTTAGCCGAAAAAAACCGATCATGTATAGTAAGGCGTTTTTAGCCCAAAAAAATGACCATGTAGAGTAAGGTGTTTTTTCCCCAAAAAAACGACCATGTAGAGTAAGGTGTTTTTTCCCGAAAAAAACGACCATGTATATATAGTAAGGCGTTTTAACCCGAAAAAAAACGACCATGTATAGTAAGGTGTTTTTATCCGAAAAAAACCGACCATGTTTAGAAAGGCGTTTTAGCCGAAAAAAAGACCATGTTTAGTAAGATGTTTTTTGCCGAAAAAAAACGACCATGTATAGTAAGGCGTTTTTAGCCGAAAAAACGACCATGTATAGTAAGGCGTTTTTAGCCGAAAAAAACCGACCATGTTTAGAAAGGCGTTTTTAGCCGAAAAAAAGACCAGGTTTAGTAAGACGTTTTTGCAAAAAAACGACCATGTATAGGTAGGCGTTTTTAGCCGAAAAAACGACCATGTTTAGTAAGGCGTTTTTTGCCGAAAAAAACGACCATGTATAGGTAGGCGTTTTTAGCTGAACAAAACGACCATGTATACTAAGGCGTTTTTAGCCAAAAAAAAACGACCATGTTTAGCAAGGCGTTTTTAGCCGAAAAAAAGCGACCATGTTTAGTAAGATGTTTTTGCGAAAACGACCATGTATAGTAAGGCGTTTTTAGCGAAAAATAAGACCATGTATAGTAAGGCGTTTTAGCGAAAAAAGCGACCATGTTTAGAAGGCGTTTTTAGCGAAAAAACGACCATGTTTAGTAAGGCGTTTTTGCGAAAAAACGACCATGTCTAATAAGGCGTTTTAGCGAAAACGACCATGTTTAGTAAGGCGTTTTTGCCGAAAAAAACCGACCATGTTTAGAAAGGCGTTTTTAGCCGAAAAAAAGACCATGTTTAGTAAGACGTTTTTTGCCGAAAAAAAACGACCATGTCTAGTAAGGCGTTTTTAGCCGAAAAAACGACCATGTTTAGTAAGATGTTTTTTGCCGAAAAAAAACGACCATGTATAGAAAGGCGTTTTTAGCCGAGAAAAACGACCATGTTTAGTAAGACGTTTTTTGCCGAAAAAAACCGACCATGTCTAGTAAGGCGTTATAATCCGAAAAAACCGACCATGTATAGTAAGGTGTTTTTTTGCCGAAAAAAAACGACCATGTATAGTAAGGCGTTTTTAGCCGAAAAAAACGACCATGTATAGTAAGGCATTTTTAGCCGAAAAAAACGACCATGTATAGTAAGGCGTTTTAACCCGAAAAAAACGACCATGTATAGGTAGGCGTTTTTAGCTGAACAAAACGACCATGTATACTAAGGCGTTTTTAGCCGAGAAAAACGACCATGTATAGTAAGGCGTTTTAGCCGAAAAAAACGACCACGTATAGTAAGGCGTTATAATCCGAAAAAACCGACCATGTATAGTAAGGTGTTTTTTTGCCGAAAAAACGACAATGTGTAGTAAGGCGTTTTTAGCCGAAAAAAACGATCATGTATAGTAAGGCTTTTTTAGCCAAAAAAAATGACCATGTAGAGTAAGGTGTTTTTTCCCGAAAAAAAACGACCATGTATATATAGTAAGGCGTTTTAACCCGAAAAAAACGACCATGTATAGTAAGGTGTTTTTTTGCTGAAAAAAAAAGACCATGTATACTAAGGCGTTTTTAGCCTAAAAAAACGACCATGTTTAGAAAGAGGTTTTTAGCCGAAAAAAAGACCATGTTTAGTAAGGCGTTTTTTTGCCGAAAAAAACACCATGTATAGTAAGGCGTTTTAACCCGAAAAAAGCGACCATGTATAGTAAGGGGTTTTAGCCGAAAAAAACGACCATGTATAGTAAGGCGTTTTAACCCGAAAAAAACGACCATGTATATATAGTAAGGTGTTTTTTTGCTGAAAAAAACGACCATGTGTAGTAAGGCGTTTTTAGCTGAAAAAAAGACCATGTATAGTCAGGCGTTTTTAGCCGAAAAAAACGACCATGTAGAGTAAAGCGTTTTTAGCAGAAAAAAAGACCATGTTTAGTAAGGCGTTTTTAGCCGAAAAAAACAACCATGTTTAGTAAGGCGTTTTTAGACGAAAAAAACGACCATGTATAGTAAGCCGTTTTTAGTCGAAAAAAACGACCATGTACAGTTAGCATTGGTTCAAACCCCGCTCAGTGATGTGTGAAAATACAACACCAGTTCCTTATTCCTGTAAACCCTCCAGAGTAAATGTCAAATACGCCTTTCGTGCAGAGTAAGTCGCAGTCACTGATGGTGTAGAGGTATACACGCTGGCTTTCCGTCTAGGCAACCCTGGTTCAATCCCCGCTCAGTGATGTGAGAAAATACAACACCAAACAGTTACTTTTTCCTGCAAACCCTCCAGAGTGCATGTCAAATACGCCTTTCGTGCAGAGCAAGTCACAGTCACTGGTGGTGTAGAGGTATACACGCCAGTGTTCCGTCCAGGCAACCCCAGTTCAAGCCCTGCTCAGTGATGTGAGGAAATACAACACCAAACAGTTACTTTTTCCTGCAAACCCTCCAGAGTGCATGTCAAATACGCCTTTCGTGCAGAGTAAGTCATAGTCACTGGTGGTGTAGAGGTATTCACGCCGGCTTTCTGTCCAAGCAACCCCGGTTCAAGCCCCGCTCAGTGATGTGAGAAAATACAACACCAATCAGTTATTTTTTCCTGCAAACCCTCCAAAGTGCATGTCAAATACGCCTTTCGTGCAGAGCAAGTCACAGTCACTGGTGGTGTAGAGATATACACACTGGCTTTCCGTCCAGGGAGCCCGGGTTCAAGCCTCGTCCAGTGACAGCATAAATGTCAGTTCCAATGGCCTAAAGCTGGGATAGGCTCCAGTGACAGTCGTCCATGCAGAAGAGGTGTTACAGTCCAAAAGAAGCGAACATGTATCATCAGGCATTTTTAACCAAAAAAAATTACAATGTAAGGCTTTTTTGCCGAAAAAAAAGACCATGTATAGTAAGGCGTTTTTAGCCGAAAAAAACGACCATGTATAGTAAGGCGTTTTTAGCCGAAAAAAAAGACCATGTATAGTAAGGCGTTTTTAGCCAAAAAAAACGACCATGTTTAGTAAGGCGTTTTTGGCCGAAAAAACTACCATGTATAGTAAGGCGTTTTTAGCCGAAAAAACGACCATGTATAGTAAGGCGTTTTTAGCCGAAAAAAAGACCATGTATAGTAAGGCGTTTTTAGCCGAAAAAAACGACCATGTATAGTAAGGCGTTTTTAGCCGAAAAAAAAGACCATGTATAGTAAGGCGTTTTTTGCTGAAAAAAACGACCATGTAAGGCTTTTTTGCCAAAAAAGACCATGTATAGTAAGGCGTTTTTAGCCGAAAAAAACGACCATGTATAGTAAGGCGTTTTTGGACGAAAAAACGACCATGTATAGTAAGGCGTTTTTTGCCGAAAAAAAAGACCATGTATAGTAAGGCGTTTTTTCCCTAAAAAAGAACCATGTATAGTAAGGCGTTTTTAGCCGAAAAAACAACAATGTATAGTAAGGCGTTTTTAGCCGAAAAAACCCCCCATGTATAGTAAGGCGTTTTTAGCCAAAAAAAACAACCATGTATAGTAAGGCGTTTTCAGCCGAAAAAAAGACCATGTATAGTAAGGCGTTTTGAGCCGAAAAAAACAACCATGTATAGTAAGGCGTTTTTAGCCGAAAAAAACGACCATGTTTAGTAAGGCGTTTTTAGCCGAAAAAAACAACCATGTATAGTAAGGCGTTTTTAGCCGAAAAAAACAACCATGTATAGTAAGGCGTTTTTAGCCGAAAAAAACGACCATGTATAGTAAGGCGTTTTTAGCGAAAAAACGACCATGTATAGTAAGGCGTTTTTAGCGAAAAAGCGACCATGTATAGTAAGGCGTTTTTAGCGAAAAAGCGACCATGTATAGTAAGGCGTTTTAGCGAAAAGCGACCATGTATAGTAAGGCGTTTTTAGCCGGAAAAACAACCATGTTTTAAACTGAAAAAAACGACCATGTATAGTAAGGCGTTTTTAGCGAAAAAAACGACCATGCTTAGTAAGGCGTTTTGGCGAAAAAACGACCATGTATAGTAAGGCGTTTTTAGCGAAAAAACAACCATGTATAGTAAGGCGTTTTTAGCGGAAAAAAGACCATGTATAGTAAGGTTTTTAGCGAAAAACGACCATGTATAGTAAGGCGTTTTTAGCGAAAAAACGACCATGTATAGTAAGGCGTTTTTAGACGAAAAAAACGACCATGTATAGTAAGGCGTTTTTGCTGAAAAAAACAACCATGTATAGTAAGGCGTTTTTAGTGGAAAAAAAAGACCATGTATAGTAAGGCGTTTTTGCGAAAAAAAAGACCATGTATAGTAAGGCGTTTTAGCGAAAAAACGACCATGTATAGTAAGGCGTTTTTAGCGAAAAAACGACCATGTATAGTAAGGCGTTTTTGCGAAAAAGCGACCATGTATAGTAAGGCGTTTTAGCGAAAAAACGACCATGTATAGTAAGGCGTTTTAGCGAAAAACGACCATGTTTAGTAAGGCGTTTTGCGAAAAAACGACCATGTATAGTAAGGCGTTTTAGCGAAAAAACGACCATGTATAGTAAGGCGTTTTTGCGAAAAAACGACCATGTATAGTAAGGCGTTTTTAGCGAAAAAACGACCATGTATAGTAAGGCGTTTTTGCGAAAAAACGACCATGTATAGTAAGGCGTTTTAGCGAAAAAAACGACCATGTATAGTAAGGCGTTTTTGCGAAAAAACGACCATGTATAGTAAGGCGTTTTAATCGAAAAAAGCGACCATGTATAGTAAGGCGTTTTTAGCGAAAAAAACGACCATGTATAGTAAGGCGTTTTTAGCCGAAAAAACGACATAGTATAGTAAGGCATTTTTAGCGAAAAAAAGCGACCATGTATAGTAAGGCGTTTTAGCGAAAAAACGACCATGTATAGTAAGGCGTTTTAGCGAAAAAACGACCATGTATAGTAAGGCGTTTTAGCGAAAAAACGACCATGTATAGTAAGGCGTTTTAGCGAAAAAACGACCATGTATAGTAAGGCGTTTTAAGCGAAAAAACGACCATGTATAGTAAGGCGTTTTTAGCGAAAAAACCGACCATGTATAGTAAGGCGTTTTAGCGAAAAAGCGACCATGTATAGTAAGGCGTTTTAGCCAAAAAACGACCATGTATAGTAAGGTGTTTTCGAAAAAACGACCATGTATATATAGTAAGGCGTTTAACCGAAAAAACGACCATGTATAGTAAGGCGTTTTTAGCTGAAAAAAGACCATGTATAGTAAGGCGTTTTTAGCGAAAAAACGACCATGTATAGTAAGGCGTTTTAGCGAAAAAAGACCATGTATAGTAAGGCGTTTTTGCGAAAAAACGACCATGTATAGTAAGGCGTTTTAACCGAAAAAGCGACCATGTATAGTAAGGCGTTTTAGCGAAAAAACGACCATGTATAGTAAGGCGTTTTAGCGAAAAAAACGACCATGTATATAGTAAGGCGTTTTTGCTGAAAAAAAACGACCATGTATAGTAAGGCGTTTTTTGCCGAAAAAAGACCATGTATAGTAAGGCGTTTTTTGCGAAAAAAACGACCATGTATAGTAAGGCGTTTTTAGCGAAAAAAGACCATGTATAGTAAGGCGTTTTTAGCCGAAAAAACAACCATGTTTAGTAAAGCGTTTTAGGCGAAAAAACGACCATGTATAGTAAGCCGTTTTTAGTCGAAAAAACGACCATGTATAGTAAGCATTGGTTCAAACCCGCTCAGTGATGTGAGAAAATACAACACCAGTTACTTATTCCTGCAAACCCTCCAGAGTAAATGTCAAATCGCCTTTAGTGCAGAGTAAGTCGCAGTCACTGATGGTGTAGAGGTATACCACGCTGGCTTTCCGTCCTAAGCAACCCTGGTTCAATCCCGCTCAGTGATGTGTGAAAATACAACACCAAACAGTTACTTTTTCCTGCAAACCCTCCAGAGTGCATGTCAAATACGCCTATCGTGCAGAGCAAGTCACAGTCACTGGTGGTGTAGAGGTATACACGCCAGTTTTCCGTCCAGGCAACCCAGTTCAAGCCCTGCTCAGTGATGTGAGAAAATACAACACCAAACAGTTACTTTTTCCTGCAAACCCTCCAGAGTGCATGTCAAATACGCCTTTCGTGCAGAGTAAGTCATAGTCACTGGTGGTGTAGAGGTATTCACGCCGGCTTTCTGTCCAAGCAACCCCGGTTCAAGCCCCGCTCAGTGATGTGAGAAAATACAACACCAATCAGTTATTTTTTCCTGCAAACCCTCCAGAGTGCATGTCAAATACGCCTTTCGTGCAGAGCAAGTCACAGTCACTGGTGGTGTAGAGATATACACACTGGCTTTCCGTCCAGGGAGCCCGGGTTCAAGCCTCGTCCAGTGACAGCATAAATGTCAGTTCAATGGCCTAAAGCTGGGATAGGCGTCCAGCGAAAAAACGACCATGCAGAAAAGGCGTTACAGTCAAAAAAGCGACCATGTATAGTAAGGCGTTTTTAACCAAAAAATTACAATGTAAGGCGTTTTTGCGAAAAAAAGACCATGTATAGTAAGGCGTTTTTAGCGAAAAAACGACCATGTATAGTAAGGCGTTTTTAGCGAAAAAAAAGACCATGTATAGTAAGGCGTTTTTAGCCAAAAAAAACGACCATGTATAGTAAGGCGTTTTTGGCCGAAAAAACGACCATGTATAGTAAGGCGTTTTTAGCCGAAAAAACGACCATGTATAGTAAGGCGTTTTTAGCCGGAAAAAAGACCATGTATAGTAAGGCGTTTTTAGCCGGAAAAAACGACCATGTATAGTAAGGCGTTTTTAGCCGAAAAAAAAGACCATGTATAGTAAGGCGTTTTTTGCTGAAAAAAACGACCATGTAAGGCTTTTTTGCCAAAAAAAAAAGACCATGTTTTGTAAGGCGTTTTTAGCCGAAAAAAACGACCATGTATAGTAAGGCGTTTTTTGCCGAAAAAAACGACCATGTATAGTAAGGCGTTTTTAGCCGAAAAAAAAGACCATGTATAGTAAGGCGTTTTTTCCCTAAAAAAAGAACCATGTATAGTAAGGCGTTTTTAGCCGAAAAAAACAACAATGTATAGTAAGGCTTTTTTAGCCGAAAAAAACCCCCATGTATAGTAAGGCGTTTTTAGCCAAAAAAAACAACCATGTATAGTAAGGCGTTTTCAGCCGAAAAAAAAGACCATGTATAGTAAGGCGTTTTGAGCCGAAAAAAACAACCATGTATAGTAAGGCGTTTTTAGCGAAAAACGACCATGTATAGTAAGGCGTTTTTAGCGAAAAAACAACCATGTATAGTAAGGCGTTTTTAGCGAAAAAACAACCATGTATAGTAAGGCGTTTTTAGCGAAAAAACGACCATGTATAGTAAGGCGTTTTAGCGAAAAAACGACCATGTATAGTAAGGCGTTTTTAGCGAAAAAACGACCATGTATAGTAAGGCGTTTTTAGCGAAAAAACGACCATGTATAGTAAGGCGTTTTTAGCGAAAAACGACCATGTATAGTAAGGCGTTTTTAGCGAAAAAACAACCATGTTTAGTAAACTGAAAAAAGCGACCATGTATAGTAAGGCGTTTTAGCGAAAAAAACGACCATGTATAGTAAGGCGTTTTGGCGAAAAAACGACCATGTATAGTAAGGCGTTTTTAGCGAAAAAACAACCATGTATAGTAAGGCGTTTTTAGCGGAAAAAAGACCATGTATAGTAAGGTTTTTAGCGAAAAAACGACCATGTATAGTAAGGCGTTTTAGCGAAAAAAAGACCATGTATAGTAAGGCGTTTTTAGCGAAAAGCGACCATGTATAGTAAGGCGTTTTAGCGAAAAAGCGACCATGTATAGTAAGGCGTTTTTCTGAAAAAAAACGACCATGTATAGTAAGGCGTTTTAGCGAAAAAAGCGACCATGTATAGTAAGGCGTTTTTGCGAAAAAAGACCATGTATAGTAAGGCGTTTTTAGCGAAAAACGACCATGTATAGTAAGGCGTTTTTAGCGAAAAAACGACCATGTATAGTAAGGCGTTTTTGCGAAAAAACGACCATGTATAGTAAGGCGTTTTAGCGAAAAAACGACCATGTATAGTAAGGCGTTTTAACCCGAAAAAGCGACCATGTATAGTAAGGCGTTTTAGCGAAAAAACGACCATGTATAGTAAGGCGTTTTAACCGAAAAAAGCGACCATGTATATATAGTAAGGCGTTTTTGCTGAAAAAAACGACCATGTATAGTAAGGCGTTTTAGCTGAAAAAACGACCATGTATAGTCAGGCGTTTTTAGCGAAAAAGCGACCATGTATAGTAAAGCGTTTTAGCGAAAAAAAGACCATGTTTAGTAAGGCGTTTTTAGCGAAAAAAAACAACCATGTTTAGTAAGGCGTTTTTAGCGAAAAAACGACCATGTATAGTAAGCCGTTTTAGTGAAAAAAACGACCATGTACAGTTAGCATTGGTTCAAACCCGCTCAGTGATGTGTGAAAATACAACACCAGTTCCTTATTCCTGTAAACCCTCCAGAGTAAATGTCAAATCGCCTTTCGTGCAGAGTAAGTCGCAGTCACTGATGGTGTAGAGGTATACACGCTGGCTTTCCGTCTAGGCAACCCTGGTTCAATCCCCGCTCAGTGATGTGAGAAAATACAACACCAAACAGTTAGGCTTTTTCCTGCAAACCCTCCAGAGTGCATGTCAAATCGCCTTTAAAGTGCAGAGCAAGTCACAGTCACTGGTGGTGTAGAGGTATACACGCCAGTGTTCCGTCAAGGCAACCCAGTTCAAGCCCTGCTCAGTGATGTGAGGAAATACAACCAAACAGTTACTTTCCTGCAAACCCTCCAGAGTGCATGTCAAATACGCCTTTCGTGCAGAGTAAGTCATAGTCACTGGTGGTGTAGAGGTATTCACGCCGGCTTTCTGTCAAGCAACCCGGTTCAAGCCCGCTCAGTGATGTGAAAAATACAACACCAATCAGTTATTTTTCCTGCAAACCCTCCAAAGTGCATGTCAAATACGCCTTTCGTGCAGAGCAAGTCACAGTCACTGGTGGTGTAGAGATATACACACTGGCTTTCCGTCCAGGGAGCCCGGGTTCAAGCCTCGTCCAGTGACAGCATAAATGTCAGTTCCAATGGCCTAAAGCTGGGATAGGCTCCAGTGACAGTCGTCCATGTAGAAGAGGTGTTACAGCCAAAAAAGCGACCATGTATAGTAAGGCGTTTTTAGCCAAAAAAATTACAATGTAAGGCTTTTTTGCCGAAAAAAAAGACCATGTATAGTAAGGCGTTTTTAGCCGAAAAAAACGACCATGTATAGTAAGGCGTTTTTAGCCGAAAAAAAAGACCATGTATAGTAAGGCGTTTTAGCGAAAAAACGACCATGTATAGTAAGGCGTTTTTAGCGAAAAAACGACCATGTATAGTAAGGCGTTTTTAGCGAAAAAAAGCGACCATGTATAGTAAGGCGTTTTAGCGAAAAAAGACCATGTATAGTAAGGCGTTTTTAGCGAAAAAACGACCATGTATAGTAAGGCGTTTTAGCGAAAAAAAGACCATGTATAGTAAGGCGTTTTTAGCGAAAAACGACCATGTATAGTAAGGCTTTTTTGCCAAAAAAAAACGACCATGTATAGTAAGGCGTTTTTAGCTAAAAAAAACCGACCATGTATAGTAAGGCGTTTTTGGCCGAAAAAAACGACCATGTATAGTAAGGCGTTTTTAGCCTGAAAAAAGACCATGTATAGTAAGGCGTTTTTGCCGAAAAAAGAACCATGTATAGTAAGGCGTTTTTAGCGAAAAAACGACCATGTATAGTAAGGCGTTTTAGCGAAAAAACGACCATGTATAGTAAGGCGTTTTAGCGAAAAAACGACCATGTATAGTAAGGCGTTTTAGCGAAAAAAACGACCATGTATAGTAAGGCGTTTTTAGCGAAAAAAACGACCATGTATAGTAAGGCGTTTTTAGCGAAAAAACGACCATGTATAGTAAGGCGTTTTTAGCGAAAAAACGACCATGTATAGTAAGGCGTTTTTAGCGAAAAAAACGACCATGTATAGTAAGGCGTTTTTAGCGAAAAAACGACCATGTATAGTAAGGCGTTTTTAGCGAAAAAAGCGACCATGTATAGTAAGGCGTTTTTAGCGAAAAAACGACCATGTATAGTAAGGCGTTTTTGGCGAAAAAACGACCATGTATAGTAAGGCGTTTTAGCGAAAAAACAACCATGTATAGTAAAGCGTTTTGAAAAAAACGACCATGTATAGTAAGGCGTTTTTAGCCGAAAAAAACGACCATGCTTAGTAAGGCGTTTTTGGCCGAAAAAACGACCATGTATAGTAAGGCGTTTTTAGCCGAAAAAACAACCATGTATAGTAAGGCGTTTTTAGCCGGAAAAAAAAGACCATGTATAGTAAGGTTTTTAGCCGAAAAAACAACCATGTATAGTAAGGCGTTTTTAGCCGAAAAAAAAGACCATGTATAGTAAGGCGTTTTTAGGCGAAAAAAACGACCATGTATAGTAAGGCGTTTTTAGCCGAAAAAAACGACCATGTATAGTAAGGCGTTTTTCTGAAAAAAACGACCATGTATAGTAAGGCGTTTTAGCGAAAAACGACCATGTATAGTAAGGCGTTTTTGCGAAAAAAGACCATGTATAGTAAGGCGTTTTAGCGAAAAAACGACCATGTATAGTAAGGCGTTTTAGCGAAAAACGACCATGTATAGTAAGGCGTTTTTGCGAAAAAACGACCATGTATAGTAAGGCGTTTTTAGCGAAAAAACGACCATGTATAGTAAGGCGTTTTTAGCGAAAAAACGACCATGTATAGTAAGGCGTTTTTAGCCGAAAAAACGACCATGTATAGTAAGGCGTTTTTGGACGAAAAAAACGACCATGTATAGTAAGGCGTTTTTGCAAAAAAACGACCATGTATAGTAAGGCGTTTTTGGCGAAAAAAACGACCATGTATAGTAAGGCGTATTTTGCCGAAAAAAAACGACCATGTATAGTAAGGCGTTTTAACCCGAAAAAAATTGACCATGTATAGTAAGGCGTTTTTAGCCCAAAAAAACGACCATGTATAGTAAGGCGTTTTAGCCGAAAAAACGACCATGTATAGTAAGGCGTTTTTAGCCGAAAAAACGACCATGTATAGCAAGGCGTTTTATGCCGGAAAAAACGACCATGTATAGTAAGGCGTTTTAAGCGAAAAAACGACCATGTATAGTAAGGCGTTTTTGCCAAAAAAAACGACCATGTATAGTAAGGCGTTTTTAGCTAAAAAAAAACGACCATGTATAGTAAGGCGTTTTTAGACGAAAAAACGACCATGTATAGTAAGGCGTTTTTAGCGAAAAAACGACCATGTATAGCAAGGCGTTTTAACCAAAAAAACGACCATGTATAGTAAGGCGTTTTAGGCCGAAAAAAACGACCATGTATATATAGTAAGGCGTTTTAGCCGAAAAAACGACCATGTATAGTAAGGCGTTTTTAGCGAAAAAAAAGACCATGTATAGTAAGGCGTTTTAGCCTAAAAAACGACCATGTATAGTAAGGCGTTTTTAGCCGAAAAAAGACCATGTATAGTAAGGCGTTTTTGCGAAAAAACGACCATGTATAGTAAGGCGTTTTAACGAAAAAGCGACCATGTATAGTAAGGCGTTTTAGCGAAAAAACGACCATGTATAGTAAGGCGTTTTTAGCTGAAAAAACAACCATGTATAGTAAGGCGTTTTTAGCCGGAAAAAACGACCATGTATAGTAAGGCGTTTTTAGCGAAAAAAGACCATGTATAGTAAGGCGTTTTTAGCGAAAAAACGACCATGTATAGTAAGGCGTTTTAGCGAAAAACGACCATGTATAGTAAGGCGTTTTAGCGAAAAACGACCATGTATAGTAAGGCGTTTTTAGCGAAAAAACGACCATGTATAGTAAGGCGTTTTAGCGAAAAAAGCGACCATGTATAGTAAGGCGTTTTTAGCGAAAAAACGACCATGTATAGTAAGGCGTTTTTGGCGAAAAAACGACCATGTATAGTAAGGCGTTTTAGCGAAAAAACAACCATGTATAGTAAGGCTGAAAAAACGACCATGTATAGTAAGGCGTTTTAGCGAAAAAACAACCATGTTAGTAAAGCGTTTTAGCGAAAAACGACCATGTATAGTAAGGCGTTTTAGCGAAAAACGACCATGTATAGTAAGGCGTTTTAGCGAAAAAACGACCATGTATAGTAAGGCGTTTTAGCGAAAAAACGACCATGTATAGTAAGGCGTTTTAGCGAAAAAAGACCATGTATAGTAAGCGTTTTTAGCGAAAAACGACCATGTATAGTAAGGCGTTTTTAGCGAAAAAAGACCATGTATAGTAAGGCGTTTTAGCGAAAAAACGACCATGTATAGTAAGGCGTTTTTAGCGAAAAAAGCGACCATGTATAGTAAGGCGTTTTTAGCGAAAAAACGACCATGTATAGTAAGGCGTTTTAGCGAAAAACGACCATGTATAGTAAGGCGTTTTTGCGAAAAAAGACCATGTATAGTAAGGCGTTTTTAGCGAAAAAACGACCATGTATAGTAAGGCGTTTTTAGCGAAAAAAACGACCATGTATAGTAAGGCGTTTTTGCGAAAAAACGACCATGTATAGTAAGGCGTTTTTAGCGAAAAAACGACCATGTATAGTAAGGCGTTTTTAGCGAAAAAACGACCATGTATAGTAAGGCGTTTTTAGCGAAAAAACGACCATGTATAGTAAGGCGTTTTGCGAAAAAAAAACGACCATGTATAGTAAGGCGTTTTTGCGAAAAAACGACCATGTATAGTAAGGCGTTTTAGCGAAAAAACGACCATGTATAGTAAGGCGTTTTTGCGAAAAACGACCATGTATAGTAAGGCGTTTTTAGCGAAAAAAGACCATGTATAGTAAGGCGTTTTAGCCCAAAAACGACCATGTATAGTAAGGCGTTTTTGCGAAAAAAACGACCATGTATAGTAAGGCGTTTTTGCGAAAAAAGACCATGTATAGTAAGGCGTTTTTAGCCGAAAAAACGACCATGTATAGTAAGGCGTTTTTAGCCGAAAAAACAACCATGTATAGTAAGGCGTTTTAGCCAAAAAAGCGACCATGTATAGTAAGGCGTTTTTGACCGAAAAAAACAACCATGTATAGTAAGGCGTTTTTAGCGAAAAAACGACCATGTATAGTAAGGCGTTTTTGCGAAAAAAGACCATGTATAGTAAGGCGTTTTAGCGAAAAAAGCGACCATGTATAGTAAGGCGTTTTTAGCGAAAAAACGACCATGTATAGTAAGGCGTTTTTAGCGAAAAAACGACCATGTATAGTAAGGCGTTTTGCCGAAAAAACGACCATGTATAGTAAGGCGTTTTTAGCGAAAAAACGACCATGTATAGTAAGGCGTTTTAGCGAAAAAAGCGACCATGTATAGTAAGGCGTTTTTGCGAAAAAAAAAGACCATGTATAGTAAGGCGTTTTTAGCGAAAAAAGAACCATGTATAGTAAGGCGTTTTTAGCGAAAAACGACCATGTATAGTAAGGCGTTTTTAGCGAAAAAACGACCATGTATAGTAAGGCGTTTTAGCCAAAAAACGACCATGTATAGTAAGGCGTTTTTGCGAAAAAAAACGACCATGTATAGTAAGGCGTTTTTAGCGAAAAAACGACCATGTATAGTAAGGCGTTTTTGCGAAAAAAAAGACCATGTATAGTAAGGCGTTTTTAGCGAAAAACGACCATGTATAGTAAGGCGTTTTTAGCGAAAAAACGACCATGTATAGTAAGGCGTTTTTAGCGAAAAAAAACGACCATGTATAGTAAGGCGTTTTAGCGAAAAAACGACCATGTATAGTAAGGCGTTTTTAGCGAAAAAACGACCATGTATAGTAAGGCGTTTTTAGCGAAAAAACGACCATGTATAGTAAGGCGTTTTTAGCGAAAAAAAAGACCATGTATAGTAAGGCGTTTTTAGCGAAAAAAAACGACCATGTATAGTAAGGCGTTTTTAGCGAAAAACGACCATGTATAGTAAGGCGTTTTTAGCGAAAAAACGACCATGTATAGTAAGGCGTTTTTAGCGAAAAAACGACCATGTATAGTAAGGCGTTTTTAGCGAAAAAAGCGACCATGTATAGTAAGGCGTTTTTGCGAAAAACGACCATGTATAGTAAGGCGTTTTTAGCGAAAAAACGACCATGTATAGTAAGGCGTTTTTGCGAAAAAACGACCATGTATAGTAAGGCGTTTTTAGCGAAAAAACGACCATGTATAGTAAGGCGTTTTTAGCGAAAAAAACGACCATGTATAGTAAGGCGTTTTTGCGAAAAAACGACCATGTATAGTAAGGCGTTTTAGCCGAAAAAACGACCATGTATAGTAAGGCGTTTTTGCGAAAAAACGACCATGTATAGTAAGGCGTTTTTAGCGAAAAAACGACCATGTATAGTAAGGCGTTTTTGCGAAAAAACGACCATGTATAGTAAGGCGTTTTTAGCGAAAAAAAACGACCATGTATAGTAAGGCGTTTTTAGCGAAAAAACCATGTATAGTAAGGCGTTTTTGCGAAAAAACGACCATGTATAGTAAGGCGTTTTAGCGAAAAAAAACGACCATGTATAGTAAGGCGTTTTTAGCGAAAAAAAGACCATGTATAGTAAGGCGTTTTTAGCGAAAAAACGACCATGTATAGTAAGGCGTTTTTAGCGAAAAAAACGACCATGTATAGTAAGGCGTTTTAGCGAAAAAAGACCATGTATAGTAAGGCGTTTTTAGCGAAAAAACGACCATGTATAGTAAGGCGTTTTTAGCGAAAAAACGACCATGTATAGTAAGGCGTTTTTAGCGAAAAAAAACGACCATGTATAGTAAGGCGTTTTAGCGAAAAAAACGACCATGTATAGTAAGGCGTTTTAGCGAAAAAAAACGACCATGTATAGTAAGGCGTTTTTAGCGAAAAAACGACCATGTATAGTAAGGCGTTTTAGCGAAAAAAGCGACCATGTATAGTAAGGCGTTTTTAGCGAAAAAACGACCATGTATAGTAAGGCGTTTTTAGCGAAAAAACGACCATGTATAGTAAGGCGTTTTTAGCGAAAAACGACCATGTATAGTAAGGCGTTTTTGCGAAAAAAACGACCATGTATAGTAAGGCGTTTTTAGCGAAAAAACGACCATGTATAGTAAGGCGTTTTTAGCGAAAAAACGACCATGTATAGTAAGGCGTTTTTAGCGAAAAAAGCGACCATGTATAGTAAGGCGTTTTAGCGAAAAAAGCGACCATGTATAGTAAGGCGTTTTTAGCGAAAAAAAGCGACCATGTATAGTAAGGCGTTTTTGCGAAAAAACGACCATGTATAGTAAGGCGTTTTTAGCGAAAAAACGACCATGTATAGTAAGGCGTTTTTAGCGAAAAAACGACCATGTATAGTAAGGCGTTTTAGCGAAAAAAAGCGACCATGTATAGTAAGGCGTTTTTAGCGAAAAAACGACCATGTATAGTAAGGCGTTTTAGCGAAAAAACGACCATGTATAGTAAGGCGTTTTTAGCGAAAAAAGCGACCATGTATAGTAAGGCGTTTTAGCGAAAAAACGACCATGTATAGTAAGGCGTTTTTAGCGAAAAAACGACCATGTATAGTAAGGCGTTTTTAGCGAAAAAACGACCATGTATAGTAAGGCGTTTTTAGCGAAAAAACGACCATGTATAGTAAGGCGTTTTTAGCCAAAAACGACCATGTATAGTAAGGCGTTTTTGCGAAAAAAGACCATGTATAGTAAGGCGTTTTTAGCCGAAAAAACGACCATGTATAGTAAGGCGTTTTTAGCGAAAAAACGACCATGTATAGTAAGGCGTTTTTAGCGAAAAAACGACCATGTATAGTAAGGCGTTTTTGCGAAAAAACGACCATGTATAGTAAGGCGTTTTAGCGAAAAAACGACCATGTATAGTAAGGCGTTTTTAGCGAAAAAAACCATGTATAGTAAGGCGTTTTTGCGAAAAAACGACCATGTATAGTAAGGCGTTTTAGCGAAAAAACGACCATGTATAGTAAGGCGTTTTTAGCGAAAAAAAGACCATGTATAGTAAGGCGTTTTAGCGAAAAAACGACCATGTATAGTAAGGCGTTTTTAGCGAAAAAACGACCATGTATAGTAAGGCGTTTTTAGCGAAAAAACGACCATGTATAGTAAGGCGTTTTTAGCGAAAAAACGACCATGTATAGTAAGGCGTTTTTAGCGAAAAAAACGACCATGTATAGTAAGGCGTTTTTGCGAAAAAAAGACCATGTATAGTAAGGCGTTTTTAGCGAAAAAACGACCATGTATAGTAAGGCGTTTTTAGCGAAAAACGACCATGTATAGTAAGGCGTTTTTGGCGAAAAAGCGACCATGTATAGTAAGCGTTTTTAGCGAAAAAAGCGACCATGTATAGTAAGGCGTTTTAGCGAAAAACGACCATGTATAGTAAGGCGTTTTTAGCGAAAAAAGACCATGTATAGTAAGGCGTTTTTAGCGAAAAAAGACCATGTATAGTAAGGCGTTTTTGCGAAAAAACGACCATGTATAGTAAGGCGTTTTTAGCGAAAAAACGACCATGTATAGTAAGGCGTTTTTAGCGAAAAAACGACCATGTATAGTAAGGCGTTTTTAGCGAAAAAACGACCATGTATAGTAAGGCGTTTTTAGCGAAAAAAACGACCATGTATAGTAAGGCGTTTTAGCGAAAAAACGACCATGTATAGTAAGGCGTTTTTGCGAAAAAACGACCATGTATAGTAAGGCGTTTTTAGCGAAAAAACGACCATGTATAGTAAGGCGTTTTTAGCGAAAAAACGACCATGTATAGTAAGGCGTTTTTAGCGAAAAAACGACCATGTATAGTAAGGCGTTTTTGCGAAAAAACGACCATGTATAGTAAGGCGTTTTTAGCGAAAAAACGACCATGTATAGTAAGGCGTTTTAGCGAAAAAACGACCATGTATAGTAAGGCGTTTTTAGCGAAAAAACGACCATGTATAGTAAGGCGTTTTTAGCGAAAAAACGACCATGTATAGTAAGGCGTTTTTAGCGAAAAAAGCGACCATGTATAGTAAGGCGTTTTTAGCGAAAAAAGACCATGTATAGTAAGGCGTTTTAGCGAAAAAACGACCATGTATAGTAAGGCGTTTTTAGCGAAAAAAGACCATGTATAGTAAGGCGTTTTTAGCGAAAAAAAACGACCATGTATAGTAAGGCGTTTTTAGCGAAAAAACGACCATGTATAGTAAGGCGTTTTTAGCGAAAAAACGACCATGTATAGTAAGGCGTTTTTGCGAAAAAACGACCATGTATAGTAAGGCGTTTTTGCTGAAAAAACGACCATGTATAGTAAGGCGTTTTTAGCGAAAAAACGACCATGTATAGTAAGGCGTTTTAGCGAAAAAACGACCATGTATAGTAAGGCGTTTTTAGCGAAAAAGCGACCATGTATAGTAAGGCGTTTTTGCGAAAAACGACCATGTATAGTAAGGCGTTTTTAGCGAAAAACGACCATGTATAGTAAGGCGTTTTTAGCGAAAAAACGACCATGTATAGTAAGGCGTTTTAGCGAAAAAAGCGACCATGTATAGTAAGGCGTTTTAGCGAAAAAACGACCATGTATAGTAAGGCGTTTTAGCCAAAAAACGACCATGTATAGTAAGGCGTTTTTGCGAAAAAACGACCATGTATAGTAAGGCGTTTTAGCGAAAAACGACCATGTATAGTAAGGCGTTTTTAGCGAAAAAACGACCATGTATAGTAAGGCGTTTTTAGCCGAAAAAAAACGACCATGTATAGTAAGGCGTTTTTTGCCGAAAAAAACGACCATGTATAGTAAGGCGTTTTTGCTGAAAAAAACGACCATGTATAGTAAGGCGTTTTTAGCCAAAAAAACGACCATATATAGTAAGGCGTTTTTAGCCGAAAAAAACAACCATGGATAGTAAGGCTGTTTTTAGCCAAAAAAAGACCATGTTTAGTAAGGCGTTTTTTGCTAAAAAAAAACAAAAAAAACACCATGTATAGTAAGGCGTTTTTAGCCAAAAAAACGACCATATATAGTAAGGCGTTTTAGCGAAAAAACGACCATGTATAGTAAGGCGTTTTTAGCGAAAAAACGACCATGTATAGTAAGGCGTTTTAGCGAAAAAAACGACCATGTATAGTAAGGCGTTTTTAGCCAAAAAAAACGACCATGTATAGTAAGGCGTTTTTGCGAAAAAAGACCATGTATAGTAAGGCGTTTTAGCGAAAAAAAACGACCATGTATAGTAAGGCGTTTTAGCGAAAAAAGCGACCATGTATAGTAAGGCGTTTTAGCGAAAAACGACCATGTATAGTAAGGCGTTTTTGCGAAAAAAACGACCATGTATAGTAAGGCGTTTTTGCGAAAAAACGACCATGTATAGTAAGGCGTTTTTGCGAAAAAAACGACCATGTATAGTAAGGCGTTTTAGCGAAAAAACGACCATGTATAGTAAGGCGTTTTTAGCGAAAAACGACCATGTATAGTAAGGCGTTTTAGCGAAAAAACGACCATGTATAGTAAGGCGTTTTTAGCGAAAAAAACGACCATGTATAGTAAGGCGTTTTTAGCGAAAAAGCGACCATGTATAGTAAGGCGTTTTTAGCGAAAAAAGCGACCATGTATAGTAAGGCGTTTTTAGCGAAAAAACGACCATGTATAGTAAGCGTTTTGCGAAAAAAGCGACCATGTATAGTAAGGCGTTTTTGCGAAAAAACGACCATGTATAGTAAGGCGTTTTTGCGAAAAAACGACCATGTATAGTAAGGCGTTTTAGCGAAAAAAACGACCATGTATAGTAAGGCGTTTTA
The DNA here is from genome assembly GCA_026261675.1 of Hippocampus mohnikei. NCBI lineage: Eukaryota > Metazoa > Chordata > Actinopteri > Syngnathiformes > Syngnathidae > Hippocampus > Hippocampus mohnikei. The sequence goes on from JAKGUB010000198.1 coordinate 544,888, forward strand.
GCGAAAAAAACGACCATGTATAGTAAGGCGTTTTAGCGAAAAAACGACCATGTATAGTAAGGCGTTTTAAGCGAAAAAACGACCATGTATAGTAAGGCGTTTTAGCTGAAAAAACGACCATGTATAGTAAGGCGTTTTAGCGAAAAAACGACCATGTATAGTAAGGCGTTTTAGCGAAAAAGCGACCATGTATAGTAAGGCGTTTTTAGCGAAAAAAACGACCATGTATAGTAAGGCGTTTTTGCGAAAAAAACGACCATGTATAGTAAGGCGTTTTTAGCGAAAAACGACCATGTATAGTAAGGCGTTTTAGCGAAAAAAACGACCATGTATAGTAAGGCGTTTTTAGCTGAAAAAAGACGACCATGTATAGTAAGGCGTTTTAGCGAAAAAAGCGACCATGTATAGTAAGGCGTTTTTAGCGAAAAAAGACCATGTATAGTAAGGCGTTTTTGCGAAAAAACGACCATGTATAGTAAGGCGTTTTAGCGAAAAAGCGACCATGTATAGTAAGGCGTTTTTAGCGAAAAAACGACCATGTATAGTA